>OX375879.1:126493259-126981771 GCA_947359465.1 Metellina segmentata | reverse complement strand
ATATATATATATAAAGCTTTTACTATGTATAAAATGCACGGTTAACATCGCGATACATCGCGGGTATCGTGATGTTAGAATGCCGATGTATCGTGATGTGAAAATCTGAACATCGCCCAGGCCTAATCGGGAGATAATATAGCTGAAATCACAATGCCCGTCTCTTGATTACAGTTTATTATGTTTTGCAACAGGTCCTCAAATTTTGAGAAGCATTTCTCAAGGCAATATAGGTGTTATTGGTACTTACATGAACCAGAATCAAGTCACGATTCTTTTAAAGATGAAACCTTTTCTGTTACACGCTCAATGGTGATTCCTGGAAAAGCTAGAATATATATTACATTACCATGTCATTGTGATGGCAAATACTGATTTTTCCATACTGATTTCCGATTTTACTCTGTATTTGACCATCGAATCCACACCAGTAATTAAAACCTTCATAGTTACACTACAATTTTTGGACAATTTACAGACAGGAAGAGCAACTAAGAGAAGGGCAGAAACTAGTCAAAGAAAAAAAAAAGACTGCACCAGAAATGAAAACTGCACTCAATTTTTAAAATGCAATATGAACTCATAAAATAATTCAACCAAGAGTAAAATTCACGAAAACGAACAATGGAAACATAACAAAATGAAAAGCAAATAGTAAAAAAATTTGAGAACTGACAAACACAAGGAATACATATTACACAAAAATGAATATCATAAACAAAATAACTTTTAAAATAACGTAATATTTTGTAAAAAAAGGATAAACGATTCCAGGCAAGCTTCGCGATATCAAGGAGCGTAATCAAATCCACCGACAGGCACTGAGCGACGAGCGTCGTGAGCGACTGGCGTGATTTACCACTACAATGCATTCCAAAATCGAAATTGGCTTAAATCGAATTGGCTCCCATGCCAAAAAAGTTTTTGAGCCAAGACCGCGAATCTATAGCAACCTCCGAAATTCTATAGCAACCTAGTGTGCCCCTAGGCGCTGCATTTTCGCACCCAAAAGAAACTTTCAAAGGCCAGGGAGAAACGCTAATGTAAACAGGTTCGGGGGGAGTAAAAAACCGGAAAGGAGCAGTTCGTTTGCTAGACCTCTAGTAGCGAGTGCGGTCGCTGTAAATTGGAAAGCTTGCGTTCTTTGTGGGGACAATAACATCCATCCTCTTTATAAGTGTACATGTTTCAATCGCATGTCCGTAACTGATCGGTGGAAAGTTGTAGAAACGAATAAACTCTGTGCAAATTGCCTGCGTGGGCACACTGATCCCTGTCGGATAAAAAGTGGGTGTAAAAATTGTTCTTCGAATGAACATCATACCTTTTTGCACATTTATAAAGTAGGAAATTCTGAAGTAAACAACGCGATTGCCCCTCCGGAACATCCATCATCATCCATTTCTACAACTCTCCAATGCCAATCACATATACAAACAAGTAATGTTTTATTATCCACCGCACAAATAAAAATAAAATCAAAAACTGGGGAATTTTTGCAATTTAATGCTTTAATTGATGGAGCTAGCCAAAATTCTCTCTTGACTCGTGAATGTGCGGAGCGCTTACAAGTACCCTTGCGGGAAACTACACATCGCTTAATGGGAATTAATGGGGTCACGGCGGAAACATCGTTGCACATCGCCAACGTTGTTTTTTCTCCTCACTTCTCGTCAGATTCTTTTCACATTGAAGTATTAGTAGTAAGCAAAGTGACTCCACCTCTCCCTAACTTCTATATTCAGAAACGTAAATGGACACATTTATATGGACTCATACTAGCCGATCCAGACTATACAAGTCAAAAACCGATAGATATTCTTCTGGGAGCAGACATTTTCCCTCTGCTACTAAACGGCTCTCCAATTGTTGGACAAAGTGGTTCACCAGTTGCTATTCCTACAAAATTAGGACATTTACTCACCGGAAAAATAAACTCTGCCGTACACTCGAACATTTCTATCGGCTGTCTTTCTGTTAATGCCAGTATTGATAGCACACTGCAAAAATTCTGGCAAATTGAATCGATTCCGTGTGAAGAACTGGTAAATAATGAAGAAATTCAGTGTGAAGATCTTTACACAAATTCATTACAACGAAATAGTGAGGGAAGATACATAGTAAAACTCCCTTTTCGTAATGACAGAGACTTAGGTGAAAGTCGATCGAAAGCTCTCAACCGTTTTCTTTCATTAGAGAATAAACTTGCTAAAAAGCCAGATTTAAAACTCAAATATAGTGAGTTCATGAATGAATATCTAGCCCTAGGGCATATGTCACCTCTACCTCCTTCCACCTTGGAGATAGATCAGAACCACTATTATCTTCCTCACCCATTGTGTTGAAAATCTTCATTCAACCACAACTGCTCTTCGCGTTGTTTTTGATGGGTCGAGTAAAACATCCAATGGGCATGCAATCAACGACCTTCTACTGAAAGGTCGTAAATTACAAACCGAAATATTTGACAATTTAATTCACTTTAGAAGTTATAAAGTTGCAGTGTCTGCAGACATATGTAAAATGTACCGTCAAATCCTCATTGCGGAAGAAGACCGCGCGTTTCAAAGAATATTTTGGAGACAAAACCCGTCCGATCCATTGATTACCTACGAACTAAACACTATAACTTATGGAATGTCTTCTTCGCCTTTCCTCGCACTTCGTACGTTGCAACAATTGTGCAAAGACGAACAAGACAACTTTCCGAACGCCTCTAAAATTGCTGAAAATCATTTCTACGTTGATGATCTTTTAGCAGGTGCAGACACCGTAGAAGCCGCAAAATCCTTAATCGATGAAATGCTACGTTTCATGAATGCAGGATGTTTACCTCTTCGGAAATGGTCATCTAGTCATGAAGAGGTACTAAGCGAATTGCCTTATTCGTTAAAAGCCAAAAGCCTTAACCAATCGTTCAGTGATGCTGAAGAGTCTTCACAAAAAATCTTGGGACTCGTTTGGAATCTTCCAACCGATTCGCTGCAAGTTCGGACTGTGGAAGAGCCAACCGTCTCCACCAAACGTGAACTGTTATCGGTCATAGCGCGTAGTTTTGATCCTCTGGGACTAATGGCACCTGCCATATTGCTTCTGAAGATTATGCTTCAGGACTTGTGGAAGTCAAAATTGGCTTGGGACGATCCCGTTCCACCAGACATTCTAGAACGGTGGAATAAATTCCAAGCAGAAATGCATCACTTTAAACAAATTAAAGTTCCTCGCTACATACATACTTCAGAGGATTGTATTCTTGAACTTCATGGCTTTTGCGACGCTTCTTTTAAAGCTTATGCTTCAGTAGTTTATTTAAAGGTCATTTCTGAGTCGACACATGTATCCTTACTCACAGCAAAAACAAGAGTTGCGCCTGTTAAACCAGTAACTCTACCCCGGCTGGAGCTTCAGGGTTGTTTACTGCTAGCCGAGCTAATTTCAACAATTCTAAAAGTAATCCCAGTTCCAAACCCACAAATATTCCTTGGGTGCGACTCAACAATCGCATTGAGTTGGATCACAAACCCTCCGTCTTCAGGAAATCAGTTTGTACAACATCGAGTGGGAAAAATACTTTCCCTGACGTCATTAACTTCTTGGAACCACATTCCTGGCAAAGAAAACCCAGCAGACTGTGCTAGTCGAGGACTTTATCCTTCACAGTTGTTGGCTCATTTAGAGTGGTTCACTGGTCCAAACTGGATTGTTGTCAACAATAAATACGGAGCTCTCACTTCTTTTGAACTCTCTACTTCTTCAGTACTTATTCGTGACGAGAATAAGGATTTGGTTCCACAAACAGTTAAAGAATCACCTCCAATCTCTCATGCTATCTTGAAGTATTCTTCATACACAACATTATTACGTGT
This sequence comes from Metellina segmentata, assembly GCA_947359465.1. NCBI lineage: Eukaryota > Metazoa > Arthropoda > Arachnida > Araneae > Tetragnathidae > Metellina > Metellina segmentata. The sequence continues at coordinate 126,977,905 of OX375879.1, read as the reverse complement.
CACAGCCTGGATCTTACGTTTCATTCACAACCTCAAATCTAGAAATAAGCTTAAAGGTACTCTTCAAACTTCTGAACTGACCGGTGCACGAACGGCTATTCTAAAAATTGTACAGCAAGAAGAATTCGCTTCCGAACTTAAGCTTATAGCAAAAAATAAACCTCTCCCTAAATCCAGCAAACTACTGTCTTTAAATGTCTTTCTTGACGAAGTAGGACTTCTTCGCGTTGGAGGACGTTTATCACATCATCAGACATTAGCATTCGATCATAAATTTCCTATTCTACTTCCTAAGAGACACCCAATTACTGCCTTAGTGATTCGACATTTCCATCTTACAAGTCTTCATTCGGGACCCGAACTTGTCTTATCGTTGATCCGTCAAATCTTCTGGATTCCGGATGGCAAATCCACAGTACGCAGTGTAGTGCGCAGTTGCATCACATGCTTTAAATCATTGGCCAGGCCAGTATACCAAAAGATGGGTGATTTACCTATTGCAAGAATCATGCAGTCACGCCCCTTCGACAAAGTTGGAATTGATTTCGCTGGTCCAATTAGTACAAAATGCCAGCACCAGCGAAAAGCGACAACATTCAAGACATACATTTGCCTTTTCATATGTATGTGTACCCGTGCCGTACATCTGGAAGCCGTCTCCAGTCTCTCTACTGACTCGTTCTTGGCTGCATTGAGACGATTCGTCGCACGTCGAGGATTTCCCTCGGAAATATTCTCAGACAATGGTACTAATTTCCGCGGTGCGTCTGCCTATCTAAAAGCACTTTTTAAACTCACAAAAGAGCAATCCGTCCAGAACTTCTCATCGGAAAGAAACATTCATTGGCATTTTATTCCACCCTATGCCCCTAACCAAGGTGGGTTATGGGAAGCTTCAATTAAACTTGCTAAGCGGCATCTCACAAAAACTTGTCAAGGCACACTTCTCAATTTCAAGGAATTCTCTACAGTGTTATGTCAAATAGAGGCTTGCATAAACTCAAGGCCTCTGGTACCTTTATCCTCGGCAACTAGTGATCTTCGTGCACTTACCCCTGGACACTTCCTAATCGGAGTTCCCCTTCTGGAACTTCCAGAAAACACTGACAGTTCTACAAACACTAATCGAAAAATTCTAAGTCTCTCTTGCAGATGGAGACTCTTGTTGCAGGTTAAGGAATCCTTCTGGCGCCGCTGGACACGAGACCTCCTGCATACACTCCAGCCTCGTCAAAAGTGGAATTCAACGAAACAACCTCTGCAAATTGGAGACATGGTTCTTCTTCAAGAGGCAAATTCTGCTCCTTGTTCCTGGACTCTTGGTCGCGTAACCAACATCTTCCCGGGCAAAGATCAGATCACCAGGGTAGCCAGCGTGCGGACCAGGGATGGAGAAAAGCTTCGTGCTCAGAATCGACTGGTGGTCCTTCCTCTCCCCTCATGCCGGCCCTCGCAGGATGTTGATTTAGATTAGCCACAAGAGGTCTGATATACATTGCTAACTAATGTGGCAAGAAGATTATGCATTTATTTACTATGATAATATGAGTGAGTGCGAACTCTCCGTGGATTTAATTTTATAACGCGCTCAACTATTACTAGTGTATTTGCAAACATTGTTGCATTTTGATATATTTGTTATGCAGCGCACATGACGATACTGTGAATGTATTTTTTCATCATGAAAACTGTAACCATTATATCATTTAAAAATAGAATTCCGTCTACGAAAAAAAAGTCGCCTGCGCATGTTGGTCTTATACTTTATACTTTAAACAAAGAATCGCATTACATCGAAACTAGTGTTCTGTCTTTATTTCGTCCACTGATGATAGCTCTTGGGGAACAAGGTGAGTCAACCTTTAATCTTTGTAGTCACCTAATTCGTATAAATTCAATGCTCTAAATCTCATATCCGTAACTCTGTATACTTAAACTTTCAGCCACCAACTCACCAAGTTTGTAGAGGCGTGCCACTTTTCTTCTTTTGTTGAAGCTTCTGCGATTCTCCTCTTGCATCTTCAATATGTTTTCTCTAGCTTCCTCTCTCGTGTCGTTTCGATCCTCCATCATTGCTTTCATGGATTCCTCCTCCAATATTTCCTTTAAATTTAGATCGGCTTTGTCTTTTAATTTTACTCCCGTTAAAAGCTCAAAAGGGGTAAATTTTGTACTTCTCGATATAGTGCTATTAATTATTTTTTGTACCGAGGCGACATGTTTGAACCATTTCGTAGGGTCCGTTATAGAGAGTTTTGATAAGATGGGTATTAAAATTTTGTGTATTACTTCAATTTGTCCATTTCCGCGAGGAATCCCGGTGGTTATTTTGCTATGCTCAATGTTCTCATCTTTGCAGTACGTTTCAAACTCTTTTGAGGTAAAAGCTGAACCTCTGTCCGTTATTAATCTGGATGGATTTCCAAATGTAACTTGTTGGGATCTAAGTTTATCTACTGCATCTTGAGTAGATGTTGATTTGACCGGATAAAACCAGACGAACTTGGTAAAAGCGTCAACTACCGTAAAAATGTACTGATAGTTCTTATTTGTAGAGGGCATCGGCCCAATAAAATCTATGTGATAAGTACTTAAAGGTACATTTTCTTTTGGAATGGGGTTAAGGAAACCTTCACTTTTCCCATGTTTCCTATTACAAAGAATACACTCAACACAATTTGCAATCACATTTTCTATTTTTGACCTCATCTTTGGCATGTAAAACTCTTGTTTTAAAATTTCTTCCGTCTTAGCTACAGCGTAATGTCCCCTACAATGGATTTCTCGTACAATTTCCCTTTGCAATGACTCTGGTATAACGAGCAATTCTCTTCCCTTATCGTATTTGTATAGAACCCCATTTCTCACGATGTGTTCACTATCTTCTCGATTCTCAACCAAAGCTTTTAATATTTTAAGGAATTCGTCTTGATCTTGAGCGGCGGCTATTTTAGCGGTCACTTCACTATGTGAACGAGTAACAACAAGCACCGCGTTTCGACTAAGAGCGTCGACGTGCGTCATTTGTTTTCCTGACCTATGTACGATAATGTAGTCAAATTCTTCTAACTGTAAAGCCCACCTTGCGACTTTTAGGGTAAGATCTTTCTTACTCATGGTTTGCTGAAAAGCAGAACAGTCAGTCACAATTTTAAAGTTAGAACCCAGTAAATAATGTCTAAATTTTTTTAAGGCTTCAATTACAGCCAAAACTTCTAGCTCATAACTGCTATATTTTTCTTGCTGTGGAGATGTTTTTCGACTAAAATAATGTATAGGGTAAAATTTATTGTCACTTCCCTGTTGTAACAACATTGCTCCGAATCCTTGGCTGCTAGCATCAGTATGCAGTTCTAGGACTGAACCCTGTTGATAGATGTGCAAAACTGGTTTCTTGGTTAAAATACCTTTAAGCTTTTGAAAAGCTTCCTTTTGTTCATATTCAAATTTAAACTGAATGTTTTTCCTCAATAGATCACTAAGTGGTTTTGCAATTTTTGAATATTCGGGTATAAATTTTCGGAAGTACCCGGTGAGTCCTAAAAAGCTTTGTACTTGTTTAACAGATTGTGGTTGCGGAAAGTTTTGTACCGCTATTGTTTTCGATAAGGATGGTTGAATCGTTCCGTTTTCAATCTTATAGCCTAAAAATTCTATTTGTCGTTTCAAAAACTGACATTTTTTAAAGTTAAATTCCAACCCGTACTCTGATGCTACCTGTAGAACGCGTTTTAGTTTCTCAAATCCTTCTTCCTCATTTTTGGAAGGTATTATGATGTCGTCCATATAAATTAGCACAGTTCCGTCTTGCATTAAATTCCTGAATACAGCGTTTATGTATCGCTGGAACACACTCGGAGAATTACAGATTCCAAACGGTGTCTTGAGGAATTCCCACTGTCCATGGTGCGTAACAAAAGAAGTGAATTTTGTGCTATTTTCATGCACGTCTACATGAAAAAAACCGTTTCTCAAGTCTAAAGTTGTAAAAACTTTGGACTGTTCGAGTTTGTCCAATACGTCTTCTATGAGAGGTAAGGGGTAGCGATCTTTAATCATTTTTTTGTTTAGGTTAATGTAATCAATACACAGTCTATAACTATCGTCCTTCTTTTTACACAAAACAACCGGTGCGGAATAATCCGAACAACTGGTTTTTATTATTCCCTCCTGTAGCCATTGCTGTATCTGATCTTCTACAATTTTTTGTTCCTTAATAGGCAACCTGCGAGGACGCTGGCTGATAGGAATATCATCGCTAAGGATAATGTTCATTTTTAATTCCGTGCTTTTCGTTTTGTTTGGTCTAGAGTCATTTACGAGGCGACTTAATCCCGTCTTCAAAGAGTTACCCATATGACTCATATCCATTTCTTCAATATTTACGGCATCTGCCAACTGAATTAGACAGTTCTCCCATAACTCACATGATTTTTTACTTTCGTTATTGCTAGGGGTATGTGTTTTTTCCTTACTGACATCGTATCTCCGTTCAGTGGAACGCACTGATTTGGGTTCGGCTTCGTTTTTCGCCAACTGTGTAATTGACGCGAACTCCATCTAACCTTTCTTCTATTTTAATTTCGTTTTCACAAAACGTAAACTTAAAATTTCTCAACACGTCCATGCCGATAATCATTTGGTTCGACTTTATTTCTAACACATAGACATTAGTTGATATTAGATATGCGTCAATTGATACATCACAATGAAATAAACCTAGAGGAATAACACTCTCTTCACTTATGCCAGTTAATTTTACATTATCTGTATCCAAATTAGGTTTTCCAATTTTCAAATAAAAATCATAATTAATCATACTAATATCACTTCCAGTATCAATTAATGCATCACAATTTACACCACATATTTCAACATTCTTTTTAAGCTTATTTACAATCTTTGATGAATTACGAATGTATGCTTTATTAGATAGAGACACTTTGAAATCTTTTTGAGGACAAAAACTAGCTTTATGGCCGTAGTTATTACATTTGAAACATTTCAGGCCATCTTTTCTGTTTTTGCAATGAATTGATTTGTGTCCCATCTCATTACAATTAAAACACTTTATCTCTCTCTTATTATAATAGTTATCATCAACATAATTTCTTTGAGCACGAATGAGCGATTGTGGTAAATATTTAGATTCTTTGACGAAATCTGATTTACTTCTGTTTTCGGAAACTCGTATATTTCTGTTTGTTTCTTTTTTAAGATGATATCGTGCAGCTTCGTATTCGTCTAGCTTGTTTACTAAATCTTCTATTTTCTTTACTTTTGGCAAATCGTCAAGAAAATGATCGCGTACGTCATTTGGAATTTTACTCTTTATTTGGTCAACGACCATTAGTTGCTTCAAATCTTCAAAATTGGTTACTTCTAATGAATTTATCCATTCTTCGAAAAAGTTGTTAACTTCAAAACCAAAATCTCGCCACGAGGATGATTCTCTCTTATGAGTAAAGAATTTCTGTCGAAATTGTTCGGAAGTTAATTTGAATCGTTTAAGTAACAGTTTCTTGATATAATCATAGTCATTTGCTGATGGATCAGGTTCACGGGCAATTAAACTGACTATGTCCAGTGGTAGCAATCCCAACAAATAAGAAACCCAGTTTTCTTTTGCTATATTAGCCCTACTTATTTGTTTCTCAAATAAAGAAAGGTAAACACATATATCTCCGCTGTTATCATAATTCTTTAAAAGCTTTAATAAATCAGTTCTAGGCGGCGTTTCTGGCACAGATAATGTACCTTCCTTACTCCTTAACTCTAGTTCTAACACTTTTAAATTATATTCACGCTCGCTTTTTTCAGCTTCGACTTTTTCTAAATTTTCCCGTTCATTAGAAATGGTCAAAAGTAAATTCTTTGCAAACTCTTCGTCGTAGTCTTTCGACTCCATTATAATTCTAGTTAATTGTTGCACTTTAGCGTTTTCTGGCGCTGTTAATTCTAACTCGTCCATCAAAGTTAATAAATCGATCTTTCGTGCTCGTCCAAGAAATGCCATAGTTGAAAAGTCAAAGTTGTACTCACAGTTTCTTGCTTCCTTTTCAGCTCGAAGAGCCTCACAGTGTTCGTTCACAGTTGGTCACAGTCTTTTTTAACTCGTCAAAACTTCCAGATCTTGTTCCAAATCCGGGCCGAACGCCCAAGTTTTGTATGGTTTGGAGTTTAAAGAAACTAAATCGTCTGAATTTCAATTACATTTAATTAAAGACGATCACAATTATGTATTTACAAAGTTTAAAGAATGACATCGAAAGCACGTTATTGCTTTAAGTAACAAATTCTGATTGAGAGTGTGGCGTCTAGAACACTGTTGCTGCAAAATCTAATACTCATCGTCCGCCGGTTCCGCCGTCTGCAGAAAACCACGTCTGGTGTCCTTAGCTCCCTTCTTTCGTCTGCGGGGTCGGGGCCAACGACCGAACACTGCACAGGGAAGGAATGTCGGTTGAGGAAGAAATGTCGGTTGGTTGCTATGCGGTGCGGGGGTCTGTTCTTACATATATGACGAACCAAACATCTGGACTCATTTAACATTATTAACTGGAATTATTAAACTGGGATCTGTACACAATATTTAGACCACGTGTCAACACTTTTTCTATCCACACGATATTTAGTCCAGGTGTCAGTGTCAACAACATATACTACTATTGTAACACCATTTTATATTTTTTATCTGTTGATCATGGATGTTGCTTTTAATCATCTAACGCACTAGTGATGTTTTACCAGATTGACTTGCTCCTACAATCAAACACACACACAAGTGCTGGGGTGTTTAAAATTTAACATTGTGTTTGCAAAGTTTTCCAAATTCATACTCGCTAAGCTGTACACCAATAATTTGTGGGTTTATCTTATTCAATTCCCTCTCCCACAGAAACGCTTATATTCCTATGGTGAGATACCACAGTAAACAACTCTGAAATATTTTCATTAAAACGATGCATCAGATCGTCAATAACAATTAAGTCAACATCTTCATAATTTTCAGGTAAGCCTTGTACAAACTCTATCCCAGGTTCGTCAAAAAACCAAGGTGAAGAATAATTGTAACACCATTTTATATTCTTTATCTGTTGATCATAGATGTTGCTTTTAATCATTTTACGCACTAGCGATGTTTTACCAGATTGGCTTGGTCCTACAATCAAACAAGTGCTAGGGTGTTTAAAATTTAACATTGTGTTTGCAAAGTTTTCCAAATTCATACTCGTTAAGCTGTACGCCAATAATTTGAGGGTTTATCTTATTCAATTCCTCTTTCCAAAAATAACGAATGTCACACACTCTAGAATGTTCTTTATTACAAATGTGGAAATAGAGTCTTCTTCCCAACTTTTCCGAATAGATACAGGAGGTGTTTGTTAAATCAATCTGATCATCATACTTGCAGTTATCGCTAACGTAAAAGATGGAAAGAAATGTTACAATAGCAAAAATACTAATAACAGCTAAACCCAATTCCAACACATATCTCTGTTTAAGCGAAGACGAAAGAATAAACATTTTACTCAATTAGATAGTTCTATCTCCTAACGTGTTGAATACCATAACGACAAATGGGAAATGAGCCTCATTAGATTAATTATCTTCCTTTAAATCAACGTAAGCATTCATAACGATTTGAATCGCAATGTAATAATCCTTTTCTATCAAACCCTCTCCCGCAGATAAATATCCAGCTGTTTCCTTATTTTGACTTTCCCTCCTCTCCGAGCTCACATCAAAGACCTCTTGCGAACTTTCTCCTTCCCCTCTCCGTTCAAATACGGAACACCTCCAACAGCGAAGGAGGGGGAACAAATTCTTCTACTCTTGGAAAGAAAAAACCTCTCCTCCGCTCCTCACGCGCTTTCTTTCTGCAGAAAGTGAATTCATTCGCGTCGGCTTGCCCCTAAGGGACGGTTTACGCTCTTTCGTGTTGCAAACAGGGGAGGGCTATTAACACAGTGTTAATAATTTTTCTCATCTAATACTCACATGCTGTCGCATACACACTTTCACATGAGTCAAATAATAACACACTTTACGTGTGAGCCAAACAATAATACCACCAACATGTCGAACTGTTTAGACACTAACATGTCAAGCGAGTGAGTCAGTTATTAGCAGGGTATAAAAGTGAGCCAGTTATTAGCAGGGTAGAAAAGTGAGCCAGTTATTAGCAGGGTATAAAAGTGAGCCAGTTATTAGCAGGGTAGAAAATTGAGCCAGTTATTAGCAGGGTAGAAAAGTGAGCCAGTTATTAGCAATGTAATACTACTAGCGAGGCGTAACAGGAGTGCTAAAAGTTCTCAGCTCTCTCGTGACTTGTATGCAGCCACAGGAACCCGTGTATCAAAGGTGACTGTTTCCAAAAGACTTCTTGAGAGAGGGTTGTTTGCAAGAAGACCTGCTGTTTGTGTCCCGCTCACTTCTACGAACAGGAGAATCCGTTTATCATGGTGCATAGAGCATAGAGATTGGAGTATGGATCAATGGGAGAGCGTTCTCTTCACTGATGAATCCCGGTTCAGCCTAAACACCGATTCTCGCCGTACGTTCATATGGAGAGAACCAGGGACCCGCTACCTACCATCAAATGTCCGCGAAATCGACTATTATGGCGTAGGAGGTGTGGCGTAGTGATACAAGGACCTCTTGTTTCACCAGTCGCCTGGCTGGCTGAAATCGTTCCTTGTGGGACAATGGCCAGCCCTCTGTGGGGATAGAACTGAAAAGGCAGGGAGCTCCTATCTTGGAGTTGAGTTTTGAGGCGGTGGAAGACTGCCCAAGGGTTTTTCCCACGGACCGGGGCTTCGAGGCTTGGAGCAGAGAGTGCTGGGTCTGCGAAGAGATTCTCTGACTGACTCGAGAAGAGTTTGGTCGTTGTTTCGAGGGCGTACTAGCGACGCCCTAGATTTTGGAAGTAAGTCTCCGGTGGAGACTCTGGTTATGTTCTGAAATTGTCTGTTTAACAGAACGGCACTGTATATAATCAAATAACCAAGAAATAAAAGAATATTTGTTTTTTATACGATATTCAGATTTCATAAAATATCTTTCCTGCCAAAACTTATACAACCCAGTTGTTCAAGATTGTTACAGAGGTTTAATAGTCTGGGCAGGCATCATGTTGGATGGCCGCACACCTCTCCATGTCTTTGAAAGAGGCAGAGTGACTGGTGTGAGGTATAGGGATGAAGTCTTGGAGTCCTATGTTCGCCTTTTCAGGGGTGCAGTTGGCCCTGAGTTCATTTTAATGGACGATAACGCGAGGCCACATAGAGCTCTTCTGGTCGACTAATTTCTAGAGAGTGAGGATATTCGCCGAATGGATTGGCCAGCCATATCTCCAGACCTTAACCCTATAGAGCATGTCTGGGACGCTTTAGGGATGGCAATTGCAATTCGCAACCCCCCCTCCGAGAACCATCCAGGGAATGAAAACAGCGGTTCTGAACGCGTGGGACCAATTGCCACAGGAAATGATAAATTGCCTTATTTCAAGTATGAAATCACGCTGCGAGACCTGTATATCTGTAAGGGGACCATACCCCCTATTAACCCATCTATTAACCCATTTTTTTGTTTATTCTGCAACCGCTGTTTCATACCTTCCGACTCCAACGAGTGTTACGCACGATCATGCGTGTGTATTACAATTATTGAATGGTTATTTGTTTTGTATTGTATCAATGTATGTACATATCAAATTTCATTAAAATCGGTACAGTAGTTCTAGAGATAATCGACCAAGTCTGGAAATTCTCTTAATCTCTTACACCAGTGTATGTGTGTAAACATAACTAAATAACATCTTTGTGCTACTCTAATTAAACACAAGAACTTAGAGCATAGGAATTGTAATATAATTATATGATGCACAAAAGATGTTCTATTTTTTATTAAATACAGCAATAAAATCAAATAAAAAAGGCATGCTATGTTTTCCAACGATTCTTATTTTCAAATCACATTAAATTTTATCATAAAAAAGAAACCGAATACTACACTGTTGAATAGCTAACAATCGCCTTTCACGAAGCATATCCCTTGAGGATAGACAGATGCCTGGTAAAACCGCGAAATAGGGTTTGTGGTAAAACAGTAGTTGTGGAAAACTACAATGTATAGCCACCAGCAAAAAACATAAAAGGGTATGAAAACTTTTTCTGGACCCGAGACCTTTTATAGCCCGTCGGGCAAAAAGGTAAGAAAAATCCTTTGACAAATTTTTGTCTTATCTGATCGGATATCAAAGGTCAAAAAAGGTTTTATTTTTTCCCGATTGGGATATAAAAGGCCAAGCTTGACATGAATCTGGACACGGACCATGAGTCACCAATCGCTTGACATAGGGTAAAAGAAAAGTAGAAAGTGCATTGGGGTTGGTGCACGTCAAATCTGTAGGGATCAATGGAATGAGAAATATACCGACCCATTTTGATGAAGCCAGTGGCCTCGAATTCAATTTCCGACCCAACCAATTAATCCTACAGACGGTGTTCAGATTCTTCGATTGAAAAGGTTAACATAATGTTCTTCACACCAAGATTTACTACGTTTTCATCAGCATCTTCATCAGCAGTTTCATTGCATCAGTAACCCTTTGCAGCTCAGAGTACATGTCCCATGTGTTCTTTTCAAACTATGTGAAGATGTCTCATTTAGACTATTCAGATGAGAGATTTTATATTTACTCAATGAGTGTATCAGAATGTGTTCAAAGCGTTGATAGACAGGAATGGAAAATATACCGGCTTCGAATTCGACCCACTAAATAATCCGATGAAGGTCTGCGATTGAAAATGAAATTTCAATTGGCTCATTCGATCGACATCCTGAAATTTTTAACAAAACATTTTTCTCACGCCTCAAGCAAACTGAGGCACCGCATGATACCAAAGTCTCTGGAAAGGTAGTGTACCGTCATGTAAGAATTTGACGGACAGCTGATTTAAAATTAAACTATTTATTTACATAAATATTTACAAGATAATTATGGGCACAGCCATCGACAACCGAAACCTGCCTGAAGCCAAAGTAACACAATTGGCAAAACAGAGACGTCTGTCTCTCGTTGAATCTCGAGTCCGAATTCCCTCAAAAACCACGTTCGCTTCGCAGAACCACCGCTGACAACGAGAGAGGGGGTGAATTCCGAGCCCTCTAGAGATGTTTATGTTCTCTGCCGAAGAGAAACACCCCCACACAGCTGCGAAACCGTCTGTCATGCCGACTTGAGTCCCCCACCGCAAAAACTTGGAGGAGCCGCACGTGCAAAGACTAAAATTGTTTTCGCATTCCGAAACATTCCAGCGTCCACGTGTTAGGGAAAAGGGTCGGCAAGTACCATATGGTACAGTAGGCATGCCCTTTCCAAAGTCGGCCATTTACGATTGGTCGGCCGAAAACTTTCAACACACAAAATTATGATGGTATTTTTTAATTAACGTCACATTGGAGCAACACAACGGGCTATTGGTGACGGTCCGGTATAAACTCCGAAAGAAAGAGAGGTCTGATGACAGCATCTTGTTATTTAGAACCACGGTCAGATGACGAGGATATACCTCAGCTGGCACCAGACATTCTAAATGTCCACTATGTCATCTGACCTTGGTTCAGATTTTACGTAGTGTTGTACTCGAATCTTTCCAGTCGGGATTGATCCCGGACCGTCGTCAATAGCCTGCTGTGTTGCTCCAGTGAGATGTTAATTAAAATACATACCTTCCAAACTTCCACGGCCAACGTGAGGATATTTGAGACCACGACAGATTTAACCTGCGCCCCTTTCTTTTGTACAGGAAGGGCCGACCAAACAGTATAGTGGTTAAGGTTTTAGCCTCTGGATCGGAAGGTTCCTGGTTTGAATCCGAGTCCGGGCATGGATGTGTGTAAGCGTGTGGTTTAGAGGCGGCTGGTGCTCCTTAAATCTGTCATGGCCGAAAGTCCTCACGTTGGGTTTGATGTGGAAGTTTGGAGAGTGGGGTGCCAGCTCAGGTATTGCTTCGTCATCTGACCGTGATTCAAAATTACGAGGTGTTGTCCTCGGATCTTTCATTTAAAGGATTAATCCCGGACCGTCGTCAATAGCCCGTTGTGTTGCTCTAGTACGATGTTAATTAAAATTACCTCACCTTACTTTGTACAAGATGGTTTTTGTTGGATTCGAACTCGCAACTCTCAAAAATTAAGTGTACCAAATTTATTGTGAATTGGTCAAATTGTGATAGAGATACTGAACGTTATTTCTATTTAGATCTCGGATCTTCCCCTTCGGTATTGATCCTGGATCGTCGCCAATAGCCCGTTGTGTTGCTCCAGTTCGACGTTGCTTTATATATGTAACTACTTACCTATTTGGGTTACGAATTGTTTTTACCTCCCTCTCGTCCTAAGACCAATAGAACGAGGGTTAATACGTAGCCTATGTTTCCCGCAGGATTCTAAAGAATGAATGTATCAAATTTGGTCTGACATCTTAAAATACTCAATATTATTAATATGGGTGTTTCGAATTGTTTTTAGCCTATCTGCACGCCCAAGAGAAATATAATGGGGGTTATTATGTAGTCTATGTTACTCGCAGGGTTCTAAAGAGCAAGTATAGCAAATTTGGTGTAGATTGGTCAAACGGTGTAGATTTGTACAGAGAACAGAGAAACGAGAACTGGTTTATATATATAATAGTTTTATAAAATGGATTATAGAAACAATTAAGAAGTGGTTTTAGATTATTAAAAAGTTATCGATATTTTACTATTTGTAACTTGATTCAAGTTAAATTTATGGGTTCAAGTTTAATACATTTTAATTTCCTGATTATGCATAACTTTTATTTTCGATTTCCTGATTATGCATAACTTTTATTTTCGATTTCCTGATTATGCATAACTTTTATTTTCGATTTCGAGATTATGCATCGCATTTTTATTTAATTTTTCATTAATTATTTTCTTCAGTCTCATTTTAGAGTGTTGGTATCTGATCAGGACCCCATTGCCTCTCCTTGGTCAAGAATAGGTGCTTTTTATGTAGACTAGGTAACTTATTTTTATGATAAAGGCAAATATTTATATTATTAAAAAATATTGTTCTCTCAAGGTCTCTTGAAAATAAAGATATTTATTAATTTATACTATGTAAATATACACTGGAAATTGAATTGAATTTTTCACTGGATATTTAATCTCGGAATTTGTGAAAACAATTCGAATAAATTTAAGCCGTCATAAAAAATTAATTATCCGACCGTTTAGTCCATATTTCAATCAATGGAGGTTGGACCATTTCAGTCTGAAAAATGACTATCTCCGTAATTAGTTATATTTATGGAAAATGTGTATGAAATATTAAAACCCCAACTTTTGATAAATTAAATTTACCTATTTTATGCTAAATTTAACTATGTCTAAACTCAAAACTTATGAATAATTATAATTAATAACGTTTGAAATATTTGTTATATGAACAGCTAACGCTAATGTTATGCAAAATTTGAGAAACACGACACTTGAAATTGTCGGTACTAGTTCATCAATTCTAAATGTAATTACAAAACGCGAATACACCAGTAAAGGATTTTTCGACATATTTATTAATTTTATCTCAGTAAATAATGCACTTTCAAATATGTAAAGACAGTTTTAAATAGTTCAAATTCAATGCAATACAAAAAATTTCGAAAACGATACACCCACTATGTTAGAATTTTAAACGTTTAAACAGTTTTATTTGTCTGAAAAAACACTTGTTAAAATTTTTCTTTCTTATCAAGTTATCAGTCAAAAATCTTGCGAGGGCTAGAAATATTCCTGTTTTCAAACCCGTGACAAAATCTGTTGTCACTGCCTCTTGCAAAAAATTGGTTTTAGTGTTTTTCCCTTCATGTCCCAGGTAGCACAACAACATTGGTCAACATTCTACCAATATTGGCCAATATTTTGAATGTCTGTGAATGTCGAATGTCGGAATTACGATATCTGTCGATATTGGCAGATATCGTTTAGTTTTATAAAACGAGGAAGACTGTAAATAACGCTTTTAATAACATTATAATCATGTAATAATACTGTAAATAATGACACCATGTTGTCTTACACATATTTTTTATAATTTAAACATTACGCAATTTTTCCCGATATTGTACCGATATTTGGAGACATTGTGAAAACAATATCCAAAAAAAGATGTTGAGCTGATGTTGGCCAATATTTATTTTTGAGCTGAAGCTATGCTTGTTCACGTGTTCGTTGTTTGGGTTGCCGGTACCGGTAGCCATTATATTATGAAAAATTGACATGCGAACACGCATGTTACTCTGCATAAAAGTTTTCTAGTTCAATTTTCCTGCTGAAAAAAATAATGGCATGTAAGAAAAAACAGGTGAGATGCGGCGATTTTTCGCCGAATCTAGCAGTGAATAAGAGCAGCCATCCCTAAAAATTGCAAGTCCTATAAGGTAAACATCATGGATATTTCTGTACATTATTTTGTAATGTTAATAATATTCAAACAAGAATAACTAAATATATTTATTTGTTCTATTGATGAAATTTTAGCCCGTGTTTGTAGCTTGTTACATTGTCAGTACTACTATTTTTCAATGTGTAAAAATTCATCGTTTACTGTTATCAAATTCTCAAGTCACATTCGATTTTGTGCAATGCTATTTTCCTCGTTTGTAGTTATAGATTATTTTGTTTTGGAAAGCATGAGATATTAGTATGTTAGCAGTTCTATAGTTCAGTCAATATTAGTATGTTAAAGTTCTGTTTGCATTAATTATTAATATTAGTTAGACATTTTGAAAGTAGGTTTAAATATAATGTTCAAGCATAACATAACATTTGAAAATTTAACTGATTTTTGTTTTATATAAAGACTATACGAAATGTTTCTAACATAAAAAAATCAATAATTCTATTTGAGATATGAAGCTTTAAAATTGTGACCATGTGTAAAACTGCTTGTTCCTTTCAAGTTTTGTGTAATTTGATTCATTTCATTTAAAAAAAAACTAACTTCAAAAGGTGAAGTATTATGAATATTATTCATGCTAAAAACTTAGTTTGCACCAAATTTTTCTTCTAAAAATTAATAAATCATGAATTTGAGTGTACCAAATATATACTTTTTATCCTAACTTTTTAACATTTGAGACTTATAACTTTACAAACAATTGGCAGTTTATATTCATTGTGTGATAGAACAAAACTATATGTAATCTTACTAGCTATTTCTTTTTTAAAGAGGCTTAGTTATGACAAGGATAATCTTTGTTCAACCTAATAGTTTTTTTCTTTTCAAATCTTACCAAAATTTTTACAATTAAAAATTATATTTTCACACTCTATTGTATTAAAATCTTTTTAGTATATAGTCTCAAAAAATGTTTTTAGAAGAAAACATGTAATCATGTTTACAAGGTTATCTTTAAATTTATCACAATGATAGAAAGTATGCTTACATTTTCAAAAGTTCCAGTTACTGATATTTCATTATATATTACAGTTTAGATGAGGATTATCATGAGGCTACAGACATTGAAGAGGCTGTGGGAAACAATACTAAACCAAGAGGAAATGATACAACTTCTAAGAGATGAGTTCGAAATGTCCAAGGCTTAAGTTGTGAAAGATTTTCTGGGCATATGTACTAAGTTTTCTCACCAACAACTTTGCTTAGAGGAAAAGGCCTATGTTGAGAAAATTTTAAATAAATTCAAAATGACTCAGTGTAAACCAGCCGACACTCCTCTAGTGCCTAAAGCGACACCATCGTGTTTCGTGCAAGGTGAAACTTTCCATGGGCCCAATCGGGAACTTGTAGGTGCATTATTGTACCTATTCATGTCAACACATCCAGATATTTTATATTCTGTGATATTTTATATTACTGTCTGAGCCAAATTCAAGAGCAGCCAATAGAAGCTGCCTGGACTGGTCTGAAAAGAGTTTTAAGATGCCTGAAAGGGACTTTAGAACTTTATCTGGTGTTTCCTATTTCTAGCAGTGATTTTATTATTAATGTATATGTTGATGCAGATTGGGGGCTGATGCACATGACAGAAAATCTCTATCGGGGTATATAATTTTCTTAAATGATTATCCTGTGACTTAGTGTGTGAAAAAGCAGACATTCATTACTTTATCTTCTACTGAGGAAGAAATTTTGGCTAAAGCTATGCAGGATATATTTATGCTACACAGCATTAATTAAGCACATATTTAAAGCAATAATCAATAAAAAAAATTGTTTTTATTTGCAATTCAATCTGTTATTTTTCAATATTTTTGGTGAAATAAATTTTTACAATATTGTTATAGTATATGCAAAAGACATAGGGAGAGATTTAAAAAAAATTTATTAACGAGTTTTCATAAAAAAAAATATTTTACTCGTTATGTGTTAAATTTCTATAAAAATGTCAAATTTTTTGTTTATTAATTTTTATAAATTTTTCTGAACTATTCATACAAAAAGCTCTCCCTGGGTCTATCAAATAGTTATTCAAGACCTAAAAAATGTAAACAGTTTAACTCTAAGTGCATTTATCAAAAAGCCTTAGTACTTTGAACTTTGGCAAAATTGCAAAAAACTGATTTTGAGAAAATTGCATTTTAAGTACAAAATACAACAAAAGTTAACAAAAACAACTTATTTTTTGCTAGTGCTACTTTTTTTTAGAAATTTCTATTACATTAAGACATTTATCAAAACAAGAGTTTTTACAGTAAGCTGATATATATATATATATTTTAAAGACAGTTTTAACTCTGATGACAACTGAGTGATTTGTTATAATTCACTGAAAATTATTAATTTCTTGTTAAATGACCTGAATTTTTTTTTATTGGATCAGTACTATTTTAACATAAACCACCACTGAAAAACTGCACCTTCTCTTTTTCTACAGCTATATTTTTGTTCTGTAAACGAGCCTTTTTTTTTTGTATTGATACGCATGCGACAAAAATTTGTGCTTTCTTTAATGACATCACCACATGTTTTACACGAAGACCTGGATTTTGTCCCTTAGCTTTTTATCTGCCAATTGATAGAAAAACCAGGAACTTACACCTTAAGGGTATTTAAAATGTTTGGGATAGTCGTCGGTCGATACACTATGATATATGTTGCATAAATGGAGGTTTTCATGGAAACCGAAGCTAATAGTTGGCAGTCGATTATGTATTTGGAAGGTCAAATAAAAGTTAAAAAGCAGCTATTAGCAATTTTCTTCGACTCTGAAATTTTGTCCATTTGTTCTTGAATATTTGATGCAGCGTTTTATCCAATAAACCAAAAAACACTTTTTGAGATTTTTTTTTGGAATTTGGTGTTTAGGTCTTTTATAAAGGAGCGGTGAGTCATGAAAAAGAGCTAGCTCTTTTTATTGAGCGAGCGGATTTGATCCCTAAAAAGAGTCATTTTTCCCATCACTACTGTCTATGAGGATAATCAGTCAGTCATTAAGGCCATATTAAATGAAAATAATTGTGCCAGATTAAAACACTTCGATATTAAATTGAAGTATGTTCATGATATTGTAAAATTATTAAACATTTATATTGTATACGTTGCAACTGAATACCAAATTGCTGATTTGTTTACAAAATCTTAACGTAAACCTAGACTGAACTAAGACAAAAATGTATGTTAATGTTATTAAGGGAGGGTGTTGAGAATAATTACTAACTGTAACTCATCTTTGCTTAGCAATCGGGTAACACTTGTTCTAATTGTTTACTTCTGTTGTGTCACAGGTTGCTGTTTGTGTTCTTATTCATGACTTGTTGTCATGACTTTATATGTCAGAGTTGTTTGGAAAAGCATTCGCTGGTGCGGCAGTTTGAGGTGGCCGAAGAATTCACCCATCGGATAATCTGACTTGTTGAAGGGGTGACTCCGAAGAGTGTACCTGATTGGAATGTTTGACAGTTCCCAGGGTTTAATCTGTCTTAAGAATAAAAAAAATTATTTTAATTGTGATTTTTGTGAATTTTTTAAAAACTTATGGAAAATTCTATTTAAATGAAATTTGTAAGAACTGTTCATTTTTCTGCCAATATGCAATGCGCCTTTTTTTTTCTTTTTAACATTTCTAACAATATTGATTTTTTAACAGAAGTTTCGGGAAGTAATCAATCCATTTTGAGATGAAATCAAAATTAAATAAATCTGAATCAGTTCTTAGAATTACATACCATGCAACTGTTTATCAAGTTGTATTGTAATACAAGCATCAGCTTGATGTTTGTATTGATTTTACTGGAAATGGAACAATAATTTAAAATATACACTTAATAAAATAAATTAAAATATTAGCTGCTATATCAGCAGCTTAGCTAACATTTTTGACTGGAATATTTTTCTAAAACAATTTTCTGAATTGAAATCACAATAAAAATGATACCTGTACGTGTTTTATGTTTGCAATTATTTTTCAAGCTACCAAGGAGAAAACCATTTAAAGGAGAAAATGGATTTTAGAATGTCTGATTTGATAATGGATGCCTGTGTAGATTTTAAAAAGCCAAGTTGCAAACAATTTTCTTTTATGTACTATACAATACAACAGTTACACAAATTGTAATAAAAACATATTTTTAATAATTTAAAATTATATGTTCTCTTCAATGTTCCAAAATATTGTATTATATAAATATTTTTTTAATGATAAATATTTTTAAAATTTTACAAAATTTAAGATGGTTGTAATCTTGTGTACCCTCTAAATAAACAATCACATGCCATAAGAAGAAAATTGAATGAAAATATCCCAATATTATGTAGCAGATATTGAATAATGCTGAAAAAGGACATCGAGCAGTATCTTAAAGCTAATATTTGAGCAATGATAAAAAACGAACATTGAATGTCAAGAAAACAATATCTATCAATGTCGTAAAACGACATTGGGCGATGTCGCCAGGGGGGGGGGTCATTTTTACGTTGGCCAATGTTGGAAAACGATATTGAGCAATGTCGACAGCAATATTGACCAATATCGGAAAACAATATCTATCAATGTCGTGAAACGATATTGGCCAATTTCGGAAAACGATATTATGGCGATGTCGCCAGGGGGGGGGGTACATTTTTACGTTGGCCAATATCGACGGCAATATTGGCCAATATTTTTTCTCGATATTGGCCGACATATATGTGCTACCTGGGGTAAATTTATCTTTGAAATTAAAAAAAAAAAAAATTGCAAGTTTCACGCAAGAAAAATTTTGGACACCTAACAATCAAATTTAAGTCAGTTTTGTCAGCATTTATTCTGAGCAAAGTGGGTTTTGTATTTTGATCAATCAGGGGGGTCGTAGCATTTTGTCCACTCTACTACTTAAAAAAATGGAGAGCTGCACAATCTCTCCTTTTCAACACATGAAGCCACACAATTCTACAAAAAAATGATACAACACCACCCCGATAGCGTCCCCACTCCCCAGCAATTCTTCGTATTTCGAAAGGTTACGTTTCCTGAGCGTACGTCATCTGAGCGTACAGGCCAAAAACGTGTCCTGAGCGTCCAGGAGTTCCTACCACTTGTTCGGGTGTGTTCGGAACGCGTTATCGCCAACTTTTCGAGGGAATGGGGAGCGTATTTAGAAACCCTGGCGCTTCCAGCACAAACGGAAATACGTCATATACATAGATACGCAGACGCATCGCGCACGCAAACACAGCGAGCCAAAACACGACCCTCGCTCGTATTGAGAGCTGTGTAATGGCCGTTTTATCTAAAAATTAATAATTGTTGGGTTTACATTTCTTTTTGCAAACTCCATATAAACAAACACGTGTATCTGAAATTTGAAGAGAGAAGTTGGATTACACAGTACACACTTTCATACACAACTTTTTTCATAAATCTTTCTTCTTGTTTACTTGGGCATTAAAAAGTATGAATAAGTTATTCGTTTCTCTTTTTCACACACAAAAAAACAACATTTGCAGTTGGAAATAACTTAAAGATGAGTGTGAAAAAGTTCACGGTGAGCTCAGTCGACAAAGTACCTTCAGAGCCAAAACGTTTAAAATCACTTATTTCTTTTTACTTTTGGCAGTAAAAAGTTAGTATTATTTATTGCTTTCACTTTTTCATCAAGAAAAACATTCTAATTTTCTAAAAGATGAATGAAAAGTCCACGGTGAAATCCCTCGAAAAAGCTGCACACACATTTTCACACATCTTTTTTTTAAATGCTTGCTTCTTTTTAATTTTGACATTAAGAAGTTCGAATTAATTATTACTTTCACTTTTTCACCAAGAAAAACCATTAGTAATTCAAATTTACTAAAAGAGGAGTGGGAAAAGTTCACAATGAAACCCTTTCACAAAGCTGCATACACATTTTCGCACACAACGTCTTTAAAAATGCTTACTTCTTTTTACTTTTGGGATGGAAAAGTTTGTTTTAATTAATAGTTTCACCATTTTACAAAGAAAAAACATTAATACTTGAATTTCACTAGGATGAGTGTCAAAATGTTCACGGTGAGCTGGGTTAACAAAGTACTTTCAGAGCCAATTTAGAAAAAAAAAAGCTTCATTCATGTTTCTTTTTGCATTTATAAATTCGTATCTGTGTTTACTTTGAATTATGTACCAAGAAATAAGTTTAATTGTAGGAAATAACCAAAAGTTGCATGAAAAAACTACACTTTGAACTGCTTCGACAAAGTTGAACAGACACATTCATAACCCAAATTTTTATAAATGTTTTTATCCATAATATTTTTGCATCAGTAAGTCTCTTTTATTGTGTACTTTGTTTTATATAACTTGGAAATAGTTTATTAATTAGAATTAACACAAAGGTTCATGTAAACATGTCAGAATGAGTTGTCTTCATGATGTTAACACACAGCATGTTAGAAAGACACACAAAACATTCAAAAAGTGCCAATTTCTTGATTTCTTTTGCTTGGACAGGTTGCAAATGATAAATACTTTCTGTTTTTCACAAACAAAACTGTTAGAAAGTTGGAATTATGTAAAAATTAAATGAAACAAGTTCACAGTGAAATACATCGACAAAGCTGAAAACACACACATCCAGACCTAGAATTTTTATTAATTGCTTTTTCCAAAATATTTTTGCATCAATAAGTTGATTTTATTATGTTCTTTCTTTTGTATATTTTGTAAATAGCTCATTACATAGAATTAGTATAAAGTTTCAAGGAAACATGTCAAAAGCAGGTGCCTTCATAATGTTAACACGTCCAATTTAAAATACACACAAAACCTCTAAAAATGACTACTTTCCTCATTCCTTTAATATTTATACGTTGCAATTTTCCAATAGTTTGTGTTTTTGACCAAGAAAAACATTTAAAACTTTGAATTACTTAAAAAGTGCATGAAAACAAGTTCACGGTGAAATGCTTCGACAAAGATGCACAGACACTTTCACACCTAGAATTTTTATTTATTGTTTTTTGCACAATTTTTTGCATGAATAACTTGGTTTTATTGTGTTTTTTGTCTTGGAAAGAGATTATTACATAGAATTAAATGAAAGTTTCATGGAAACATGTCAAAATCACCTGCCTTGACAGTGGTAACAGAGCATGTTAGAATCAAACATAAAACTCTAAAAAATGATAATTTCTTGATTCCCTTTGCATTGACAGGTTGGAAATCATAAATACTTTCCCTTTTTCACCCAGAAAGCACTTTAAAAAGTTAGAATTAATCAAAAAGTACATGAAACAAGTACTCAGTGCAAATGCATTGACGAAGGTTAACAGACACTTATGAGACCCAGAACTTTTATTTTTGTTTTTTCCCAAAATATTTTGGCTTTAATAACTTTCTTTTATTGTGTTCTTTCTTTTGTATAACTTGGAAGGAGTTTATTACAAAGAATTAAATGAAAGTTACATGAAAGCATGTCAAAATCATCTTCCCGAATAATGTTGTCACGGCAGTGTAAGTAAACACAAAACCTCTAAAAAATGGTAATTCTTTTATCATGTGTGCATGGACCTGTTGCAATTGTTAAGTAGATTGTATTTTTCACCAAGAAAAGATTCTAATAGTTAGAATTAAATAAAAAGTACATGAGAGTGAGACCAGTTCACGGTGAAATGACTCGTCAACGGCGTGGCGTCGTATGCCGGCGCGCGGGTTGCTTGCGCAGGCGCGTCTGCGTATCTATGTATATGACGTATTTCCGTTTGTGCTGGAAGCGCCAGGGTTTCGAAATACGCGAACGGGTCAAAAAAGAAAGGGGGTTATAAGCGTTGTTATAGTGAAACTTTGTTTTAAAGGTCCCTCTTCGTATATATTTACAGGTCTTTTATACAGAGGCTGTTCGCACATTTTTTAGACGATTTTGGTTAGCGATTTTAGTTTAATAAAAAATCGTTTGCTGCAAAAGAAATAATTGCAGTTGTACTATGTTTTTAAAAGTAAAAATTATTTTTTCAAAATGGCGTTTTTAACGAAGCAGTGGTTCGAAGGCTATATTTATGCTCTTTCCGAAGAGAAATATTCATATTCTGTTATCTAAAAACGATGTGAGAATCATGGTTTTGTGATATCTAAAGCTTCGATAGGTAATATCGTCAACAAGAAAGGAAAAAAACGTCAAATTGGAGCCTCAAGTGGAACAAAAATTCCAAACAAGTATCCGAGGAAGAAACGGACATCTTCGACCATTGCAAAGGTACGTTATTTAACGTTAAAAGAAAATATTCCCCTATTCAAAGGACAGTTGCAAAATCATTAAAATGCTCGGTGTATACTGTAAACAAAATGATAAACGTTGATTTAAATCTTAAGAAAGCGAAAAAAACGCAATATGCATCGTCTTTCTCCAAAGCATATCGCTGAACGCAGGACACGCTGCCGAATTCTATATTAGAAACACTTATCCAAAGAAAAATGGAAAAAAAATTGTCACAATAGATGAATCATGGGTATATTTAAATGATTGCAGCAAAAAAAAGAGCCATTTATTATCATAAAAGGGGAGGAAAAA
The DNA here is from genome assembly GCA_947359465.1 of Metellina segmentata. NCBI lineage: Eukaryota > Metazoa > Arthropoda > Arachnida > Araneae > Tetragnathidae > Metellina > Metellina segmentata. The sequence continues at coordinate 126,954,893 of OX375879.1, read as the reverse complement.
AAAGTTTAAGTTCATGGTTCACAGCAAAAAAAGAGCCATTTATTATCATAAAAGGGGAGAAAAAAAAATTTAAGTTCATGGTTCACAGAATCGAGAGAAAGTTTTTCTAAGGGATTCATGATTGTTGCTGGTTTTTCATATAATGACAAGTTAAAAATAAAGAGAGTGGAAAAAAATGTTAATATTAACTCCAAATACTATCAGGAACATATTTTTTATCGCCAATTTTTCTGAATGAAATACCATCCCTTTATCCACAGTGTCATCAATCTGTGGAACTCCATCAAGACAAAGCTAGCAGTCACACATCAAAATACACTGTAAATTTCCTAAAAGAAATGGAACAAAAAACCGGTATCAAGGCCATACCCTTCACTGATATCCCTACTAAATCTCTCGATGTATCACCTATGGATTTTTGTGCTTTCGGAATTTTAAAATCTGCATTATCCAAACGTCATCCCACAACCCTTACAGGACTCTGGAAAGCTGTTCAGGAGGAATGGGATAGAATACCTCTTCTGACACTTCAAAAGGCATTATTATCCTGGAAATTACGGTGTCGAAAGATAGTTCAGAATAAGGGCTATCAAATAGAACATTTAAAACACAAGAATTTTATGTAATTTAGTTTTGTGAATACTGTAGTTTAGTTTGTGTTTTGTAATATATATATATATATATATATATATATATATATATCTAATATATAAAATTTCCATGTCACAATGTTAGTTACCGTACTCCTCCGAAACGGCTTTACCGATTTTTACCAAATTTTATATGCGTATTCAGTAGGTCTGAGAATCGGCTACTATCTATTTTCCATACCCCTAAGTGATAAATTTTTTTAAAGAAAATAAACATTTATTTTTATTATTAAAGTTTAATCCTGATATATGCTTAGTGTTACCAATCTTAGATTCTTAAAATTTGCCGCGCGTGTCTTTGGCACGATTAGTTCAGTTAATCAAGTTTTAGTTAAACAAGTGATTTACATAACCTTAAAAGTACTCAACACGTGTCACGAGCTCCAACCAACAACGGCTTTTGTGTTGTAAGTATACTTTTTTTATATAATTATTTAAATTTTTTACAACTATTGTTTCAAATTTTTTTTCACAAAACTAATGTTTTCGCTATAATCCTGGCCGATGCTGATGCACGTGTGAGCATGCAGCAATTGCGTCAAGAACAATCAGAAGATACACGAGCTGAGCGCAATGAAGTTATTTCATTAATTCTATTTATATGTGTTTTGTACAGTGAACAATGCCAAGAAAACGCAAAGGGGCTGATTTGAGCCGTAATACAAGTAGGTCCAGAAGTATGAGAGATAAAAGATCCCAAAGAACCGAAGAACAAGTCCAGCAACAAAATGCTGATGCACGTGTGAGCATGCAGCAATTGCGTCAAGAACAATCAGAAGATACACGAGCTGAGCGCAATGAAGTTATACGTTTAGAACAACGACAATCACGCCGTTTTACGGTTAATAGACGCAGAACAAATGACCAACAACGCCAACAGGTACATCGTGTATTTACATCTGATTCATTTTTGCGTCTAGCATTCCAGTATGAGCCCGATATTGAATATTATGCTCATTCAAAAGTGGTAATTGGTGCTATGGATAAGGAATGTCCGCATTGTCATGCTCTCAAATTCAAAAATGAGCCACCTGGGATGTGGGAAAAGTGCAACTACCTGAAATTGAAACACCACCTGAACCATTGAACGGTTTACTTATCGGTACGGATCCAGATTCTAACGTATTCCTGAAGTCAATTCGAACATTCAATTCATGCTTTCAAATGACATCGTTTGGAGCAACAGAAATAGTTCGAAATACTAATGCTAATGGTCAACAATACAATTCTACATTCAAAATCAGAGGCCAAGTTTATCATAAAATGGGCTCATTGCTGCCAATGCCAAACGAACCACATAAATTTTTACAAATCTACTTCATGGGCGGCGAGGATTCCGGAAGCGCACTTGCCAATCGCGTGAATGCACGTTGTGACTATAATAACCTTGATTCATTTTTTGCCAGGCGCATCGTCAGCGACTTGGACGCTCTATTGAACGAGCACAATGAATTGTTGAAAATATTCAAATCACACATGCACAAATTACAAAGCGATAATCACGCTATTGTCATTAATCCTGATAAAACACCAGCTGGAGAACATATTCGATCCAATGCACCTGTTGTTGAAGACGTTGCTGGAATCATGGTTGGCGATCGTACAGGTACACGAGAAATTGTGATTCGTAGAAGAAATAATAATCTTCAGTTCATTGCTGATACACATCGTTCATATGACGCTCTCCAATATCCGCTAATATTCTGGAAGGGGCAAGACGGATATTGCAGCCAATTCAATTCAAACGAATTCAGTTTCCGATTAGATTGGCATTTGCAATGACAATCAACAAATCCCAAGGCCAAACGATGTCTGTTTGTGGCTTAGATTTGAGTACACCATGTTTTTCACACGGGCAATTGTACGTAGCATGCTCTCGAGTCGGTAAACCATCCAGTTTGTTTGTGCTCGCTAAAGATGGGCTAACAAAAAATATTGTCCACGCTATAGCATTAAAAGATTGATGTTGTTTGTAAGTGTTACTGTCATAATTAATATGTGATATGTAATTTTAAGAAATAAACTATAATAACTTGAAAATAATATTGTTTGGCGTTTGTTATTTTTATATTCCCTTATCGTTCATAGCGCTCCATGCCCATTTCACGCATATACCACATACTTACACACTTATAATAAGTAAGTTACTTTTTGTCTACACTAGAATTTATCTAGAAACTAGAAATAATTTATAAGGCAAAACAACGTTTGCCGGGTCAGCTAGTATATATATATATATATATATATATATATATATATATATATATATATATATATATGTAAGAACGTGGTCTAAATATTGTGTACAGATCCCAGTTTAATAATTCCAGTTAATAATGTTAAATGAGTCCAGATGTTTGGTTCGTCATATATGTAAGAACAGACCCCCGCACCGCATAGCAACCAACCGACATTTCTACCTCAACCGACATTCCTCCCCCGTGCAGTATTCGGTCGTTGGCCCTGACCCCGCAGACGAAAGAAGGGAGCTAAGGATACCAGACGTGGTTTTCTGCAGACGGCGGAATCGGCGGACGATGAGTATTAGATTTTGCAGCAACAGTGTTCTAGACGCCAAACTCTCAATCAGAATTTGTTACTTAAAGCAATAACGTGCTTTCGATGTCATTCTTTAAACTTTGTAAATAATTGTGATCGTCTTTAATTAAATGTAATTGAAATTCAGACGATTTAGTTTCTTTAAACTCCAAACCATACATATATATATATATATAATGTTAATTTTGTACATTTCGATCTTGGTAAAAAATCGTGTTTTCTTGAGGAAGTTTCAAGGGAAAGAGGCAGATCAAATTGGGTCGGATGGTGTAAAATTCATTGTTTTTAGATAGTTAATTAGGTAGGTAGATTGTTAATTATGGTCAAACTGGAGCAACACAACGGGCTATTGACAACGGTTAGGAATGAATCCTGAAGGGAAAGACTCGAGGACAACACTTCATAATAATGGTCAGATGACACAAGAGCAACACATGCACTGGCACCCCACTCTCCAAACTTCCACACCAAGCAAACGTGAGGACATTTGAGGCTACGTCAAACTTAACGTGCACCAGGCCCCGTATGCGCAATGGTCTTTGTCTGGATCAAGTTTCGAACTCGTTTCCCTTCAGTTACTAATTCGATGCCCAAATGACCTACCGCAGTCTCTAGATATTTAAGGTATCCGACTGCCTTTAAAACACGATTTTCAGTCACATTATCGATTTTTCAATTTTCATATAAAATAAAACCTTGATTTCTCACCTTTCCAAATCTGTTTAAATTTTGTTTCTATCTTGCTTAGAACTTAAGTTACAGGTAGTTTAATAAGATCAAGTCGAAAAGTTTTTAACCTGAAGTGCTTTTCTCCCATTGGTGATAATAGTTGGTGTTTTTACCAACGAGCCATCAGCGAAGGGAGAGAGTCCGAAAAGGTGAAGCATACTGGTTTGCCCATTAATATATTAAATATTATGAAACCATTATATTTAGAAGTTTATAACATAGAGCTTTTATTAAAGTTTTTGCGTGGCAAAACTCAGAACGCTATTGAAAGCTTCGATGGGGTGATTTGGCAGAGAGTTCCCAAGGAGGTTTTCGTCAGCCTGAAAACTCTTAAATTAGGGGCCTATGATGCCGTCATACAAAACAATGATTTGTTATAAAGGCTGTATGAGCATTTTATCCAAGCTGAACATTTCAAATCCTGGTTATTTCACCACAAAGGGTTAGCATTGTTTGGATCGCGTTAGAATCCATGATTTCAAGCGGCATGCAACACCTATTGCGAAGAAAATTTTGCGAGCTATAAGAAAAAAGATAAAATATTTAGGTGATACACAAAAAAAGTGGTGAATTATACAAAACAGGGTCATTTTGAAGTTCCACTTTTATGTGGTAAGCGTGTTTCCATTTTGAAGTATATATTTAGCTTTATCTCAAAATCACTTTTTCGGCATTTGGTTTTTACGCAAAATAGTGTAACTCAAAAAGTTATGCTTCAAATGTGATACAAATTTGTAGGAATACTTTAATGAAGTAGATAAAGGGATTGGTCCACTCCCGTGTTAATCAACCAATTGTTTTTTTTTGTTATTGGTATAAATTGTGATTGCATCCAAATTTTCGAAGATTTTGTACTTGTTTCTGTTTTAAACCCAGCTAACTTTTATGGAACTGGTCTACAACTACGAGAATGGACCAATTCCTTAAAGAGACTTTGATCTTTATTATAAACCATACAAATTGAAAATAGATTAATTTAAGTTTGAATTATCATATTTTGCGGTAGAGTTAGTTTTTTCTATATTTCACATGTTTTTCATACCTAAAATCTCTCTATATTAAAAAAAAGTTACCGCCGCCGCCGCCGCCGCCGCCGAAGAATTGAAATTTTTGTTGTTTAGCTCCATTCTTAGACGGTTTCCCGAGAAAGTACTGATCGGAAAAATATGAAATTAACATGCTTTGTTCTTCATCGTATTCCCTGGATAATTATTAAGATTTTTTTTCGATGCAGCTATTAGTTTAGGTTTTATTAAGTGTTAAAGTTGAAGAAGTGAAATTTCTTCCGCGAGTGAGCAAAACACATTCAAAATTTCAGTCTTTAGTCGTGAGTTTTTTTTTAAGAGTACCTCTCAACGTAAATTTTTGCAGCTCGTCGAGTTTTTTTTGAAATTTAAATGTGGTTCTTGATAATATTTTTTTGAAATTCGGGAAAAATCGGGACATTTTTGTTACTTTTTTTTAAAACTGCCGTATCTATATCTAATTACTATTAGTTTTTAATTTTTAAAATATCGCAGTATACCTCAGAATATACTCTTTCTTACGGTACTATTATTTTTGAAATCGGTTAATAATTAAATTGGATGCGATCAAAAGTTCGTGATACAAAATTCGGAATCTTCGGATATTTTCGCTACGTTTTGTTAAAACCGTTATGTCTACGGCAAAAACTATTATTTTTTAAATTTGAGAACATCACTGAATACACTACATTACACTCTTTCTTATGGTACAATTATTTTTCAAATTGGTTAATAAACAAAATCGATGCAATTAAAAGTAGGTCATACAATTTTCGGAACTTTCAGATCGTAACTTCCGATAAAAAACTAAAATGGTCATATCTATATAGTATTAATGTTAGTTTTTAATTTTAAAAATATTGCAGTATACCTCACAATGTACTCTTTCTTACGGTACAATTATTTTTAAAATTGGTTCATAAATAAATTCGATGCAATCAAAAGTTGGTGACACAAATTTCGTATTTTTCAGTTCGCATAGCTGCTTCCGAAAGCAGTAGTGGGTTACACTTTTGACTATCGGGTTTGCCAGATATCAAATTTATCGTAGCAACAATTGCCATAAAAACGATTTCTTTTTATTTGGCGAGGAAAAAGGCTCGCTTTTTTCCCTCTGTTTTCAAGACAGTTTACCGACAAAGTACAGATCGTAAAGTTTGGATATTAACAATGTTTAGTTAAAATTGTACAGGGAACAAGATGCAGAAGATTTTTTACTGATGCGGCTATTAGTTTAGGGTGCATTAAGTGTTAAAGCAAAAAAAAGTGAAATCAATTGCGAAAGAAGTATTGGTTTGAGAAAGCAAACCAAACGGGATTGCGTAGCAATCCCCGGGGTCGGCGAGCGTAAGCGAGCAGGGCGCGAAGCCCTCGCTGTGACGTCATGTACCGGAAAGTGAAATCAGCATAATACGAATTATTCAGATAGTTTCACTCTGTGAAAGGAATGTTGGTTTGCGAAGCAAACCAAATGACATCTGTGAAAGGAGTGTTGGTTTGCGAAGCAAACCAAATGGGATTGCGCAGCAATCCCCGGGGGTTGGCGAGCATAAGCGAGCAGGGGGCGGAGCCCCCTAGTAGATAAAAAATAATACAAAATAAATTTTTTAAATGTTGTTCCATCTTTTTAGCCCTAGTTTTTAATATGATGCAGAAAAAAAGTTACATTTTATATAATTTCAAAAAATCTTCTCCGAAGGTAGTCGGATACTTGACTAATAGTTTGCTAGAAAATGAATACCAATGTGTGCTTTTCTAGAAAATTTTTAATTTTAAGGTTTTGGAATTTTTTCTTTAGATTGCACATCCTGTGAATGAAAATATGTTGTTGGGAAGATAGAAGAATATGTACAATGGGAAGATGAACAACGTATCCAGATCAAGAAATCAAAAGTTTTCTATCTAGTTTCAGCTTCGTTCGATTCCATTTCCTTCCGGTCTGATAGTTAAGGTGTTAGCCTTTAGATAGGTAGGTTCCTGGTTCGAATCCGGGGCAGTGCATGGATATGTGTAAGCGTAGGGTGTAGAGGCGGCTGGTGCACCTTAAATCGGTCGTGGCCGAAAGTCCTCACTTTGGGTTGGTGTGGAAGTTTGGAGAATGGGGTACCAGCTCAGGTGTTGCCTCGTGCTGTTGTCCTCGGATCTATCCTTTAGGAGATTGATCCCGGACCATCGTCAATAGCACGTTGGTTTGCTCTAGTACGACGTTAATTAAAATTACCAAATTACCTACTGGGGTAAAACTTTTATAGTGTTTTCCAGTCATCAGATACATTTTTAACCTTCTCTTCATTCGTTAGAATTTCACAAAATTTCGTTGGGATGCGCTTGCATTTCAATTAAGAATTTTCTATATATTTTTAAGGTATCAATTCAGAAATAGTAAATCTACTTGTAGTTTTTTAGTCCGTATAATCAGTAATCACTTTCTTTGGAAATAACTTTTCTTCGATTATTGTATGTGTTATGGCAATGCTCTGTTGAATTACTCATTGGATTGATTTTTTTTCGATATAGTTAGTAAATATTTGTTTGAATTGTCACAACAATTATCTTTTTCTACTCAAGGGAACAGGGACCCATGAATTACAGGAATTCAGAACTACTATGAACATTCATATCTTGGCCAAGATTCGAACCCAGAGCCTCAGCGCCAATTATTCGGCTATCGGATGAAATCTAGGTATAGTAACACTAGACAGACTGAATATTTAACAGCATTCTTCGGTGGTGTTATTTCAAGTGAAACCAATTCCCCTATATGAAGTTAAGCACTATTTTCTTAGTTGTGAATGAGTCGGTACAGTGGCGGGTTAAGCGGTAAGCGGCCGCGTAGGGCCCAGAATACCAAAGGGCCTCGAGGTCTTAACGTGTCTTTTCGCTAGGGTTCGAGGAGAGTTGTGACAGCATCTTTACAATGTGCATCTTTAAGTGCAGTGAAAAGAGTTTCTAATACAAGATAATCAGCAAGAGCAGATGCTGTATTAGCTTTAAAACTTAGTTTCACCCATATAAAGAGGATTTAACTGAAATTTGACGTTTAGAAGAAAAAAAAGTTACCATAGTGGAGGCGATTTCACTACTGAAGAAAATGGACAATTATGAAACCACCCTAATGAAAAGTTGTTACTTGAAATACTAATTTGGAAAGAAAAAATGCTACTAGTAAATCACTATAATCAGTTGAATGCGAACTATTGGATGGATCCTAGGATATAGGATAATCCTAATCATACTGAATTCATTAGAAAATTTTATCAATAATTTCAGAAAAAAAGTTGAAAAGAGCCAATTGATTTATCATGGCTATCATTTAATGTGGAAGATGGACAAACTCGCAAACAACAAAAGAGAAAAACATTTTTCGATCTAAACGAAGAAGTCGGACACATGAATTTATAATAAGAGAAAATTTCATATTCAATTCATTTTATGTCTTACTAGCCACTGCATATGGCCATCATGGCGTTGCTGTGACAATTCTTTTCGTGGGGTCAGGTGTGACCACAGCTCCGAACCCCCGGTGATTGCTGAATTCCCATCTGGTTTGCGAAGCAAACCACGTGGGGACATGAATAACAGCCATCGAGGCGCTGCCCATGGTGATGGTCTGCTACGCAAACCAAATGACAATTCGTAGCTTAATGGAATGAATTCCCTGGGAATTCCAATTTGGTTTGCGAAGCTAACCAAATTATGAATATTATGAACTATGGTTTACTTTTACAAAAATGGCATTGATGTTTGTACTTTTGAAGATGAATGTGACAATTTTTTTACTATTTCTGAAAGAGCTCGTGGACACCATAAAAACTACACCAGACATCTATCGAGCCGCCAAAGAAATGTCCTGCACATTTCCAAATATTATTGAAAATGTTTTTTAACAATTCCCTTATCTAATGCGTCAAAAATCGTGTTTTGTTTTAAAGAGTGTAAATAATTATTTAAGGAGTGCCGGGTGAGAAGACCCACCGGTAGAGATGCTCCACATGATGTAATTTTGAAACTTTACTCTAGGTAGATCTACAAGTTCCATGAATGTTGCAGTTAGATGTTGTTTGGTGTGCTGAGAAAGTTTTGTTACAACATCTTTTATTTCCTGCTTTCACAGCAACATTTCAAGAAAGTACCATTTTTTTTCTACGCTATAAGATTGATGTTGTAGTGTAAGGAGGGGGGGGGGCGCACTAGATAATTTGAATGGATTTTTTGTATGTAAGCATAAAAACCTGTTGTCAGGAGTTGATAAATCGACTTTAGGCAGTGTACCGCAGGGCTCGAAATACCCGGGTGCACTGTGCACATGAAAATAAAATTGTGCACCTAATTTTTCTCGCTAGATGCACGCAGTGCACCTAACGTTAAAAAAAGGGGTGAAACGTGTTATGTTATTTTGATGTTTGAACAAAATATTAATATTGACCTCTCTAGCTCTAAAGGAACGTAATTAAAATTCTTAAATACACACTATGTGCAAACAAAAACGGGTTTATACAGGAGGAAGGTTTACTTGTGCCACTACAACCAAAACTTTCCGATTATCGAAACATTTGCTAGATTGCTCTGTTGAAGCGACGGTCGCGACAGCCGTGCGCCGGAGAATTTAGATGTTTAAATATTTTTATTTACCATCTACTACTAACCTATAAAAACATACTCAAATAATTAAGTAGTTTACACTACATTAATGCCCTTATATTACGTTTTTTTTTAAACGTGCACCTAAAATATAACATGTGCACCTAATTTAAAAACTTAGGTGCACCTGCATTAAAAAATCTATTTTGAGACCTGGTGTACCGTCATCTTGTACTTCGGACAGTTGCCGAGGCATCTCTCCCATATCAAAAGGATAGACGCCCCACATATATTCTGTAAGATGTCCCTCATACATTTTCAGGGAGAGATGCCATCCAGTTGTTTAAATTTTAAATTAATACTTTTAAAATCATATTGTTTTTACAAACATCATTACATTTGTAAATAGTTAAAATTTTTTATGTGAAATTAAATTTATTGAAACTCTAAATTTATGTTATAATATCAAATGAAACTCAAGATATAACTTGAGGTTTGGTTAAGTGGTTAAGGAAGTAATACATTTTGTGATACATTCCTATTTATATCTTATTGTGTATTTTTTTTTTATAATTTATTATGTCTTCACATTTTGTTTTTGTTATTGTATATTTTAAATTTTTGCATAATTTTTTTTACTCTGGGTTACATTAAAATAAAATTTAATTTAATTTAGCAATCAGAAATCTTTTTTTATATAATATCCATAGTAAATTACCTATTAGGTAATTTAAACTTTTGGTTTGAAATTAATTAAATTTACAATTTCTTGATACAATGCTTCTTGTTTGTCCCAAGAACACATCCAAGAAAAACAATTGAAATCCGTAACAAGGTATCAAAAAAGCTGATGGACAAAATTGAAATGAGAAGAATAAATGTCATTGAACTAGAAGAACGGGATTGCTTCATCAGAGCTGAGATAAATTCACGACGAATTATGCGAAAAATGTAACTATTAAAAACAGTATAAACTAGGCTGTGTTTAGTTTAACTTAGTGTGTTTTTAACTTCCTAGAGAGAGAGAGAGAGAGAGAGAGAGAGATAATATGACAGAAATTTCCATTTCTGAATTTTAGGCACTCAGGTCATATCAGATGTTTAAAGAAATTGGAAATTTAGAGAGATAATAATTAGTTTAAAATATATTAAATGAAAAGGGAGAGACTCTGTAAAATGACTGTGTATTTTTACTGGAGTAACTACATCTTCTTTCAACCCTCTTGTGAATAATTCCTCCAGCTGGTGCAAGAGGCATTTATTCTGTGCACTCGGTGTTCATATCCCTTTCTTAGAAGACAAGGTATGCCTTTGGCAGTCTCAGCAATATAGAATTCGATGTTCATATTCAGCTGTATAGTTGAAGTCTCTTAAAAGTCTACTCAAGGCTCTCCTAACAGTGACTAGTCTCCGAGTCTCACAGAGTCCGAGTTGTGCATTCACTAATAGCCCAGTGCTTCAGGTAATTTCTTGACAAAGCCTTTTATGAAGCCCTTAGAAGATGCCCATTGCCTGACGACAACATTGTGATACACAATACAAGAGTTCAACTATAACAGTTCTTTTAGGTGGGAAGCACATAAAAGTCAGCTACTAATGCGAATCGTGAAAAGAGACACCTTTGAAAATCAGAGATACAGAATTCTTTGTGTGCTTTATTTAGAGTGTAACGTACACTTCCGGGATATCTTTTAAATGTATTTCTATAGTATTTCTTTTTCCTTATTCCAAGATATTGTGATACTTCCTGTGTTTATTTTTACTTCGTAATACTCTTGGAAAGGATATCTTTTCTTTTGACATATTTATGTGAGCTTAAATGGTTTTCCCGGAAGTTCATTTTTTCTTTTATGTGTGTATAACGTTGGTGAAAAGATATTTTTTTGTAACGGTTTTTTTAGTCGATTGGATGCTTCGTTGAAGTGTGGACTGGGTGCAGTGTTCGAATGGCGTGTTTCAGCCGTTATGTTTAAAACGTATGATGAGAGGTAGTTGTAACGGTGATGTCGCTACCAAATTGTAAATAAATTTTTCTTTAATTCTTTAAAAAAGGCTATTTCTTTTATCACGACGTTACAAGAAATAGGCAGGCTCGCCGTAAGCGGGCGGCACGTCCAAGGGAGGCGGCAAATCTAGCGATCGATCAAGTAATATTCAAAGTCACTGTCACCTTTAGCATAAGAAATGTCATCGCATGGAGGAAAAAATACGACCGGCACGCAATTACTATTTTCTTTTATATTACTAGGGGCTCCACCATGGCAAGACTGGTGAAATCTTTAGAGTACGGGTATCCGAAAAATTTCGGCCACTGTACTTTTTCCCAAACAGACGAGACTCTCCTATATTTCGGTCACTCATTTCCTTTCCCACCTCTCGTTTAGCGGGTATCTTTTTCGGGGATCTCTGGGGTCGCCGCAGGAGGTCAGCAGCAAATTATTTCTAAATAATTTGTAGACTAATTTTTAAAACTATTAAGTAGCCTCAGCTGTAAAGCAGTTTCTTGATCCATTATGTTTCGCTATCACTTTCCAAAATTCAAAGTATTCATTCTCAAAATTCCAATTGACAGGATGTGCCCCTCCCTAGGACAATACCATCGTCCTTGGAGAGGGGTGTACAAAACCTGTCACGTGTTGCAGCGCTCTTGAGAAAGATTACATTGGCAGTATGAAAACGGAAATTTCTCAGAACTGGGAATTTGGAAGAGGTGTCCCTTTCCACTCTCCACGTAGGGACACACGAACGGGCCGTCCGTGGTTCCAATTCCCGCAGGGGACCTGACCATAGTAAATATAAGGACCAGATGCGCGCAACAAAGGGGGAAAACACACAAACAACATTGAGCCCACTACCCCATCCGAAGTGTACACACATATCAAGGCCCTAAAAATACAAAAATCACCCGGACTTGATAACATTACAAATAAATCACTCAAAAAACTACCACCCAAAATAATTTTCATTATTACTAAACTTATCAATTTAATTCTCACTTTTAACATTTACCCTGACATTTGGAAAACTGCATCTATCATCCCAATATTAAAGCCAGGCAAAGACAAATCTTTACCAGATAACTACAGACCCATCTCACTCTTGTCTTCTCTGAGTAAAATTACTGAGGCCATCATTCTCACCAGATACAAAAACTTTATACAAAACAATAATATCATGATGCCCCAGCAATTTGGCTTTACGCCCCAGCATTCTACCACTCATCAATTACTCAGAGTTGTGGAATACATTAAATCTGGTAAAGATCAAGAGAAAGCTACTGGTGCAGTATTTCTCGACATAGCTAAAGCCTTCGACAAAGTTTGGATTAATGGGCTCATACACAAACTAATTAATTACCAATTTCCTGACCCACTCATTAAACTCATAATTTCCTACCTTAACAACAGATCTTTTGTCGTTCGAATTAATAATACTCACTCCACTCCACGCAAAATTCTCGCCTCTGTCCCTCAAGGATCCAAATTAGGACCTTATCTCTTTAATTTATACATGAATGATATTCCCCAACAACACAACACTTTAATTGCAATGTATGCTGATGATGTTTTATGGCACAAAATCACAACCCCAAATACATTCAAATTTCACTACAAAGGTACATTCACACTCTTGAATCTTGGCTGATTAAGTGGAAAATCAAACTGAATATTGAAAAATCTGTCGCTATTATCTTTACTCCCAAAATTATCATGCCCAAAGAACTGAAAATTAACAACATCGAAATCCCCTGGGCCCAGGAAGTTAAATACCTAGGAATTATACTAGATAAAAGACTCACTTGGACACAACACATCACATACATTAAAAATAAATTCCGAGATGTAAAGCGTAAACTTTTCCACCTAATTGCTCGGAATTCTCAAATGACTATAGACAACAAGGTACTCATTTACTTAAGCTACCTCAGACCGGTCATCACTTACGCAAGCCAAATCTGGGGAAATAATATCAATGCCCTCGAAGCCCTTCAATCAACTACACTAAGAACAATAGCCAGATGGTTTCAACGTAACTCTGAAATCAGACACGATCTGAAAATTACCTCTCTTAAAGCTCATATTGTTAAAATTCTACGAAAAACTCGATACTATTGACAATATTGCAATCCAACAGATCCCCAGATATGACGCAAGCATCCCGAACAACCGCTGGAGACCCAGATTCACCACCCAACTTAATAGACTACCCAACTAACCCATTAGCCACAAACCCACCCTCTACAATTACCTGTCAAACAGCGCATGACAACAGCTGACTTCCGAAACCACCCTTCAACGACTCTAAGCGAATCCCCCCCCCCCAACTAAACACATCGAACCAGTTCTTGGAAAGAGAAGAACTCCCCCAGCCTAAACGCGAAACGAGTCCAGAACGAACTCCAAGCGAATCCGAAAAGTAACCCCCTCTGCCACCCCTGCAAACCAGTTCCCGATGACAGCTTTAGCCGAACTCACCCAGCAACGACTCAAAACGAAACCTAAGCACCCTAGATCGCGGACAGTACATGGGAGGGTGACCGACCATGACTCCGCGATCACATCTAGCTGAAACTTTCTCATTTTTTCACTCAGTAATTCTAAACTAATTCAGGGCAATTTATCTTTTGATCTGTTATTCCCACCAACTATTCCACAGGAGGTTTAGGCGCGGCCATGCACTCCTTGATTCGCACGTCAGATAGGATTGAACAAAGGGGGAAAGCTATTCTTCAATTTCTCCCGTCTTAAAGCGAAATCTGGTTGAAACCTCCCCATCTGGAAAAGGCTAGGAATCCCCACAGAGCTTCGTTCTCAGTTTGTACACGCATTCGAACAGTACTATCGCACATCAAGTTGCAATTATTTTGTTAATACTTCGTTTGACGTTGGTCTAGGTATAATTAAGGATATTTTAACTTGGTTAGTGTGAGTATAATTCAATGTATCATATGCCAGTGCAAAATTTTGGTACCTACGTTTATTTATCGGCTTATCATAATAATTGCTGCTCCTAGTAATCATCTGTTTGTAGCACATATACAATTAAATATTTACGAAATTTGAAATAAAAAAAAACCAGCCAAGTTCGTGGCTAACCACGCACAGGGTAGGGTTCCGTAGTCAGTACAGGCTATAAAAAATTCTTACAAAACATCTGAGCCAAAACTTTATGTATTTTAGATACACAAATTTAATTTTACAGTTCATTTATACGGAATTTCTATAAACTTTTTACAGATTCAATTACGTGATTAAGTAGGTCGATTATTACTCGTAAACTTGAAAAGCCTACTTGTAGCTGATAGCATAAATTCAAGACGAGTTCAATTTCTGTAGATCAATATTTATATGGTAACAAGCCACTGCTTGGCCAGCATTGCGTTGCCCGTGACAGTTCTTTTCGTGGGGTCAGGTGAGACCACTACTCGCTAACCCCCTTTGATTGCTACGAATTCCCATTTGGTAAACCAACACCACTAGCAACGCCGTGATGGCCTCGTCATTGCCAAATGCGGTCAAAATTCGAATTGCGAAGAGATCCAATCGATATGACGTCACAATCACACAGGGTGCGGCATAATCGGTATTGCACACAGGCGTTCAAACAGCTAGCGGCGGGCCTGGAGATAGGAACAATATTAGAGAGAGAGAGAGAATCACATGCAAAACAAAATTCTTCGAAACATGAGGACACAGAAAAACTGTTCTTAAACCAATTGAACCGAAACATCAATCTTCTGCAGACTCAATCGAACAACAATGACCCCTGTTATTCAATAACCTCAGGCAACTCTCTCTAGACTACAAGAAAAACCATTAACGTGCGCGACGCACCTGTGTTTCCTAAAGGGAATGAAAACGACAAACCTCGTGGTGAAATCTGTTAACGATCTTTTCAAACGGCTCGTTCTTAACAAAAGATTTTAACGAGTTGTTCTTTAAAAAAATTAGCCAGATCTTGTCAAACGAGTTATCTCATCGTAACTGCTTGGAGAGATAAGTAAATACTTAAAATCTCCCTTGTTTCTGGAAATTCCCTTTTACTCTGTGTCATTGCTGGGGATTAACATTTTAAGTACATGTCAAAAGATGGTTGAGAGAGAGAAAAGAAAACGAATGTCCAAAATCATTACTTTTATACTTCAAGATAAAATTCATTCAATGAATTATTATATCATGTAATGAATAATAGTTCATATATAATATCGATTTATTAACCATTAATTTTCTTGAAGATGAATAAAAAAAAGGCCTTCACGCATGCATCTAGAGCAGGGATGGCGAACCTATGACTCGCGGGTCAGACACTGACTCACGCAGGCTTTTTAAATGACCCACGCGTTGATTTTTATAAACTTATCATCATTTCTTCATATACATGAATAATTTTAAATATTTTTCGAACCCCTCTTTTAAAAAATATGAAGAATATACAAGTGTTAATAAAGAACTTAAAAATGAAAAACAAACGCATAAATGGTTTTTATAAAAAGGTTTAGATTTATTGATTATACATAATGTTGCTTTAAGATTTATATGAAGGCAGATTGAGTAAAATATATGTTTTTTTATAAAATACCGCTCGAGAATGAACAGATGTGGTAAATACTAATAATAAAGATATTTATTAAGGTTTACATGAGGCGCGTAAAACGCGCGTTCAGCGAGGTCCCGCTCTTTAAGGTCGCAAACATAGTAACTTGAATTAGAGGAATAAAAATACATAATTTAATGCTTGGATTAATGCTCGGGACCTTGCCAGACGCGCGTTTCAAACGCTTCATGTGACCTTAATCAATTTAAAAGTATGGAAAATACATTACACTTTATTTTATATCCATACAAAACGAAATTGCAAACAATGGAGTTAAACGAATTTAAGTAGCTAGGTATCCATCTTTTAGAAATGGAATTTGTTGAATTTCAAAGCAGCATACGAGTAGTTTGAAAAAATAAAATTGGTAACTTGATTTCCGAAGTATAAGGGAAGGTTAGAAATTAGAGCTGAAATTTGGATCCACATATTCATGTGAAAAATTGTTTTCTTCGGTGAATTTTGTAGTCTACCAATAGAAATAAACTCGGAAATGAATTGACTGCAAAATGCCTTAAACTAATGAATCTATATAAATAAGAATGGAGTGTTTGTTTGTACATTCAATATTTTCGACCCATTTCAAGTTTTCTATCCGTTTTGGACCCTTCTGATGCCGAATCCACCTTTTTCTCGTTTGGTGTCTGTCTGTCTGTATGTTGTGCCCTATACACGTCCACGCGGTTTAAGATATTTTCATGGAAATTTGCATACATTGAGTACTTATCTTGATTTAGTGAGTGGAATTGGTTGCGAAAGTCTGTCTGTCCGTCTTTCTGTTCTATGCTCGATTTTGTGTTTGTGTGTTTGTGTAGGCATCACATGAATTGTATTCCAGATATTTCATTGCAGTGTATCTTATTTTATACATTATCTATTAATTTAGTGAATGCAATATTAAACATTTCTTTATTGGTATATTTAGATGAGTTTCATGCTAAAACACTTGAGTAAGTATACTTAAATCAACCATAATTTGGTAGTTTTGGAAAAATTGGAATGTCTATTGAATATTACGATTACTTCGATTGTTTTACCAGTACTGCTGAAAAAGTAATTATTCTTCAAAAAATTATATTTTTTAATGAAATTTCAGCTCTGATACTTCATTTATTTCGAGTCTTATTTTTGTTCTTTGTGCAATGAAAACGATTTCGGAATATTTGAGACAGACGATATTTTTCAACGAAACGAGAATGAACAAAATCGCGTGAGCAGTGATATTTTCTGTTTCTTTCGCTCTGAATTAATTTCACATTTTTAAATTTTGTGCACTTTTAGTTGTAAATTGTGGCAACTGTGCGAGATCAAGAGATAAAAATGAATCACAAATTAATATCTTTAGAACAATTTTTCCGACATCTTTTATTTTGTTCTATTTTACTGTTTTCTGTTTTAAATATTTATTATTTTAATAAATGTGTTTTCCTTCTCATCACACCCAACAGCACCACAAAGTATTAGACTTGAAAATGTTAGGTAAGTCAGTATAAATTTTCAGTAAATTTTAAGTGTAGTTATGCCATTATTGAAAGAATAATGCCGTTATTTAAAGAATAATGCCGTTATTTAAAGAATAATGCCGTTATTTAAAGAATAATGCCGTTATTTAAACAATAATGCCGTTATTTAAACAATAATGCCGTTATTTAAAGAATAATGCCGTTATTTAAACAATAATGCCGTTATTTAAACAATAATGCCGTTATTTAAACAATAATGCCGTTATTGAAAGAATAATGTCGTTATTGAAAGAATAATATCGTTATTGAAAGAATAATAATGTTTAAAAGTCCAAACTAGAACTTTTTACAACATTAAAAAATTCGTTGCAGTAATGACAGGAGAAGATTGCAAAATTTCACAATGTCGCATACTGGAGGCAAGAGTGCCACAAGTAAAAAAATATTGTTTTGTCGACTATGAGTGCGAGAGCACTCGCCGTAAATCGTAATTTTAATTAATTGAGTTGCACATGAAAAGAACTTAAGAAAGGGAATTCCAAATCTTCCTATAAATCGTCTTTTATAATAGTAGTAACCTTAGTATCACCTTTCGTCTTTTTGTAGCTTTGTCATACAGCAATTGTGCGATGTATGTGAAATGTATTACATGAATGGATATGCATGTGTAGGATTTGTGTCCAAAGTAAGTTGTAGAAAATATAAAGATGGCGAAAGGTGTTAAAATAAATTTTTATTCTACAAAAAACGTAAGTCATATATTTTGATTATCTCTTCAATCTAGAGTAAACGAATTCAAACCGAGAAAGGTCGGGTATTTTGCTAGTACTGAATATGAACAATATTAAGAAATGATCTGACAAAAAACAAACAACAGTTTTCTCACATTAAATATGCTTTAACTATATATATATAGATGGGTATGATTTCTCCCCTTTTATTTTGCTCTTCACTTGTAAAAGTAAAAGTTGTGAAACAAAAAGGAATCATTAACGTTTTAAAGGATTAAAAAATTGAGAACCAAAAAAAGTAGTTTTTTACCATGCTCCCTTTCCAAGTTAACCACAAGCTAGTACTACAAAAATAATAAACAAAATTTGACCAACTTCTTAAAAAGGTTCGCCATCTCTGATCTAGAGTATTTTACGTGAAGCAATATTTCAAATATCAGAAAACAAAACTTCTGGGGTGAGGTTTTGAGCTCCCAGAGCCATTCACTTGGCTTACACGTAACCCTTTCGAAAATGAAACTTTCCAATTTTGGGTTTTAAGTTCTCAGATTCTGCAATACAAATGCATAAGGTTAGTCATAAAAAAAACTGAGTTTGTAAATCACTTCACCATTGACAGTAGCTAAATATTTCAATTTAGAATTTAGCCGGGCATAACAGGAACCATAGGCGCCGACTTCATAGTTTTTTTTTTTTTTTTGGGGGGGGGGGGGGTTAAGAAGAGGGACTCAGCCCCCCCCCCCCCCCCCAATAATTTTAAATTAATTTTTCGTTTTCAGTTCGGATTTTCTGTGTATCGGTATCTCTACGAATTCCATTTGCACCGATAGTGGATGGCACCAAACTTTATCTACAAAGTGTTACCGCTAACGGGTAGCCGTTGTCTGACCACATGTGGGGACCTTGTATTGCAGCGAACCGGCTTCCGGAGTTCCACTTCAAAGGATGGCGGAGATTAGATATGTCACTCATCGGGACCTGCTTGGGATGACCCCCACAGCGGAGAGTGGGGTTTCATTACTAGTGGGGTGGTCATTGTCTCTGTTCTGAGGACGAATGGACATCCGGGAAAACCGGGAAGATGGGGGACCTAAGGGGGAAATTTAGTCAAGAAGTTCTAATCGTTGAGTCCAGCGACCGTTCAGGCTGCTGTTTTTGTCACAGTACGTGATTGTATTTGTTGCTCTGTGTCCTTTTTGCCCTCTTCTCTCCAGAAAGCTGCACTCTCGGAATATGCGTTTGGTCTTGTGAAAGAAAGGTAAGTTCTGTTTTATGCGTTTTATAGTTTTTAATCAATATTAAAGATATACATAATTAATTCTTACGTATTTTTAGATGTAGCTTACGTTTTTTAATGCCGATATTAAATTATTTTCCATTTAAAACTTCCATTTAAAAAATGGAAGTTACTCAAACGGTTTTGATTACCTGCTTTGTAAGTATTTGTCGGACTGATAAATTTCTAAATGCAAAGGATTTCTGGCATCGTGTTTTTAATTAGTAATTCTGATTATGTTTAGAATTCGAAATCTGATATTCTTGTTCCGCGAATAGTCATTCGCGGAACAAGAATATCAGATCAGAATATATCAGAAGAATATCAGTTCATAATATATCAGATCAGAATATATCCGCGAATAGTCATTCGTGCAAGAATGTTGCATGATATTTCCAAACAAAGAAATGTTTCGCTGGATTCAATTAAAAATGTGAAAGAGTTAATTTTAAGTAACAAAGCTCTTGGAGATCTCTTTCCAGAAGTAAACAAATGTTTGATACTGTTGCAAACCATTCCAGTGACAACTTGTACAGCTGAAAGATCTTTTAGCTGTCTTCGTCGTCTTAAAACCTATCCAAGATCAACAATGGGACAAGAGAGACTTAACTATGTATCAATACTAAATACGCATCAAACAGTTTTAGACGAACTGGATCTTAGACCTCTCGTGAATGAATTCATTGGACGAAATCAAATACGAAAGTCTACATTTGCTGCTTTTTAAATTAAAATTTTAATTAAGATAAAGATGATTTTCTTTAAAGATTTGAGTTTTAAATTGGGGTTTTCATTAAAATTATTTTTATTTAGTGTACCTAAGTTGGTATCTATTGTACCTAATTTTTTATTATTCTTATAATTTATATAAATTTTGTCATATTAAGTATGAAATTGTTAAAATTTCTCAAATAATACATGAGTATTTTTTATGGCAAAATCTGATTTAAAATCAGCAAATAAAAATTTTGGTTTCCAAATCTTGATCTATTGTTTTCAAATTCAGTTTTATTGTTGTATTTTTATCTTTATATCCTAGTGTTGTGAAATATATTTTTATTGGTTCGCTGAACAAGCATTGTACAGTTAATATTTACATAATTTTGAGGAGAAAATATTTAAAAATACTAAACGAAGTTTAGCAATCACTCAGACATAAAATTCTAAATCCATTCTTTTAAAACTAAAAAATAATTTTCAAAAATAAATTTTTATTTCCTTGGAATAGGATTTAAGGATTTCGAAATTTTTGTAGTTTTTTTTTAAAGTATTAAAAGAATTAGAGGTTTAAAAATATGAAATTTTTTTACAAAATGTTACATGTGCCATGCAAGTTCAGCGACGGTCCCAAATTAGTATGACGCACCAATTTTTATTTCGTTTTTTATTATTGGTGGCCGGGTATTAGCTTCCCTCCCGGAGACGTAGCCGAAAAGAATTCGGAAGGGATGTTGTGTTGCCTTTTTGGTCAAAAGAGGATTTTTTTAGTTTCGGGGGGGGGGGGGGGGGGTACACCCCAAGCTACGGATACTCCCTGGGCCCCCTCAATATTTTTCCGAAGTCGGCGCCCCTGACAGGAACAGTGAACAACCTTTAACCCTTTGTTTCCCACCACCCTTTAAAGTTGAAATTCAGACCTAAAAAGTTGTAGGCACTCTGTTTAGGCCTAAAGGAGTACGCAGTTAAAATTTCATAAAGATTGCACTTCCGGTTTTGATTTTGTGGGTGTTCCATGCTGTGGAACACTGGGAGAATAGAGCTTTGAAGTGCGGCTAAGTGAGCTTTGCGGTGAAGCGCAAAAATGAGTGAAAGCTTTGGCATATGAATGAGAAAACACTGTATTATACATGTGTAGCAGATTTAGCATGAACCAGGGTGCACCGCGAGGAGGCTTGCTACCCTACACCCCCCCCCCAAAAAAAAAAAAAAAAAAAAACCTTGAAACCTTGATTATATGTAAAATGTTCCTATATACAAAACTATTTACAAAATTTTTACAAAAATATATACAAAACTTACTTTTTACTTTCGTGGAACTTTTCAAAGCACGTCACTCCCTTTTGGTAAAAGCACAAACCAACATTGCAGGTTTTGCACGCAAAACTTGTTTTGTGCGGCTTCTCCTTGGTACTACAGTAGGCACATCTTCTGCGCGTACTCTTCACAGGCATATGATTTACGTTACTGAAACGTTTATCTCCGGAAACCTTTACTTTGAAGGGAGGAGTATTATCGGGGTTTGAAGGAAGTCGTCTCTTCAAGGAAGTAGTTTCCGATTCTTTCATTGCACACAGGGAATACAATAAATTTAGTCTGAATTCCTTTGCCGTTTTAATTTCGCCTCCAGTCAACATTTTATGTAGAATGTAGCTGTTTATTACAGCTGCATCTACAAAATAAAAATTCGATGCCACCACTTCCTACTTTTGCGATCCACCTCGTACAGCGCTATTAATTGATCGAATTTGTCGACCAATCCCATGTTTGAATTGTAAGTACAAATTGCTTTTGGGCAATTTATACTTACTTTTGTGCCGTCTTTCTCCTTCCGTTCGATTTGGATCGGATCAACGGCATCAGGCAGGGAAGACAGGATTGCAACACACCGCTTGTCTTTCCATTTCAGGCAAATTAGACCGCCCAGTCGAAATCGCCTCTTTTTAAATCCTTGTCCTGAGCGAGAAAATGTGGCAAATTTTTCCGATTCATCATGGCAGTTCCACAGGCATATATATTTTTACTTTCGAAGTATCTAAACAGTTCATATGTAGTGAAATAGTTGTCCATGAACACACGGTGATGTCTACCGTGAAGCCGTTCAGTCAGTCTTTTTACCAAATTCACGGCCAGGTTTCTTTCCACGAATTCCTTCTTACCCGAATAAATTTCGAATTCTGATGCATATCCACTAGCATCACATCTCACCCACACTTTAAATCCACGTTTAATCGGTTTCTTGGGCATGTACTGCTTTATTGAGCTGCGCCCCTTGAATTTAATCATTGATTCATCTATCGATTGATTTTGACTGGGATGCAGTGCATCCAGAAAACTCTCCGATAGATGATCTAATAATGGGCGCACCTTGTACAGGCGATCAAAATTTGCTTCACCCCTTTTCGGCTGAAGCACGTTGTTGTTGAGATGAAGATTGCCGAGATTCCACGCAAATCTATTCCGTGACATGTGACGGCTAATGAAATGGTCTCGAAAGGTTTCTTCATTTGCAAAGGCAACCTCTTGATTCCCATCAGCAGATTTATGCCCAAGAAAATAAATAATTCCGCTAAGGTCAGCAGGGAATATGGTTTTGCACTTTGGGTTGCATATAAGTTGGTTTCAAAGACAATATGCTGCATCAATTTGAGAGTGAAAATATGTTGAAATATCGCAATCGGAGTTTTCTCGGGCAATTCCCATAACTCTTCATTTGGCCCACTTATCGAAGTAAAATCCGTCAACGTCTTCTGCACCCTCTGTTTGGAACTTCAGGTAGGAACTTGGGGCTGCGCAGATGGGCCAGGTTGAGCAAAATCACTGTCATCCGACGCAATATGTTCATCAGATTGCTGCAATGGGTCAGGAGCATACTCCTCGGTATCACTGCTATCCTCCGATTCGCTCTCCGAGGGCAATTCATGAAGCACTTTTAGTGCTTCGGAAATAGTAAGACCTCTCCGTGCCATTACAATTGAATAAATGCAAAAAAGTTAACTATAATTATATTTACAATAAAAAATAAGCTATAAAATATATATATTCAAAAAAATATCATCAATTACATAAAATAAGCGGTAGAAAAATTCAAAAGCGAGAGCAAAAAACTCTAAGTAGAGAGAACTCGAGCTATACTGATAAAATCCTGAAAGAAACAAAGCACCCCACAAAATTACAGAGGCGCCCCACTTGTTCCCCTTCAAAGACAACAAACACACTAAAAGGTCGTCGCAGGGGGTCTCTCTGACCACAGCTTCCATGGTGGTCCTTGAATTTATGACCGGATGGGGTATCCCCTTCTCTTTGGACTGCAGCGATTTCGGAAGAACGTGAGGGGTCTTCTCTCGAGAAAAAAGGGAGAATCGTGAAAAAACCCGAAGGAGAAAACAACCTTGTAACCCGTGATCGTTGTTCTTAATCACCAGTGGTCCATAGGAGGGAACACCTTTTTTCATTCATTCATTCTGCGTATGGTTTTTGTATAAAAAATTAAAAAAAATATAGAATAGATAGTTTAGAGTACAGCCAACAAAATAACATAAAAATTTTTTATCAGGCAATTTTTTTTGTATTAGAAAAAAAATTAGACAAAATGACTTTGAAAATCAGTGTTTTCAATAAAGCCTAATAGCTAAAACTAATGAATCAGTTTGTGTCGCGCTACCATCTATTATTGAAAAGGGAAGTTGAAAGTAAAAAATGAACCTATTTGTATTCATTTATACTCGAATTTAACGATTTGAGAAACGAATCAAGTTAGGTGTTCCATGCTGTGGAACACCGGGGATTCACTTGTACCCCCCCGATTACAAAAAACTCTAAGTTACTAAACATTTCATTTCTCTTTTACTTTTGAATAGACACAAATTTTATCTACTAACTTGGCCAAAATTCATGCGACTAGCTATTATGAAAGTTGTGTGTGAAGATAAATTATCATTTTAGTAAATGAAATTTTTATCTCTACTTTGAAATTATATAAAATACTTTTGTTTTTATATCTAATCAATAATTACAGTAATAATAATTAATGATGTGTGTCGGGGTTCCCTCTGGTTGGCGCCCCTCGGGACAACCAACATAAAGTACGTAGCATTCACAAAAATCTCATTTTGAACACAAATCTAGCTGACTTAAATACAAATTTAGTTTTACTTCTTACCTTCAAAAATTTACACAATATTATTCAATATGCTTGGATGCGGGAATTTCTGTCTTGCTCAACTAAATCAGTCTTTTTTGCATTCCAAAAAGGTCTTCATGAAGAAGGTATAATTCTAAAGCAGTTTGAAAATTACTTTTATTTTCATGTTGGGCCTGAGATATCTGAATGTTTTCCTTTGGTTCGTAGATAAATTTGATTTTGAAGATACTTACCCTTGTCTATTGAATTCTTTCTACTGCTGTAACTTGCAAAGTGAATTGAGTCATACCAACTGGTCACTGTTACACCAGAAGATGAAAATAAATTTTCAGAGTTTATTAAGCACCTTTGGGGGTGCAGAAAAGACTGATAAACCTGGGTTAGGCTTCAATCACCCTATCCACTAATTGACTTATAGTATCTGAAATTTTTGGTAACTGATTTTTATCGATAACTCCCACCCGAGAAAATTGATGTATGCATTAATTTAAAAGATAGAAAGAATCGTTTATAATATCCTTTATTGATTTTTGGTAGCTCTTGTTACTACTTCCTCACACTTGCCGAAGAACAGAGTATGGAAATTTCAGGTAAACAGACCACCAATATAGCGCTATTTGGCAAACTATTAAAAATGCGCTGGAAAACAAGCATGTAATGGCAGCAGTTGTTTTTGTTTTGATGTCAGTTTACGATGTAGTATAGAGGGGAATTGTTCAAACTCTTCTCAATTGCTGTAAAATAATACATGTTTAATTAGATTATAGGTTTTATTAGCCAGTGCTTAAGTAGTCAGGTATAATAGTTGGTCCTCGAAGTTTTAGTCTTTTCCAGATTTCTCTACCACAAGGTGCAGTTTTGAGTTTTTATCTGTTTAAAATTTATATAAATGACCTTGTTTTAAAACTAAAGTATGTCCCTGGCATTAATTGTCTTTATACCTACGACTGACTTATATGGACTAAAACCCAAAAGTGGAGGGAAGTGCTGGACTTCTGATTGAAAGAACATCAGGCTATCTCGTGTTTGAATGAATAGTGTAATGCGAGTGATAATGCAAGACTTTAAAGTTAGGACTTATACGACTTACATGGGTTGTCTCCATACATATGAAACATGTACCCCGCTCTATGACAGATGTGACGCTGCTATCGTCACGATCGCTTAAGGGCACAGGGAACATAATTTGACTCAAATTTTCGATTTTTTAATTTTGGGCTTAAAAAATAGCGGGAATTAAGACGATTCCAAAAATGTATAACTTGTGTAGGTTTGAAAACTATAAACACATTTAAACAGACGTTTACGAATGTAAACAACGCCTGTCACACACCCGTTGGCGTATTTAGAAACCCTGGCGCTTCCAGCACAAACGGAAATACGTCATATACATAGATGCGCAGACGCGCCCGCGCAAGCAAACCCGCGTTCCGGCATACGACGCCATGCCGTTGACGAGTCATTTACACATTTCACCGTGAACTGCTGGTCTCGTGTACTTTTTATTTAATTCTATCTATTAGAATCTTTTTTTGGTGAAAAATACAATCTACTTAACAATTGCAGCATGTCCATGCACACATGTTAAAGGAATAACCCTTTTTTAGGGGTTTTGTGTTTACTTACACTGCCGTGTCAACATTATTCAGGCAGGTGATTTTGACATGCTTTCATGTAACTTTCATTTAATTCTTTGTAATAAACTCCTTCCAAGGTATACAAAAAAAAGTTATTAAAGCCAAAAATTTTTGGAAAAAACAAAAAAAAAAAGTTTTGGGTCTCATAAATGTGTTTACCTTCGTCAATGCATTTGCACTGAGTACTTGTTTCATGTACTTTTTAATTCATTCTAACTTTATAAAATGTTTTCTGGGTGAAAAAGTGAAAGCATTTATGATTTCCAACCTGTCAATCCAAAGGGAATCAAGAAATTATCACTTTTTAGAGTTTTGTGTTTGATTCTAATATGCTCTGTTACCATTGTCAAGGCAGGTGATTGTGACATGTTTCCATGAAACTTTCATTTAATTCTATTAATAATCTCTTTCCATTGTCGCATCATTTCATCGTGAACTTGTTTCATGCACTCTTTTAATAATTCAAAACATTAAATGTTTTTCTTGATCAAAAACACAAACTATTCGATAATTGCAACGCATAAATATTAAAGGAATGAGGAAAGTAGTCGTTTTTAGAGGTTTTGTGTGTATTTTAAATTGGATGTGTTAACATTATGAAAGCACCTGCTTTTGACATGTTTCCTTGAAACTTTATACTAATTCTATGTAATAAACTATTTACAAAATATATAGAAAAGAAAGAACATAATAAAATCAACTTATTGATGCAAAAATATTTTGGAAAAAGCAATTAATAAAAATTCTAAGTCTTAATGTGTGTGTTCAGCTTTGTCGATGCATTTCACCGTGAACTTGTTTCATTTAATTTTTACATAATTCCAACTTTCTAACAGTTTTGTTTGTGAAAAACAGAAAGTATTTATCATTTGCAACCTGTCCAAGCAAAAGAAATCAAGAAATTGGCACTTTTTGAATGTTTTGTGTGTCTTTCTAACATGCTGTGTTAACATCATGAAGACAGCTCATTTTGACATGTTTACATGAACCTTTGTGTTAATTCTAATTAATAAACTATTTCCAAGGTATATAAAACAAAGTACACAATGAAAGAGACTTACTGATGCAAAAATATTATGGATAAAAACATTTATAAAAATTTGGGGAATGAATGTGTCTGTTCAACTTTGTCAAAGCAGTTCACTGTGTAGTTTTTTCATGTAACTTTTTATTATTTCCTACAATTAAACTTATTTCTTGGTACATAATTCAAAGTAAACACAGATACAAATTTATAAATGCTAAAAAAAAAACATGAATGAAGCTTTTTTTTTAAATTGGCTCTGAAAGTACTTTGTTGACCCAGCTCACCATGAACATTTTGACACTTATCCTTTAGTGAAATTCAAGTGTTAATGTTTTTTCTTTGTAAAAAGGTGAAACTATTAATAAAAACAAACTTTTCCATCCCAAAAGTAAAAAGAAGTAAGCATTTTTAGAGAAGTTGTGTGTGAAAATGTGTATGCAGCTTTGTGAAAGGGTTTCACCGTGAACTTTTCCCACTCCTCTTTTAGTAAATTTGAATTACTAATAGTTTTTCTTGGTGAAAAAGTGAAAGTAATAATTAATTCGAACTTCTTAATATCAAAATTAAAAAGAAGTAAGCATTTTTTTAAAAGATGTGTGAAAATGTGTGTGCAGCTTTTTCAAAGGATTTCACCGTGGACTTTTTATTTATCTTTTAGTAAATTAGAACTATTAATGTTTTTCTTGGTGAAAAAGCGAAAGCAATAAATAATACTAACTTTTTACTGCCAAAAGTAAAAAGAAATAAGTGATTTTAAACATTTTGGCTCTATAAGTACTTTGTCGACAGAACTCACCATGAACTTCTTCACACTCATCTTTAAGTTAATTCCAACTGCAAATGTTGTTTTTTTGTGTGTGAAAAAGAGAAACGAATAATTTATTCATACTTTTTAATGCCCAAGTAAACAAGAAGTAAGATTTCTGAAAAAAGTTGTGTGTACTTGTGTAATCCAGCTTCTCTCTTCAAATTTCAGATACACGTGTTTGTTTATATGGTGTTATGCTACACACACAGTTGTTCGTTATGGCTTTATTTAATACACTTTTCATTTGCAAAAAGAAATGTAAACCCAACAATTATTAATTTTTAGATAAAACGGTCATTACACATCTCTCAATATCAATACTAGCGAGGGTCGTGTTTTGTTTAGGCTCGCTGTGTTTGCGTGCGCGGACGAGTCTGCGCAGCTGCGTATATGACGTATTTCCGTTTTGTGCTGGAAGCGCCAGGGTTTCTAAATACGCCACCCGTTGGCCTAGCCCTCTCCCAGTAAAATCACATCTACGTACGTTTTGACTTGCACAATGTTTCGGCTAGTTTTCAGCCTCATTTTTACTGCAATATTGACAGTAGGTTTTTCTTACTTTTATCTGTATGAGTAGAATTAAATGCTTCTTTATACATCACCTGCACAATGCACATGTCTTTTTCAAGATATGTGCATTGAGCAGGTGATGTATTTTTGAACCAAGCTAAGGGATTGAACCACGTGTTTTATGATTTGGTAAAAAATACAGCTTCATATATTGATTAAAAAGTTCCTTTTGCTTGTTTGCAATGGCGAGAAAAAAGTTGTTTGGCAGACGCAAATTTAGTGGAAATCGGTTTACTGTTGGGAGGAAGGTAAATGCTGCTGATGACTTAGTGACCGAAATAAGTGCATCTGAGAAGAAGATTGACACAATTTTTCCGGAAGCTATCTAAAAATGCCAGAATGAAGTTAAAGCTGTTGAAACAAAAGAAATGTGATTCAGAAATGCTGAATCAAAATGATTATGGTGCTGGAAAATTTTAATCTAGTGAATTTTAAGTTTTTTTCATTTTTCTCAAAATGTGTTTTTTTATGCTTTGGTACACTTTTCTTAAATTCTATTGAAGCTACACTTTTCAAATTTTACACACTTGTTCAAACAAGTGTTTTCAATAAAAATACTTATTATTTTAAATTTAAATGCAGAACATATGGAAATATCACTAAAAAAAGTTTTAAAAATTCTGTTATTTTTGAAAAAAAAAAATTTTTAGTCTAATTTTATTTCTATTAGATTAAAATTAAAAATCCTTCTTATTATTTTCAAATGGGATATCTTTTGTTGCCAGGAAAATTTTGGAGACAATACTTGCAATAGTTTTTGAGAAAAGTGTACCAAACTGGGATATTGTGAAAAAAACTTTTCAAACAGTTAAAAAGTAAGTAGCTACAGAAGACAAACTTATAAAGGGAATACATTTTGTTACAGTTAATTATAAAATGTAATGCGTATATTGTCAAGGAAAATTTTTTTTTAGTTATATGGTTTATTTTAAATTGTATATGTCTTGACGAATGTGAGCTTAAAATTCATGCATTTAGTCTATCGAGGTGGTCCGTGTGCCCTTAAGTTAGGTTTAGAAAGATTCTGGAATAGAAAACCGTGTTATCACCATTCTCAGCAATTGAAAATAAAACACCAGTGATCACTTATTTGACTTTCCCAGACTATTCCGGATCACCCTTTGTCCTTTCTACTCCTTTTGATACTTAAATCATGGGATTCTCCCTGATTATCTCAAGGTCAAGGGCAGAGGTGTAATACATCACGAGTTAGGATCATTGTTTCTTAACCCCCTAATCTAATTAAGTTCTGAGTTCATCTGGGGGACGTGGGAAACAATTGATAGATAACAGCGTGTTAGTAATCACTGGAAGCTTCTATAACAAACATGGTACCCCCCATAAAAAGGGTGATGCTGATTTGAATTGGGAGCAAGAGTCAGCAAAAGAGGAAGAGAGAGTGAGAGCTATACCCAACAGGCACGTCTAGGTCTATAGTAGCAGGATGGAAACAGAATATGCATCACTAAACAGGTTGGCAGGTGGGGTTCTACAACCAATTTATTCTATATCCATATTCTATCCGTTATCTATATAAATAAGAATGGAGTGTTTGTTTGTACATTCAATATTTTCGACCCATTTCAAGTTTTCTATCCGTTTTGGACCCTTCTGATGCCGAATCCATCCTTTTCTCGTTTGGTGTCTGTCTGTCTGTCTGTATGTTGTGCCCTATACACGTCCACGCGGTTTAAGATATTTTCATGGAAATTTGCATACAGTGAGTACTTATCTTGATTTAGTGAGTGGAATTAGTTGCGAAAGTCTGTCTGTCCGTCTTTCTGTTCTATGCTCGATTTTGTGTTTGTGTGTTTGTGTAGGCATCACATGAATTGTATTCCAGATATTTCATTGCAGTGTATCTTATTTTATACATTATCTATTAATTTAGTGAATGCAATATTAAACATTTCTTTATTGGTATATTTAGATGAGTTTCATGCTAAAACACTTGAGTAAGTATACTTAAATCAACCATAATTTGGTAGTTTTGGAAAAATTGGAATGTCTATTGAATATTACGATTACTTCGATTGTTTTACCAGTACTGCTGAAAAAGTAATTATTCTTCAAAAAATTATATTTTTTAATGAAATTTCAGCTCTGATACTTCATTTATTTCGAGTCTTATTTTTGTTCTTAGCGCAATGAAAACGATTTCGGAATAATTGAGACAGACGATATTTTTCAACGAAACGAGAATGAACAAGATCGTGTGAGCAGTGATATTTTCTGTTTCTTTCGCTCTGAATTAATTTCACATTTCTAAATTTTGTGCACTTTTAGTTGTAAATTGTGGCAACTGTGCAAGATCAAGAGATAAAAATGAATCACAAATTAATATCTTTAGAACAATTTTTCCGACATCTTTTATTTTGTTCTATTTTACTGTTTTCTGTTTTAAATATTTATTATTTTAATAAATGTGTTTTCCTTCTCATCACACCCAACAGCACCACAAAGTATTAGACTTGAAAATGTTAGGTAAGTCAGTATAAATTTTCAGTAAATTTTAAGTGTAGTTATGCCATTATTGAAAGAATAATGCCATTATTTAAATAATAATGCCGTTATTTGAAGAATAATGCCGTTATTTAAAGATTAATGCCGTTATTTAAAGAATAATGCCGTTATTTAAACAATAATGCCGTTATTTAAAGAATAATGTCGTTATTGAAAGAATAATAATGTTTAAAAATCCAAATAGAACTTTTTCCAACATTAAAAAATTCGTTGTAGTAATGACAGGAGAAGATTGCAAAATTTCACAATGTCGCCTACCGGAGGCAAGAGTGCCACAAGTAAAAGAATATTGTTTTGTTGACTATGAGTGCGAGAGCACTCGCCGTAAATCGTAATTTTAATTAATTGAGTTGCACATGAAAATAACTTAAGAAAGGGAATTCCAAATCTTCCTATAAATCGTCTTTTATAATAGTAGTAACCTTAGTATCACCTTTCGTCTTTTTGTAGCTTTGTCATACAGCAATTGTGCGATGTATGTGAAATGTATTACATGAATGGATATGTATGTGTAGGATTTGTGTCCAAAGTAAGTTGTAGAAAATATAAAGATGGCGAAAGGTGTTAAAATAAATTTTTATTCTACAAAAAACGTAAGTCATTATATATTTTGATTATCTCTTCAATCTAGAGTAAACGAATTAAAACCGAGTAAGGTCGGGTATTTTGCTAGTTACTTATAAATATATTTATCTTAAGCTATAGAGAAATGCTCGTTATTTAAAAGACAATAAATGATACTTCTTAAACTTTGATTTGTTCTTGAAGCATGCACCACCGTGACACAACCCTTCCTGTTAAAAGCATTTGTCTGTCACTAGTAGGTCCCGGGCTGTTTGTAAGTACATGGAAGTTTGTGATTATTCCTATTTGGAGTAGCAGGGAACTAGGCGCTTCTTCAAAAGTAACTATCAGTTCTCCTCTTGTGGTGCCGAAGAAAAAGAGGTGACTGGTTGGGTATTGGATAAAAAGGACACCTGTTCCTTCCCTATCAAGAGAACCATTCCTGAATTTTTTTTGAGGGGGTGGGGTGAAAAAGATGTGCAGTGCGATTTGTTAAAATTTTTCCAAATTTTTAAAGCTGAGCCTTTTGTAAAATTTCTAATTTTAAAATTTTATGTATTAAAAAGACCTTCAATTAAAATGCATTGTGATTTATATATTAAATTGAAGAAATTAAATCCCAATAAAATAGCTTTAAAATTAATGATTACCAAGTCTGTATCTTACCAAAAATTAATTATCTACCTTAAAGATGCATTCAATTTTCATGTAAGCCTTAAATAACTAAAGCTTAATAGCCTTTTAAATGGAGGACAAAACTTTTTTTAAATTACTTTTTTCATTCATAGCTATGTAATGTCACTTGTTACACCTTTTCATTAAAATTTGAAGGGTCTCGGACTAATCTGAGAGCTAGATTTGAGACGGAACTCCTCAAATTTTGAAAATTTCTGTAACTTGGATAGCGATATGCCAACTGAAAAATTGTCTGACTTAAAAAAGTATTTGCTCAATCCCAAGGTGCCATACACAAGTAATTTACAGTAATTTATTTAACCAAGAATTTTTTTTATCTACCATATAATTGGCTTAACGATGACTATTTTGATTAACTTTCCTTAAAACTCCTATTAGACCAAGAGATAGACCACTTTTATTTACCCCAAATATACCATAAACTTTGATGTGTGCTATAGAATACCCATAACCCACAGTCTTCAAAAAGGTATTTCTTAAGGTTGGCGAGTGGTGGGGGGCCGAGTAATGACGTCATCAATATGGCTGCCGCGCAAACGTGTGACACTTTACTTAAACGAACCTAGCTCCTTAACGAAGCGTCGTAGAGCATTGTACTATTTTTTAAATTGCTCGTAATTAAATAACCATTGTGTTTTATGTAATTACAATATAGTTCATAAGTGTGATAGTTTTCCTGATATTTAGCCTCAACGTACATTTTACGAGTTTTTCTGTTTCATAGTAAATATTTAAAGCCCAACAACTCTTAAACCGATAAGACAATAAAAACAAGGCAAGATTTTAAATGCTTGCTAAGATCGTAAGGATTTAAAAAATACCATAAACATGGCTATGGAGGCAAAACGAGATAGTAAATGACGGGTATTGTCTTACTCTTGAAGCCAAGAACTGCTTGACCAATTCGCTGTGGCGGGGATCTTGAGAGTTAACACTGACCTCTCTGATGTATTAGTATGGAGTTGTAATGTATTATAATCACAAACTAAGACTAAATAACAAATGTTTATGTATATTGTGTCTTTTATATTGTAAGTGTCTTCATAGTAGTACTTATAAATTTAAAATATGATTTAATAATTACTCTATTGTAATATTTACCAGCTAATTAACTAATGCTAAATTAACATTGTACTTCTAAATTTAAGATAAACGAGAGGTGGCTATTGTATCTAATATATATTTTGACTTTTTTTGCAATCTAAGAAAATTTAAAATTGTTTCACTGACAATATTAATACGTTTTACCGAAATTAGTCGAATCGAAAGAAACATTCTGCATCTGTAACAAATTAGGAAAATATTGCAGTAAGAAATTTTTATCTTGATAAGGGTAATAATCTGCTTACAAATTATAATTTTGTATGGATGGAAGCATGATTAATATTACAGCGTTTGCCAATTCTGATTCAGCTAGGGCTATGAGGATGAAAACTAGATAATTACGGAGAAAATAGTAACAAGTTTGTTAGAAGGCAGTGATGTATCCAGGAAACCAGACTCTAAACAGGACCTTCAAGAAAGTCGGATCGAAAAAGACAACAAAGATGTTGAATGTGTAATATCTTCAATCAAAACCTTTTCCGATCCTTTTGAAGAAATGGACAGAGAAACTCCGTTTAGAAACATTTCCAATAGGCATGTTGTGGACGATAAAGTAAGCAAAGATCTACTTAGTGCATAATTCAAAGGCACAGAGGCCTTTGAAAATTTTAAGACGTTGTATGTTAGTGATCCAAGAAATGTTCAACTTCCAATACCAAGAAAAATTGTTTTGAACTGTGCTTTTGTGTGTGCTTCTAAAACTATCCAAGGATCAGATTAAAAACTCCATGTCGTAAAATGCACACGTTAACTTTTTTCAAGACCAATATTACCTCTGACTTTTGTTTTGAGGGATGTTTTAACCTATCCTCTTACCCCAGTTCCCCTAGCTCTTGGACAGATGGATGACTCACTGAATAAAACATGCAAATCAAAACTGATGCATAAGTTGGAAGAGCTTCAAAAAGAAGGTATCGTATCTGCTCCACTTACTGTGCACACAATAGTCTTTGATGCTATGTTCATTCTGCACACAATTCAATTCCCAGATAACTATGTAGCTCTTGCCAACAATATTCTGGGGTTAATCTGTAAAGAAGAAGCCAGATAAATTCACTTAGTGTTTGACGTCTATGGCACTCCAACTATCAAGGATTCGGAACATGACATACGTAATGCTAAAACACTAGTGACTGAAATAAAAATGTTTGAACCTGAACAAAAACTCCAAAAAAGTCTTCAGTGACACTAAGAAGTGAATCGTTCAAGACATCTTTAACAAAGTTTTTATGTAAAGAATGGAGATCTTTCAAATATTGTCACTTGCTTGGCAATAAAAAGTTATATGTTGCTGTAGAACAGACTTGTTACATGTACTCATGTATAGGCACCAACATGAACGTAAATGAGGGGCAAGAACTTGCATGTCAACATAATGTAGCATAATTTGGGATATTACACACACAAATACAAATAGTGACGACCAGCTACAGGCTCAAGCCCAACAAGGCTGGTCCTTTGTTTATGAATTCTCCAATTCCCACTGACTATCCAATTGTGTCTTAAATTCGTACACTCCCTTTGAATTAACTATATTTTCTGGCAACGCGTTCCAACTGTCTATTACCCTAATAAAGTAGTAGTTTTTCCTTAAATCCCGATTAAAATGTGTCTTATTCAATTTATACCCATGGCCCCTTGTTCTGTTATCCCTATTGAAATTTAAGCCCTCTGTGTCCCCTTGTTTTACAAACTTGAAAAGCTGAATCAAATCCCCCCTCCTTCTTCTTTCCAGTGTATACATGTTTAGCTTACTTAAACGTTCATTATAGTCGAAATTTGCTAGCCCCTTTATTGTTTTTGTAGCTCTGTGCTGAACCCTTTCAATTGATTCTATATCCTTTCTCATATATGGAGCCCAGAATTGTACAGCATATTCTAGATGTGGTCTTACTAAACCCTTATATAATGGCAAGATTATATTCTTATCCCTTGAAGTTACAGTCTTTTTAATATACCCCAATAACCTATTAGCCTCGAAGCGGTGAAGAGAAAAATGTTTTGGTGCGAACAAACGATTCGGATATTTTTGTGTTAAAGATCTATCACCAAAAGAACTTAAAGAATGCACCATTATGGTTTGAATGTGGTGTATCTTCAAATAACTTTAGAAGATATGTTAACGTCTCAAAAATAGCAAAAGAAATAGGGAGTGAAATAGCTGACGGCCTGCCAGGCTTTGACTGGTTAAGATTACACTGCTGCTTTTACCAGACAAGGTAAAATAAAACCTTTTAATATTCTCACAAAAAGCATGGCTCATCAAAAAAAATCTGGCTAAATTTAGAGAATCAGTCTTGGTGGATGAATCATTGCTGATTGGTGTAGAGACATTTGTGTGTGGTATGTATGGCCATCCTTCGTGCGTCTCAGTATCAGAAGTGCGATACAGTATTTTTAAAAAGAAAACATTTCCTCTGCTAACAAGTAAACCGTTGACAAAACTTAGGCCTGTTGATCCCACTCTTCCTCCTTCAAAAGCTGCTTTGGAACAAAAAGTCAAGCGGAGCAATGCTGTATCTTGGATGTGGAAACATGCAAACCTCTGTAACCCTCTGGAAAACATTGACCCAACCTGCCATGGATGGAACTTAGGAAATACCAGGTTAAGTGGTATGAAGGGCCTATGCCACCTGGCATTATTCCGCCTGAAAATGATGATACTTCTGCACAGTATCAAGATGCTTTAAAAAGCAGTGATAGTGACACAGACTCCGATGATGAGTTATAAAGACGGTAGATTAAAAAAAAACTACGTAAACATGAACGCAAGGGCTAATTTTAAATTGTTTTTGTTTAAAGCATTTTTTCCAATTTGACATCTAATGTAAGATTTAGCATTAGATTTAGATTTAGTTAATTAGCAGATAAATATTACTTTAGCGTAATTATCAAAACATATTTTAGAGGTCCAATAAGTACTACTATGAAGATACGCATAGTACAATAGACGAAATATAGATAAAAATTATTTGTTTTATTTGCTTGCTATTTAGTCTTTGTTTGTGATTATAATACTGTGACGGTTCTTCCTTAGGCTGATTTCCTAATCCTCTACCTTGTCGTCCTCCAAACAGTAACACTAGTCCATGAGCATATTTCACTTATTTATTTACAAATTTCTTGACTATAGTATTTACAGGTATAATACATGGTCGGGAATAATACCCTTCGATCTCCAGCGCAAAACAACGCGTCCTGCTTCCTCGCTGGTCTTCGTGCAAGTCCCTTCTCTTTTCAACCCTCCCCCAACGGGTTCCTTTTCCAAAAACCCGAGGGGGACCCCCGTGGAGTTCGATTCTATGTCCATCGACCCGTCCCAAACCCAGTGAGGTTACGGGGAGCTTCACACCTCCCCTCCGGTTTATAATTATGGGGCCACTTGGTCCCGAAATTGAAACCATAACAAAAAAAGTACAATGACGAATACCCCTCTCCTCGGGCAACGTCATCATTCCAAATCCAGATACCCAAAAAGGTGTATTGATGTTTGTGTCCCCAAGTCGGCAAGTATGCCTGAAAGGAGTCTCTCATGCGTGAGCTCACAAACTTAAATTTTACAACTGTAATTATAACTTCTATGCTATCTTTGCACTTATGATAACAAAACAGTTTACTCAAAATACCAAAATGTTAACCCGTTTAATTAAAGAATACTAGCAATCCAAAACATATTCTTAAATACAGTTGTTTCGTGTAAACATACCCAATAAATTGCTATATTATGGGATCCATTGATACAGTACAACATATCTTTAGTGATCATAAAATCACTAGCATTGTTCTTCAAACATTCTCGATAAAGCATCAGCATCGGCATTTAAAATACATGGCTTAT
This sequence comes from Metellina segmentata, assembly GCA_947359465.1. Classification (NCBI taxonomy): domain Eukaryota; kingdom Metazoa; phylum Arthropoda; class Arachnida; order Araneae; family Tetragnathidae; genus Metellina; species Metellina segmentata. The sequence goes on along the minus strand of OX375879.1, from coordinate 126,917,657 downwards.
GAGCTATCGATACGTTGTACCGAGGTAAAGCCAATGCCCACCTCTGAAGTCTGGCGTTTTTGGGTACACCTTCCGTTAAATATTTCAATGGATTATGGTCAGTGTGCAACAGTATACTCTGACCATACGTCCAAGTGTCAAATTTTCCCAAAGCCCAAATTACCGCGTAAGCCTCTCTTTCAATTGCGCTCCATTTCATTTGCGCAGGTGTGAGCTTTTGGCTTGCGAATGTTATTGGTCTTGGGTAGCCTTTCTCATCTCCCTGGACCAGACAGGCTCCTATACCCGTTGCTGAGGCATCTGTGTGGATTTCAAACGGCTTATTAATATCCGGTGTAGACAGATATACCGCTTTACACAAAGCCTCTTTAAGTTTCTTAAACGCGTTGTCGGCGTCATCGGTCCATGGGATATCATTGGGGACTGGTTTCTTCGTTAACTCTGTTAGGGGTTTCGCTATTTCCGCATAGCGTGGCACATACTCCCTGTAGTAGTTCATGAGCCCTAACACTGACCGTAGTGCCTTTTTTGTTTTAGGCACGTTCAACTGCTGCATTGTCGCTATTTTCCCAGGATCTGGACCATGTTTCCCAGAACCCACCACGTGGCCCAAATACCTTACTTCTGCCTTCGCGAAGGAACACTTTTCCAAATTAGCCGCGAAGTTCAAAGACCTTAGGGTTTGGAGTACTGCTTTTAGATGAGTCAAGTGGTCCTCCCATGTCTGAGAATAAATAATTATGTCATCTATAAAGCTCTCCGCGTAATCTGAGTGTGCCCTCAACGCTTGGTTCATAACCCTTTGGAAAGTGGCTGCGGCTCCTGAGAGTCCAAATGGCATGACCCTCCATTGGTATTGCCCTTTGGGTGACACAAAACTAGTTAGTTCTTTCGAACTCTCCTCCATCGGAATCTCCCAATATCCCTTTAAAAGGTCGAGCGTAGTTAGGAATTTTGCACGTCCTGCCTTAAATCTTAATTCATCCGAATTTTGCATTGGAAACGCTACAATCTGACTCTCCGCGTTGAGACCTCGATAGTCGCAACACAACCGTACAGTACCATCCTTTTTTGCCACACAAACTATGGGGTAGGCAATCTCCGCTGTAGATGGTTCAATGAGCTCCCTCATTATCAACTCCTCAATCTGCTTCTCGACCTGCGGTTTAATTGACTCGGGTATCCTATAAATGTGCGGTTGTTTCCGTTCTACGCCCGGTTTTAGTCGAATTGTGTAGGATTATCCATAGCGATAGTCCGTGGGACCCCCATCCTCATGAACACCTCAGTGAATGCCTCACAGGTTGCCTTCGCAGTTAACGATCTCAAAGGTACTGCCTCCGGCCATCTACTGTGTTGGTCCATAATGCATAACACGTACTGATGCCCCCTTGAAGATTTAGGCTCTACTGGCCCAAAAATGTCCGCATTAACCACCTGAAACGGCAACTCAGGCCTTCCTACCGCTTCAATTGGAGTTCGATCTTTCACGTTCGTCCTCCTTCTTAACTGACAGTTGTGACAGGCCTCACACCATCTCGTTATCTCTTTGCCCATTCCTTCCCAGTAAAATGACATAGCGATCCTCTCTTTTGTTTTCTTAGAGGCTAGATGTCCCCCCGTTAAGGTTTCATGCGCTAGTTTGATGATTTCCTGTCTCCGACTTACGGGAACTACTAACTGACTGTAAGGCTGTCCCGCGATCTTCCCAGTGTGGTATAAAATCCCCGAGTCTAGCCAGTAATCGTTCTTCCTTTCTCTCCCATTGCTAAACGCGCAACTTAAAGACTCACACGCCCCCTGCTCTATCTGAAATTTTTGCGTTTGTGATAAGGGCATCTCATTATCGGTTTCCACTATCCCTTCCTTGACCTTCGGATACTCAATCGCGTCTGTTGTTACCGTCCTTACATCTAGGACTTCCATTGTGGTTTCACCACTTGGGTCATTCTCCCCTCTATCCCCAGGAGGTAACTTTCCCTGTTGAGCATCGTCTTGAATTCGTGGTTCTACGAATTCCCCTAGATACCGGCGCTGTTGCTCTCTCATAAGTCGTAAATCACGTGGTGTCACCAATGCGACCTCGTTTCAATTTTCCACGACGGCTGCCTGGATTGTAACAAAAGGCCTTATATCCTCCGTCTCTGTCCATAAACTTAACGGAATTGAAATTAGTCTCGCCTCTACTTCAGGACCTATAGCTGGTTTTAACAATATTTCCCCCCCCCCTGATTCCAAATAATTTTCGGGGACTATTGATTTCCTCAACACCGTTATTTCTGCCCCGCTATCGATAACGCCTTTGAACTTTTCATTATCAATTCCAAATTCTTCCCGAGGTAATTCCCCTTCTTGATTTCCTTCTGGAATTTCGAAATGTACGGCCACTTTGTTTAATCCCCTTTCAGCCGGGTAATTATCCAACCCCGAATCTGTTTTGCTAACCACCTGGTTAATTTTTCTTTCCCTTCCTCTCTGATCTCTTAGTTTTGGACAATTGGTTTTAAAGTGCCCTATTTCCTCACATAGGAAACACTTCACCTTCTGCCTTTCCTGTGTTCTGTAATCTATACTATCTCTTCCTTGGCCCTTCTCATACTTATTCGTCTTAACGATGCGATCTCCAATACTACTTTTGCTTCCAATTCTCTGTCCATCCCTCTCGTTTCTATTACTTTCTAACCTCCAATTTCTCAACCCTATGTCGCGACTAAATTTATCTGATGAACTCGCATGAGGTTGAGCCTCCAGATAAATATTTATTTCCCTCACCAACTCGTTTGGTTTTAACCATTTTTCTCCCTCTTTGATCAGAATATGGGATGTAACGTGGTTTGGCAATAAATCTTTTATTTTATCTGCCATTACCAGATCTTTTAAATCTTGTAGCGACGCAATATCTCGGCTTTTTAAATAGTATTCAAAAAGAGTTCTTATCCGAGCAGCGCACTGTACATAGTTTTCTCCTGGTCTCTTACCACTGTTTTCAAAATTCCTTTTGTGCTGTAATGGGGTTAGTTTATTTTCAGCTAAAACGCATTCTTTAATTGATTGATAATCAGTAAGTTTCTCGATGCCTAAATTGTTCGTTAAACTACTAATAAAATCTGACAATTTATGTAAAATAATTTTTCCCCAATACTCTTCTGGTACCGAATAAACCTCAAAGATCGTTTCCGCCTGATGGAAGAAAAATATCCAATTTTCAGTTCTTTGTGGAGTTTTTGGTAGTTGTTCCTTAACAAGTCTCATGTATTTAATTAGATCACCCTCCGACGTTTCGGTACCCGTGCTTTCTAGTGATCTACGGTTTTCATGTTCTTTCATTTTGATTTCCAACTCTTTTAACTTAATCTCCTGTTCCCTTCCTAATCTCTTATCTTCACGTTCTAATTCTAATCTCTTTTGTTCGCGTTCATAATTTAACTGTTCTTTTTCTTCGCTCTCTTTCCTGTCATTAACAATACCTTCCAGAAGTGCCTTAACCATCTCTTCCTCATACCTTTCACTGCTACTTATCATTTCACTTAACCCTATCACTGGCATTCTTGGATTCAACTCCAATTCCAACTCCAGAGCTAGAGAGATGAGATCAGCTTTCTTCGTCCTCATTAGAAAAGCCATTTCTAACGCTAGATTATATCCAACTAATATAATACTTAAGACCAATAATAGTCTATCTTTAACTTGTTATGTTAATCTTAAATAAACAAGTTATTTCTATCCCTGTATTATATTGCCAACTTATTCTAGTTTTAATTCAGTTAAAATTTTGTTGCACACTTCCATCTATATATAGAATTTACCGTATTACGGCTACCCTTTTGTACTGTTTCTTATACTATAGGTTCCGTAGACAGTTAAACCAATTACATATATATACTAACAACAATATTACTTCGTTTTGGCCCTCAATACACAATAACAGAACAGTTACAACACTCTTGTATCCTTCCAAAGTATACCTATACTTTTATACACTACAATAAACAACTGAAGTTATATATTCTACTATGCAATCCTAACATAATAATATTTTACCCTAGTAAAATACCTCTTAACCATTAAGTTTCACAAAACACAATATTCTCAACTTAACTTTCCATAATATTCTTAAAACAATGACATACATTTCTTGTGTAAGCCCCCCTGTTCAATTTTAAGTAACAACAAAATTAAACGGGTATCTGGATTTACCTTTATCGGACTTCCCTTGGGATGGCGTCAGGATCTTGTAGACTTCGTTGATTCGGCCTCGCTGATGCTCCGAAAGTAGGCTTCGCTGATGCACCAAAAGAAGGCTTCGCTGCTGGTCCGGGAGTAGGTTTGGCACTTTCACGGGCTTTCCAGGTACAAGCTTTTTTTTTCCTTCTATACCGGCGTATCCAACTCAGCCGATTCCCCGCAAATAGCTTGTAGTTACCTTGCAGACGGCTTCCCTCGATACTGTGAAGACATTCCTTCGGCGTTCACTTCCAATTATCAACTATGGGGTCTCCCCAGTCTCAATAATACTTGAAGATTCCTTTATCGCCGTCCGGTGTGGAATCCGGATCTGCTCAGACTTTTCTTTGGAATTCTGGACGACAATCCTACCGTCTGCGCCACTGTGACGGTTCTTCCTTAGGCTGATTTCCTAATCCTCTGCCTTGTCGTCCTCCAAACAGTAACACTAGTCCATGAGCATATTTCACTTATTTATTTACAAATTTCTTGACTATAGTATTTACAGGTATAATACATGGTCGGGAATAATACCCTTCGATCTCCAGCGCAAAACAACGCGTCCTGCTTCCTCCCTGGTCTTCGTGCAAGTCCCTTCTCTTTTCAACCCTCCCCCAACGGGTTCCTTTTCCAAAAACCCGAGGGGGACCCCCGTGGAGTTCGATTCTATGTCCATCGACCCGTCCCAAACCCGGTGAGGTTACGGGGAACTTCACAAATACATTACAACTCCAAACTAATATATCAGAGAGGTGTTAACACTCAAGATCCTCCCCACAGCGCGCTGGTCAAGCAGTTTTTGGCTTCAAGAGTAAGACAATAACCGCCATTTACTATCTCGTTATGCATCCATAGCCATGTTTATGGTATTTTTTAAATCCCTACAATCTTAGCAAACATTTTAAATCTTGCCTTATCGGTTTAAGAGTTGTTGGGCTTTAAACATTCACTATGAAACAGAAAAACTCGTAAAATGTACGTTTGGGGCTAAATATCAGGAAAACTATCACACTTATGAACTATATTGTAATTACATAAAACACACACAGTGGCTATTTAATTACGAGTAATTAAAAAAAAAGTGCAATGCTCTACGACGCTTTGTTGAGGAGCTAGGCTCGTTTAAGTAAAGTGTCACACGTTTGCGCTGCAGCCATATTGATGACGTCATTACTCGGCCCCCCCACCACTCGCCAAGCTTAAGAAATACCTTTTTGAAGACTATGGGTTATGGGTATTCTTAAGCACACAACAAAGTTTATGGTAAACTCGGGTAAATAAAACGTGTCCCATCTCTTGGTCTATATGTGTTTGAAATTACGAAAAGTAAAATAAATATTAAAAAAAAAGATGCAATCGAAACATTTTAATACAAGTGATTGTTCAAAGATTTTAAAGTTTTGGAGTAGGATATAATCGTATCCTCTTACAATACGATTATATCGCTTAAATTGTAATGTTTTTTACTTATTTTTAATTTAACAATTGTTTTTCATTAATAAATGTACCGATTGAACATCTGATCAATCCACGTTATAACTCTGAAGAGATGCGTAATCTTCGTTCAGAAATTGATAATTTCTCACCTGAAAATGAGTGCTGTAAGGATCAACTGTGTGCATATCGAATGAGATATAACATAAGTTATAAAGGTTTTATACAAAACTGCATTATTATCTCGAAAGAATATAAACAATGTATTAATTACATAAAAAATAATAATTTTTTGTCGCAATGACAGAAAGTTGTCAATATTACTAGATAAAACCAAACTTGTTTTACATTAGTTTCGTTTAATCTATTAACAGTTATTTGTCAATAATTGAAGACATTTTTTTTCAAAAACGACAGATCAATTTTTTATGCTAAAGAAAAACTATGCTAGAAATACTTTAAACTGTAAGTCCGGAGTTATTAAAATACTTAAGGGATATCTGTATTTTCTCTGAAGGGATTAAGAATTTTATTCTATGACTACTTTTCAACCTCCCCCTAGCAGCAGAGGGTCATTCTATTAGTAATTTAATGAAAACTTGCTACCGTAAGATGACTAATATTGTCCATTGTAATAGACAAACGCATAGTAATTTTGCAAAAACCCATACAAAGTTATGATAGCCTAATTGAATGCAAAAAGAAACAACTTTATGGATTTGAAAATATTGTACTTCATCGCTACCCTAATTGCACGAAAAGAAATATGTTACACTATAAAGCAAGCACGAAGGTTTTTAGATTATTTGTCCGTGATCAAAGATGAATTTATATGAAACTTCGCTTATGCTATAGAATACAGTTATAGGAAAACAATTAGAAATGGTGAATGTAACTTCCATCAAAATGAAGGCTGAGAAAAAAAGCCTAGAAATGTTGTTGTCGTATGTTCTTCTGGGATACATATGAAAGAAAGGGATGAACAGAAACATTCAAGACAAGTACAGAAGAAGAATTTTTATTATTACAAACGATGATCCCAGCAAAGAACAAAAGGGTTGCGCTGCTTTCCTTTCAAGACGGGAATCCATTCCAGGCGAAAGTCCGACTTCTTTTCCTAATTTTACATCCATGCCTTATCCGGGATTCGAACCCGGGGCCACTCGTTGACAACCGAGGGTCATAACCAACATGCTGACTGGGCGGCAAGCCTAGAAATTTATTTGCAATTTAACATTTCAAGACCATTTCTGTTTAATCCATGGTCTAATTTCTTTTATTTTAATTACAGTCCGAATTCTATGGATAAAAGGAACTTCAAATACCTATTAATTCAAAGTTTATGTCAGGGCAAGCATCATTCTAACGCGTTGTTGTATCGTTTTATGTAGCAATTGAGTGAATATCGAGCATGAGAAACACGCACTTCAGAACACCTTAGAAGAGCGCAATTTTTTAATTATCCTTCACCAGAAAATCACTGCCCTGAGAGTAGTTCTTCCCTTAACATTTCTGAGAATTTCGCCAGAAGCACCACCCCAAATCTCCCAGCCGCGTCCACACCGGAGAAGCAGAGCAAAACATGGATGATTGATTAACCCCGGAGACAGGTTTGGTGAATCAATCTCTCTGGTTTTTCTGGTTTGACAGCTCGGACACAAAATGTTCCATGTGCTCGCGATCAATCTGGTTGGTTGTGTGTTGAAGTTAAACTGCAAACTTATTGTTTGAAGCAAATTGTTTTAAGGTCCCGTTCTTTACGAAGTCGGCGTATAATCGCGAGTGCAGCGTATATTATCATTAAAGATTTATTAAAGAGGAATACGAAGAAAAGTTCCCAAAAAAGGCGATATTGGTGATGGAAAATATTCTCAGGAGCCATAAGACTGAAAATGTATACGTCTTTTGCTCACAAGCGGTAGAAATTACGCTTTTCCTACTGGGACACTTAATAAACCCTAAACTAATAGCCGCCTCGGAATAAATCCACTTCATCGTTAACCCTGTACAATTTTGAACAAACCGTGTTTTCAAACATGCGACGGCGGCTGCGGCAACCACTTTATTAATATATATATATATATATATATATATATATATATATATATATATTTATTTATTTATTTATATCCATACGTACTTGCAAAATTGATATTAGCAGATTATTTCCCTACAAAATAAAAATTTCTTACTGAATATTTCACTTACTAGGGGGCTCCGCCCCCTGCTCGCTTACGCTCGCCAACCCCCGGGGATTGCTGCGCAATCCCATTTGGTTTGCTTCGCAAACCAACACTCCTGTCACAGATACCATTTGGTTTGCTTCGCAAACCAACATTACTTTCACAGAGTGAAACTATCTGAATAATTCGTATTATGCTGATTTCACTTTCCGGTTCATGACGTCACAGCGAGGGCTTCGCTGCGTCTCGCTTACGCTCGCCGACCCCGGGGATTGCTACGCAATCCGTTTGGTTTGCTTTCTCAAACCAATACTTCTTTCGCAAGTGATTTAACTTTTTTTTGCTTTAACACTTAATGCACCCTAAACTAATAGCCGCATCAGTAAAAAATCTTCTGCATCTTGTTCCCTGTACAATTTTAACTAAACATTGTTAATATCCAAACTTTACGATCTGTACTTTGTCGGTAAACTGTCTTGAAAACAGAGGGAAAAAAGCGAGCCTTTTTCCTCGCCAAATAAAAAGAAATCGTTTTTATGGCAATTGTTGCTACGATAAATTTGATATCTGGCAAACCCGATAGTCAAAAGTGTAACCCACTACTGCTTTCGGAAGCAGCTATGCGAACTGAAAAATACGAAATTTGTGTCACCAACTTTTGATTGCATCGAATTTATTTATGAACCAATTTTAAAAATAATTGTACCGTAAGAAAGAGTATATTCTGAGGTATACTGCAATATTTTTAAAATTAAAAATTAACAGTAATACTATACAGATATGACCATTTTAGTTTTGTATCGGAAGTTACGATCTGAAAGTTCCGAAAATTGTATGACCCACTTTTATTTGCATCGATTTTATTTATTAACCAATTTGAAAAATAATTGTACCATAAGAAAGAGTGTAATGTAATGTATTCAGTGATGTTTTCAAATTTAAAAAATAATGGCTTTTGCCGTAGACAAAACGGTTTTAACAATAAGTAGCGAAAATATCCAAAGATTCCGAATTTTGTATGACGAACTTTTGATCGCATCCAATTTAATTATTAACCGATTTCAAAAATAATAGTACCGTAAGAAAGAGTATATTCTGAGGTATACTGCTATATTTTAAAAATTAAAAACTAATAGTAATTAGATATAGATACGGCAGTTTTAAAAAAAAGTAACAAAAATGTCCCGATTTTTCCCGAATTTCAAAAAAATATTACCAAGAACCACATTTAAATTTCAAAAAAAACTCGACGAGCTGCAAAAATTTACGTTGAGAGGTACTCTTAAAAAAAAACTCACGACTAAAGACTGAAATTTTGAATGTGTTTTGCTCACTCGCGGAAGAAATTTCACTTCTTCAACTTTAACACTTAATAAAACCTAAACTAATAGTCGCATCGGAAAAAAATCCTAATAATTATCCAGGGAATACGATGAAGAACAAAGCATGTTAATTTCATATTTTTCCGATCAGTACTTTCTCGGGAAACCGTCTAAGAATGGAGCTAAACAACAAAAATTTCAATTCTTCGGCGGCGGCGGCGGTAACTTTTTTTTAATATAGAGAGATATGTTCCAACATATTGAATGTCTCTTTCAATTCGGCATTTTTCGGTAAAACGTATTAATATTGCAGTGCAACAATTTTAAATTTTCTTTAATTGCAAAAAAGTTTAAATACATTTTAAATATCCACCTCTTATTTATCTTAAACTAGCCACTGCGTGGTGATTGCTAAGAATTCCCATTTGGTTTGCGAAGCCTATTGGATAACAGCAATCATGGCATTGGTTTGCCTCACAAACCAAATGGAAATTCGTAGCCTTTTGGAATGGATTCACTGCAAATTCTAATTTGATTTGCTTAGCAAACTTAATTATGAATATTATAAACTATGATTTGCTTCGCAAACAAACACCTCGGGCAACGCCGTAGTGACCTCGTCATTGCCAAATTCGAATTGCGAAGAGATCCAATCGGCGTGACGTCAGAATCTCTTGCGAAAGTATAAATATTTAATTGAAAAATTATTTTTAAAAGAAAATCAAATGGAAGGTAGAGATTTAGGGGTTTAGATTTTATTCAGATTTCAAATCTGTTGAAATTTTCATCTGTCTTTAACGATCCCGATTTTACAAAAAAGTACTTAACAATGCCAGTCAATATGTTTTTTTTTATTTGTTTTGCTTTTCTTCGCTGTGAAATGGTTTGAGCGTAGGAAATGAAATCTGTGATATCTCGAATCAAACGAAAGTCATTCTTCACAGAAAGTGGCGTTCGTGTTGGAAAAAATATAAGTTTCAATTTAAAATTATTCATTTATCGAAAATCATATTTTTAGGTATAGATCTAATGTGAAATTTTCCGCAGATTTCATATCCGTTGAAAATTGTACTCTATCTTTTACGATCAAGGAGATAAAAAAAAAGAACTAAGTAACTAAAGTTAAAACTTTAGTCTGCTGACAAATCTTTCTCCGCAAAATGAAATCGGAAGCGGAAAAATACATTTAGAATCTGCTAACTTTTTATGCAACTTTTATTCCAAAGAAGACAATAATAATTAAATTCCAATAAATTATTTTTTAAATGTTTTAGATTGAATTTTAAAATTCAGGCTGGACACAAAAATTGCAAAAACTTCGGACTACCCGTGTGCCAAATTTCATTATTGTAAGTGCAATAGATTGGTCCGGACATTGCGTAGTGGAGGTCGGACACTTCATTTTATAATAGCAGATATTTAGACGTGAAAAGTTCCCCAAGACCACTAATATGGATGAACACATCAATTTTGACACTAATATGGGCAGATTACATTTTCACAACTAAGTTTTAATCGTCAACTATGTATAGCAAAACACACAATGCTTACAAATAGACTACTTAAATAATAGTATCACTTTAAAATCCGAAGATATATAAATATTTCTATGTTCCGATCCCCGACCCGTTTCTTAACGATCACCCCGGTGATTGATTGCACGTCGAGCAAGGGAACGAAAAAACGCCGTCCAAATAGAGCGAGCACGAGCACTTGCTTTCCTTTGATGTACCGACTAGAAGCGGATCATTTTGCTCGTGCTCAAAATGTTCGTTCACCGTCTACACTGAACGAGCTGCCAATCAAACCTGTCTCCGGGGTTAATCAATCATCTATGTTTTGCTCTGCTTCTCCGGTGTGGACGCGGTTTAATACATAACCTTCATTATCAACTTGAATTGTTGACAAGAACAATTTTGGAAGATATATGTCCTCAGAAACTGTTGCCTCTGGCTGATATTGTGATTGGAGATAACATTTCTAGAGCGCTTCAGAATGTGAAACAGAAGGAAATGAATTTATTTTTCTAAAGGCTCATTGCCAGTGTTAAATATCTTTTGAAGAAGTCCTCCTTCAGTTCATCTCTTCTTAAAAGTTTATCCTGTCTTGATTCTCTTGAGAGACTCAGTGGCAAGAGTGTGAGACAAGTATTGGAAGTTGCAAGAGCAATTCAATGGGATGACCCGATAGACATACTTCTGGATGAGTGTAAAATACTCCAAAAATAATTTGAGGAAGAAGGATCTAGAATGAAGCCTATTGATGTTTACTGGAACCAACTCTTCAGACTGCGTGACATTTGTAGTGTGGATCCTAAGTACCCAGTTGTGTCAAAGCTAGTGAAGGCTGCTCTGTCACTTTCTCATGGTAGTGCTGACATTGAACGTGGCTTCTCAGCCTCAGGAAGAGCTTTGACAGAAGACAGAGCATCAATGTCAGAACGCACATTAAATGCATTGATGACGGTTAAAAGAAGCTTGGCAAATTTTGACAACTAACCTTATTCGGTGGCAATCACCTCAAAGCTAATGGATATGGGAAGTTTTGCATATAAAGCCTACAATGCCTATTTAGAAGATATAAAATGCAAGGCACAAGAAAAATTAGAGAAGAACAGGAAAGGAAAATATTTAAAGCAGCTGGCAAAGAAAAGAAAGGTGATAGAAGAAGAACGAAAACTTAAAATTATGCGTAAGGATGTCTAGAGGATGAGGCGTTGGACAGTGCTTCAAAATTATTTAAGGAAGCAGCACTTGTGCTCAGGCAATGATTGAAGGATTGGCAACGGATGATGCTGGTCAGCAAAGACAGACTTTAAAAAATGCACATTCTTCTATTGAGAAGACAAAATTAATTTCAGACTTTTTCAACAACAAAAATGTCACATAATCTTTCAAAGAAAAGGAAGAAATTCTTCAAGCTGTGTCAAAAATAAACGAATTAAAAAAATCATAATTCCGATTTTTTTTACGTTAATATTTTAAAATCATCTACTTTTTAAATGAAGAAAATAAAAATATCCTTCCAAAGAAAGAAAAAGAAAAGATAGGGGTAGCTGGGGAGGATCTTTTTATTTTCTATCTTTATATTTGAATATATTTAGCATTATTGTTATTTGTCACTTTTTTTTGCTCGATTAGTCACTTTTTGTCCCCTTTTTCTACTCGATTAGTCACTTTTTTGGTTCAATTAGTCATTTTTGTCACCTTTTTAGACCTTGAAACCTGTTAGTAGCTCTGCTTGTATCAAATGGTAGATTTTGTTGAGTGAGCATTTTTTTTCCATGCTATTCAATAGAATTTTACTTTTTGGTTGGTGAACAACAAGGAACAAAGATTTTAAGTAACATGGCTTTTTTTACATTTATGATCTGTTACGTATTCTTGCCTGCTGTGCTAATTTTTTAACCTGCTGAATCTCAACAATAGCAAGTGAGAACAGTATAGCTCAGGATATAAACCTTGGTAGATAACAATATTTTTATCCATTTACTCGTATTGTATTTATATTGTTTCGATTGTCTGATTCATAGTGCATATTTTATGTTATCAAGGGGAAGATTCAGCTAGGGTTTTTCCTGTTGCTCAACAGAATATGCTCTGGTTGGTAAAAAAGAGATTTTTGGTAATTTACTACCATTTAAAATATTAATGATCTTACATTTTGTGTGTAATGCGTGTTCTCTTATGTTTATGTCTGCAAATAGGATTTGCTTGTGTCAGCTTGTCATCAAACAAAAAAACTTTTAGCTGTGAAATAAAAAAAAAATTTTGCTTTTTAAATTTCAGTTTTGTTCTTGGATATTGCTCTTTTAATTTTGAATGCTTACTGATTTTGTGCATTAAAATGGTGGATTTTGTTATGTTCAGCCACATGATAGAGATAACTTACCTTTAACTTAATAAAATAATCAAATATTCTACTGTACAAAACATTCATGTTTATGAATTTTGCAAGAGGAGGAGTTGCATGAAAACTGCAGTGTCTAACTATCAAATGTAGCCGACCAACCGGTCTAGTGGTCAAGGTGCTGGCTTCTGGATCGGAAGGTTCCTGGTTCGAATCCGGGGTCAGGGCATGGATGTAAATTGTGCTGTCCTTTGTTAGGTACAATGATGGTCCACCCACTGGGTGCCCCTTCACAAGTAACCATCACTTCTGGCCTTGTATAAGGCTAAAATGACCTCGGTCAACTCTGTACTTTGTGTTGTATTTGTCTTCGCAATTGTACTGCCTTGCCATTGGAAATAAAAAAACAATCAAATGTAGGCTCTGGTAATGTACGAAAAAGAAACTTCTATAATGAAATCCTTTATCCAAGATGTATGCGTCATTTATTTTATACCTGATTTAAGATTTATCTTCAACTTTAAAGGGAACCCTTAAAAGAAGTTTTACCAATGTTGCTGTTAAGCCTAATGGCTCTACGCACTTTATATAAAAACATTTGTGACAACGCGTTCACGCTCCTTCTCCCCACTGATGGAGGAGTTCAGGCTGTCTAGACACCAGGGTGCTGTTCCCGGGAGAGTCGGGGCTGTTTCATCTGTGCCGACGTCTCCGGTGGTCGTAGGGGTTTCAGATAACAAGTCGTCTCGGCGGCGCTAGTTTGGAAAGCCCGCCAAGGAGAACTTTAGCCAATATGAGAAGAGAGGACGTTCCACACCCCTTTTGGCCGACCCGAGTTCGGAGAGAACGAGGGGGCAGACCACGGGGCGCCTTCTGGCACAAGAGGATGGGGACAGTAGGAATCTTAATGTTAAAACTTACACGAATTGCCGCTAGATGGCGTATACGTTTATACTTTTTTTAGTTCTGCAGCGGTAGGGAAAAATACTTTATAGATAAATTTAACATTAGGATTCTTCCTGTCCCGAATCTTGGTTCCGTTATTCCTATCTTGAATTTTTCTGCATTACTTTACTAGGCTCTAGGCAATATTGTTACATATTTCCTGATTGTTTTACTTTGATGCATGATCCGTTTTAGATTATCTTCACCTGTGTTTTCTGCCTTGTTTCATTACAAGTAGTTTTACAACATAATCTCGCGGCATTTAGTTTATTTTTCCATCACCTTCATTCGAGTATTTTGCATTCTTTGGTTTGTAATTTTGCAACATTTTACACGTCCTTTCTTTTGTATTTTGCTGCAAACTTGAATTTTGTAACATTGCGTTCTGCCATATATTTAGTTGTTCGCCAACCCCCCCCCCTAACCAATGTTTCAATTTAATTTTTATCTTCATACAAGATACAAAATTTAGCTCATTGTATTTGATATTTTAGTTGTGTTCTTCATATTCAATTGAAGCAATTCATAATTCGATCTAATTTCGTAAAACTTGTAAAAATTAAAAATATTTTGAGTTAATTTTTCGCCGAGTAATTTGATAATTAATTGAGTTGATTAATATATTTTTGAAATAAGCTTTGATTTTTTAAAGTGTTGCTTGATTTAAATTAAGGGACTATTGTTTGTTTACTAAGGGAGTATGGAGTCATTAGTTTGGATTTGTAGGCATTTGCTCTTTTTGTTGATATGTAAGCAGCATGATTGAAATAAAACTCCTATAAGTTGAGCATGATAAAGCATTCTCGACCATACCAATCATCAGAAAGCTTAATGGCAGATTTGTAATTCAGTTGCAGAATGTAAAATGTGTTTGTTCCCCAATTACTGGCTTGGAAAAGTGATTGAAAAAGATATTTTTCAAGTTTATAAAGAGCAGAGGAACAACCAAAGTAAATGGGATCTGAACCACTAATTTTTAGTGTTATCATAGTGGTTGATTTTCTAGAGCAAGTGAAAGAGAAGTATTGAGATGATAAATAGGTCTTTGATGAAATTCATAAATTGATGGTGTTTGTATGTGAAGATCAATGTTCGTCATGACTTGGGTAGAATGAAAATTGGGAAGTAGGAATTGCTTTTAGCTAGCAAATGGTTACTCATCCCAATTCTTGATATTAGTGCTAGTTTAGAACCCATTCATCTCTTGTAATTTTTTCTTTAAAGTACCAAAACTGCATTGGTTTCCAACTGTCTCACTGCTTTCACAAAAACAAAATAGTTATTTATCTTATGTTTGTAGTATTTTTTGGAGTTATATCAAGTGCCAGTTCTGTATGCCAAAAAATACACAATGATTAAATATATCACTTTTCACTGCTATGATTTAAGATATCTCGCTGATGTAATTTTTCTTATTATGAAAAGAAGAAAAGTAATATTTGTTTTATGACAATATTAATCTTTTTTAAGTGTGCAATAATTTATTCACAAGACTTTTACGAGTCCATACCATGCTACTGATTAGTCTAGGACCTCCAAAATTCGGATTAAATGTGGAACATCTAATGGTATTACTAATTAACATCCCACTAGAGCAACAGGCTATTGGTGATGGTATTTTTTAATTAATGTTGTATGGAGCAACACAATGGGCTATTTGTGACGGTCCAGGATCAACCCCAAAGGGAAAGATTAAGACACCACATAATTTTGAATCATGGTCAAATAACGAAGCAACACCTGAGCTGGCACTCCTCTCCAACGTAAGGACAACAGATTTAACATTTACCAGCCCTCTTACTACACAACGGTCTTGGGCTGGATTCGAACTCCCAACCCTCTGGTTGCAAGTCCGTTGCTCTTCGAACTGGCTACCGCGGCACCTATTATATCAATGGCCTTACTAGTTATGAATGGAAAAAGAATGAGGAAAACTTTTCACATTCTGCTTGACATCTTAAAATTGTAAGTAATTTTCTAAGAAAACAGATGGGATACATATCTGGGCAATGTTTCACTTTCAAGTACTTTAAATGGATTTTAATTAACTTGGAAGAATGATGCAGGTTTAATTTATTTTTCAAGAAGGCTACTCAAAATTATTTTGTCACTAAAATTTTCATGTTCTGATCAGGACAGATATTATGAGTGAGTTACATGTATGGAGATAGCACAAACACAGTTTATGTAAATTTCACAGAAGTCTACTTTAAACAAGTCTCAGTTTAGAAAATGATGATAGTATAACACAAATTTAATTAACATTACCTGAGAGTGTAATATTTATTTCGAATAGCAAAAATAGAATTAAATTTTCAACTAAATCTTTTCCTTAATTTAATCAAGAATATACATCTGAATAAGATTAAAAGTTATTTTTCTCAAATAGGGCTGAAGAGAAACTAGATTAACTTTGAATGCAAATCTGACCCAAGACAATGTTGCTAAAATTGCAAAGAATCAGATTGTATAGCTACAGAAAATTTTTTGACTTAAGATATTTACCAAACTAAAAATTGGTTGTCAATTTCTTCAGTTGTTGTGCAGGATGTTTACATAGGACATCCATTTTGTTTTGGAATAACTTTTAAATAAAACATTTCTAATTTCATTGTATACTCAATGACATTTTTAGAATATGATATTGGTCAAATGACTGCCAGCACTGCAAATTTAGTCTTTCGACCACGTAACTTCTTCAGACCATTTTCCTCTAAAGCTTTTACTGGATTCGATTGTCATTTATTTAGAATGGCGAGTGTGAAGCTTCAGCAGAGCAAAATATTTAATCAAAATGCATTATCTATGGTGGAAACTTCAAAATAATTGTAAAATTACTTTGAGTTGCATCATGTGTCTTCAAAACAAATACATGTAAAAAATATTTTTTAAACACTGTACTCTGCAAGATATGAAAAAGTCTGACTGACTTCTTCAGAAAGTTCCCAAGAAAACAGATAGTGTTATTGAAAATCAAGGGACCTCTGTTGACATTATGCACAAGTAGGCTTTTTCCAAACACAATATGGGAAAAATTTGTATTTTCATCCATACTCTAAATGATTTCTTTAGGCATGCAGCCACTTGATCCATGTTATATTCCATAAATAAGTATAATTAGGTCAGTTCTAATGTTCAATTTAAATTACATTCCAAAACAGTTCAATCCAGAAAAATTACAAAGTTACCAATACTTGCGTGTACCATAGACAGCATTGGTAATCTTGAAAAATTGTGAAAATCAGAATTAAATATGTAAAGATAAAACTTTTAATGCAAATTGTAAGTAATATTTAATATTTTCAGAATGATTTGACATTGCAAGTTATTTTTGTACACAAACACACAAAGGTAAACAAAAATGAGTGTTACAGTTACAGTTTATATGTACCTCAATTCATTATACAAGGTATTTTTAATTTATGTCGTACGGAATATAACAACATGCCATTATCATACAAGAAAACAAAGAAACAAATAGTACATAAAAACTTTTATTTTTAATTCAATATACAATGAACTTTAAATATCAAGTAATTCAGTCATGCAGTACCAAACTTTATTTTTCTGTAAATATAAAACAATACAAGACTGGAAAAGAAACAAATTTATGTACAGTGATCTCTCACTTATACACGCTCTCTTTTATGCGCGTTTTTTTCGCGGTCCCGGCCATGAATATAGGAAAACAATGATAACTCTTATTCATTTATACGCCACAATAAAAAAGCAGCTCTCACTTATGCGCGTCGCAAAAAAATTTCAGTTCAAAAGTAGTTTCCTCAAGTCAGATGTTGCTTATCGCAAAAACTTTTCCTTTTTTGTTCTGCTTCTAGGAATGTATTCCCTCGCCCTTCCCCTATCGTTTGGATTCCCGGAACATATTCCTCTACCATATACACGGGTGTACCGGAGGGGTCTTGTGACTGACGGCAGTAAAAGTCGCATTTATACAGCAGCCAATAAGAGTGGTTAGTACGGTACGTACCACGTGGCATTGATCGCTAACGAAAGAACCTTCTTTGGAGTTCGGGTTAGATGGTATCGTTTTAAAACGGCAAAACGAACAAAATTGTAGCTTTCGTTTAAAAAAAAAATGGCTGATATAAAAAAAATTCGAAGAAAATCCTTGCAACTCGATAAAAGCTTTAGCGAAGCATTTTAATGTTCCAGAATCGACATTGAGAGGGATTTAAAAAAATCAAGAGGCGATTATAGTCACTCATCGAGAATGTGGAATTCAGTTGAAGAAAAAAAGCAGAATTCAAGGTGGAAAGTTCGAAGAATTTGAGAAGGTTTTGTAGCTATGGTTTCAAGAAGCTCGTCAATCGAACATTCCTGTTAACGTTGAGCTTCTAAGGGAGAAGGCCGTACAATTGTCAAAGAGTTTTGAAATGGAAAACTTTTCTGCATCGCATGGATGGTTTGAAAAATTCAAAAATAGGCATGGCTTGGCAACTCGTGTCCTTTCTGGGGAAAGTGCGAGTGTCAATGAAAACACTGTAGAACAATGGAAAGAAGACTTGGCTACTTTATTAAACAGATAAGAACCGAAAAACATCTACAATTCTGACGAAACTGGACTTTTTTATAAACTGATGCCCGACAGAACCTTAACATTCAAGGGAGAACCATGCCATAGTGGGAAAAAAAGTAAAGAAAGACTAACTGCCTTGCTGTGTTGCAACGCTGATGGTTCAGAAAAATTCCCGCCATTGGTCATTGGCAGATAAAAAAAAACTCGCTGTTTTAAGAACGTGAAGAAGCGTCCTTGCGACTGCACTAGCAACAAAACAGCGTGGACGACATCGCATATTTTCTTGGATTTCCTTCAAAAATTCGACAGGAAAATGCAAAAAGAAAAACGGAAATTTCTGTTATTCATGGATCAGTGTCCTGCTCACCCACAAGATCTTCCAACTTTCAATAACACGAAAGTTGTGTTTTACCTGCAAATTGCACGTGCAAGATTCAACCTTTGGATCTGAGTGTCATCCGTTGTGTGAAAGTGCACTACAGAAAAACTTTAATCCTTCGACTTCTGGCTACATCAGAAACAAAACGTGCATTAAAAGACGAATTGAATCAAATTACCGTCCTTGATGCAATTCATACGTTGTGTTCATCATGGAGAAACGTTACTGACAAGTGCATTAAAAGCTGCTTTAAGAAAGCAGAATTTTCGTTTCCAGCCGAAAATGAATGAGAAATGAACTAGAAAATGAAAGTGAAAACTGTGAAAATGACATAAACGAAGAAGATTGGCATATTGTATCTGGTGGACTCGCTACGTGCACTACTTTCAACGATTTCGTTGATGCAGATGAAAATTTAATCATAGCTCAATTGAGGGAAATAGGAGACATTGCAGCCGAAATAAATGGTGGTGACGAAGATGAAGTGGACGACTCTGATGAAGATGTTGCAAAAGGTCTCCCAACTGACTCAGTAGCGTTTGAAGCTTTGGAAACTCTGCGTGACTATTTTCAGTTCAATTCTAGAAGTATATACATAGTATTAACAATACACTGTATTGATTTTTCACTTTTAAGCTCCCTTTTGTGGTTTTTCACTTATACGCGTTTTTTTCGCTGTCCCCAACTCCCGCGCATAAGTGAGAGATCACTGTATTTCCAATCAGAAATTTTTTACCTTAAAACTTTATTTTTTTTAAAATTAATAGAGCTATTTATTTTTGTAAAAAATTGGGTCGTTTTAAAACAACTTAACATTTTGGCAATAACTCATTAACTATTAATTTTTCAAAAGTATAACTGATTTGCAATAACTGTGATCGCAATAACACGTGCCTCAAGAAATAAAAACAAAACCACACAGAAACACATTTTGATAATATAAATAACAAAAACATATATCCCAAATGGCCAGGTAGAAATCTGATAGCTGAGGAAAATATAAAGAGTGCACATCAGTACAATACAAATGAGATCACAAACTCGCCTTTCTTGTCAACTTAATGTACACTTAATTCTGTTTGGACGAGTCTCATCTCGTGCGGATTTCACCAGTTTTACGAATAAATTTAGTTATTATTAATCGTTGTATTCATCTTTTGGTTAGACCGTTATACAGGGTGTTTCGAAACTCATGGGCAAAAATGTAAGGGCCGATAGAAAACATCTAAGCAAGCAATTTTCTCAATTCAATGCATGGGCGGAGAGCAAGTGGTGAACCGCTAGACGGCGCTGTAATGGAAGGCATAAAGCGCAAGTTTTCTTACACATCGTCATTTCTACCGTGGATTTCAGAAGGCATGGCGACATACAGTAATCAGGAAAAGGCGGACATGCATTTATGTATGGTCTTTGCTCTGGAAGCCGAAAGACACGTGCCAAAACGAAAAATATTCGAGCGATTGCATCGATGCCTGTGTGAAATGGGATACGTTGTCACTGGCATGCATGATACAGGGCGTGGCAGGAGTGTACGGACGCCACAAGTTGTAGGTAGAACCACGGTAGAAATGACGATGTGTAAGAAAACTTGGGCTTTATGCTTTCCATTACAACGCCGTCTAGCGGTTCACCGCTTGCTCTCCGACCCATGCATTGTATGGCGAAAATTGCTTGTTTAAATGTTTTCTAACACCAGGCACGTGCCAACAGAGGAGGGGGGGGGGTTGGCCCCTCCTGTCACTGAGGAGAAGGGGCGAAAGCCATATTTTGCCCCTCCACAATATCAAAGAACATTATTAACATTTTAACTTCAAAAATAACATTAAACAGTACCGTTGAAGCAAATTTGGACTATTATCATTTCTTGTCAATAGATGCAGACCCAGATCTGGAGGAGGGCAAACAGGCATTTGTCAACAGGGGGAAGGGGCAGAGGGTATTTGGTCCCTCCCGTCACTGAGGAGAAGGGGCGAAAGCCATATTTCGCCCCTCCACACACACACACTATCAGGGAACATTATTAACATTTTATCTTCAAAATTAACACTAAAAAGTACCGTTAAAGCAAATTTGGACTCTGATTTCATTTCCTGTCAATAGATGCAGGCCCAGATCTAGAGGTGGGCAAACAGGCACTTGTCAACAGGAGGGCAAAGGGTATTTGGTCCCACCTGTCACTGAGGAGAAGGGGCGAAAGCCATATTTAGCCCCTCCACACCATCAAGAAACATTATTAACATTTTAACTTCAAAAGTAACATTAAACAGCACCGTTGAATCAAATTTGGACTAATTTCATTTCCTGTCAATAGATGCAGGCCAGATCTAGAGGAGTGCAAACTTGGCATTTGCTCTGGACAGCCGATTTCGTGGGTGAGGCGCAAAATTAGTGAAAAAAAATGTATAATGTATGAAAACAAATAAAAAATTATAGTACATGTGAAGATTTTCGTACATTGTCAACACTCTGCATGTACTCAAGATAGTTGGGTGACCCTTCGACGACATTGACAAATTACTGCAAACCATTTAATTAAAACAAAACAACTATCGCAGTCATTTCCGTAGTACATCTCCACACACACATGCCTCAATATATATCCATATCCATAAACATAAAAAACTTTTTACGAAGGTTTTATCAGAAAGGTTTATGACTTTTCTCCAGCGCGTTGTTGAATAGATTTATTTAAAATAGTTTAAATGATAGTTTTGGACATTTTTTTGTAAAAAAATGCACAGGGAGGAGCGGGGGGGGGGCGCATTATGAAAGCTTCGATATATTCCCCGAAATGGGTAATAAATGAAGGGGCAAGGGGCAACACAAAATTAGATTTTGAAAATAACGAATTTGAAAGTTTTCTAACACGTAAATGTATGAAAAGTTTATCAAGAAACTTCGAACAAATTTTATTTGTGCAGTAAAAGTTTATATTTAACTAAAAGTGGAAAAAAAATTGTTTCAAAGATCCAAAGTACCAAAAGATAAAATTCTTCCTCTGAATATGTGGAGATAGGTGGCCCAGCACATACCGATACTTTATCACTTTGTTTTACGGCTTTAAAGTGGTTCTACCCACAAAATGAATGCACGTGGTGCTCGCACTTGAATGCTACGAGATGATTATCTCATTTTCGAATCCTTTAAATGCATTGTAGGGCTCGACCAAGTCTTTGACGGCATGTCTTAAGAAAAGCGATTTATTTTTATGACCGACTGACGGATTGTATGTTAGGGTTTTATTGCCCTAGGTCCCAAACTGAACAAGAAGCGCCTGACCAACTGACGGAAATATCGTTTGAAGATAAGGGCATTCCGGAAATCGCAACAAATCTGCCATGGCCTATTTTGATGATTTACAATATAGGGGCTTTTAAATTGTCGGCTTTCTTATTTGAAGTAAATACGTGAAAACTTCCTGCAAGTGAACTGTTCTAATTTTTGCCCGATGGATTATTTAGTCTTACGGATTTCTTTGACGAGTGAGGTTCCGAGAATAATGTTTTGAAAGTGAACACATGAATTTGTGAAGTAATTAAGTGACGGAAACGTGAGAACAGTGCATTGTTAAAACTTGTTGCTTTGCAAACCAACACTCCTGTCGTAAGTGATTTCGCTTTTTCTTACTTTAACCATTAATGCACCCTAAACTGATAGCCGCATCAGTAAAAAAACATCTCCATTTTATCCCAGTACAATTTTGAATAAACCATGTTAATCTCGTAATATTCTGATCTGTACTCAATCGACAAACCATCTTGAACCCAGTTTTCAATCCTGCGACAGCGGCGGTGGTAACTCTTTTTAATATAGAGAGATTCTTAAATATTTCTAACTTAAAACAACAGTAATACCCAATTATTGAAAAACGGGTTTCCAATAAAAATACCTATTCCAAGTTGCAGTTAACAAAAACATTCTTATTTTCATATAAGTAGTATGAACAAAATTTGCGGTCGCTAAGCAGTAAAAATTAATTTTTGATAAATGTTAGACAATAATAAATCTAATAAATTGGCTACATGAACCATTATATTACAAACTTTCCTATATGAGATATATGAGCCGCCGACCAACCGGTATAGTGGTTAAGGTGTTAGCATCTAGATCGGAAGGTTCCAGGTTCGAATCCGGGTCGGGGCATGGATGTTTGTAAGCGTATGGCGTAGAGGCGGCTGGTGCACCGTAAATCTGTCGACCTCACGTTGGGTTGGTGTGAAAGTTTAGAGAGTGGGGTGCTAGCTCAGGTGTTGTTTCGTCATCTGACCGTGGTTCAAAATTACGAGGTGTTGTCCTCGGATCTTTTCCTTAAAGGATTAATCCCGGACCGTCGTCAATAGCACGTTGTGTTGCTCAAATACGATATTAACTAATAATTACCAATTACCGACATATGAGCCTTAAAATTTAATTAATAGAAAATTTCCTCATTCTCGAAAAAACGAGGAATTTTCAATATAATTTTCCTCAGGGGTTTATTATTATCTATCATATTTATATTAATATTGCACTTAGAATTTTAAAACTTTGCCTATGTAAGTTGCAAGTGGCGAAATTTTTTTTTTCCAAATTAAAAATCATCAAAAATTATTTCAGATCCACAATCACTCTACATATACTAAGTAGATTGACTATAACTATCGAAAATGAGTTTTGTGATAAATTCTGTTTTAAAGAACAAAAGATTATGCAGAGTAAAAGGTCAAAGGAAAATTTTCGATTAAAAATGGAATTTTTTATTACTGTCAATTGTGCTTTTTTAAACCAAATTTTCAAATACATTTTATATTCTAATTATTGTTATTAGCTTTTAAAATTAATGTTTATCTTATTTCATTGGTTTTTAAAAATATTGCCTACTGTGCTTCATTGAAACCGAATTTTTAAATATAGATTCTCTTTAAAAAAAATTATGAGCACTCATAAGCGGCAGAGTCAGAATCGAGATAATTTTTACCCATGTGCTTCAAGCAAATCAAATATAAATCTAAAAAGTTCAGAAAATCGAGACGTTTACAAAAAAATCGACGTTTTAATTTCTAATTTAAATGTATTGTAAGTTTTAAAATTCACCTTAAAGTCATTTAGTAAATATTGTATAAAGAAAAAATATATGATTTTTTAAAATCAAGTGTTCATTGATGAATATCTTTTTATGTAAATTAATTAACTGTTTATAATTTATTATTAATAATTAATCAATATTAATATAATTAATTTATTCTTCCCATTTTTTACAGGGGTACTTTTCGGTAGGACAAATTCAACAACCCTAGTTACGCCTATGCTCGTCACCACTCTATTCAAAACGTTGGCACGTCCCTGTCTATCACCCCTTAAATACTTGTCCACGAGTTTTGAAAAACCCTGTAGCTATAATTATCTGTAAGAGGCTGCCAACAACTTCAGTTCCAATGAAATTTCCCAGTGCGTTCCTCATTAGGGTCATGTTTGACAAAATGTTTACCCAATTTTATGGTCAGCTCCAGACGTTCTTTTATTAAATCTGCATTTAGAACAGGATCATTTTGTTCATTATCACTACATTCTGTGGGATTAGGAGTCTCAAGGACAACCCTTTGCTTAGGGCTTTGCCGACTGATACATCAATATCTTCAAATGATAGATAATCACATACTTCTCTACCAATTGTGTGTCATTGCAATGATGTTGAGAAATTCAGTCGTATTAGGAATCAAATACAATAAAAACATTGATGATACATAGATGTACACATTGGTAAATGAAAGTATGCATTCCAAAACGCATACACTAGCTGTTATGCAATTTCTTTCTGTGCGTAATATAACTGATAATACTACTATGCCAATAATAATAAAAAAAGAAAACTTAAAATTTGAGCAAATAAATTCTTAAAAATTGGCTCGGCCAGCTCGTGTTTAATCAAAATGACTCGCGTAAAAAGAGAACATTTATTTTGAATTTGAGTAAAAAAAAGTTTGTGCAAAAACAGAATTAGGTATGCATACACAAACAGGAAATGTTTGACACAAAAATAAATACACTCAGGGTAGAGTCACATGAATTGAATCTATGTCATCTACAGCTTGCAAGCCACTAATGCAGTGAGAAACCCACTGAACCACAACAGCCCCTTTTCAGTAGCGGATTTATACTTCTGCCGCTTAGTGGCTACCGTCAACTTGCAAACCCACTCCTTGCCCTCGGCAATGATATTCCCTCTACACCTCGCCTCCCTTTTACGCTTTCTTCACACAGGTGTATCAATAGCACAAAATCATTAGTACCACCCTAATTTTGTTCAACAGTGGTTTGGTATGACCAAAACCAGATTGACATATAACATTGTTTATTTTAACATATTTGAGAATTTATACAAATATTGACGACCAGCCACAGGCTCAAGCCCAACAAGGCTGGTCCTTTGTTTATGAATTCCCCAATTCCATTCAAGATTGCACTTCTGTCGCATCTCTGTGAGACGATTTTTTCACCGCAATTCATAGTCTTTTTAATATGCCTCGAAATAAGATTTGAAAGTGCTGTTGCTGCCTTGTATTCGCTTTAGTCTTGGAATAAAATTTGAAATAAACAATCAGCAAAACAACTCTTACAAATAGTTCAATAATAAATACTGAGAAAATACTGTATAGTTGTATATAAGGAACTGTAGTTAAAATAAAAACTTAGTTCTCAAACGAGCCTATACTCAGTTATTAAGCTGTCAACTTGCCAACCCACTCTTTGCCCTCGGCAATGATATTCCCTCTACACCTCACCTTCCTTTTACGCTTTCATCACATAGGTGTATCAATAACACAAAATCATTAGTACCACCCTAATTTTGTTCAACATTGGTTTGGTATGAACAAAACCAGATCGACATATAACATTGTTTATTTTAACATATATGAGAATTTGGAATAAAATTTGAAATAAACACAATCAGCAAAACAACTCTTACCAATTCAATTGGTCCGATAACTCTGTAGTGGACTGCATTTGAATTATTGCAATTTGTTGTAACAAAAACAACCTTTATTAACAGTAAACTTAACAATTTCGTGGATAGACCACTCTCATTTAGGCTAAGGAAGCCTAGTACCAATTAGATCTAAGGAAGCCGCGTTTTCATCAGCTTTAGGAGAGCACCTCTCTCCTCCGTGTCTCAAGCCTCCAGGACCGGTGGCATTTCAGTACAATGTTACCTACTCCCTCCCCCGTCCTCACAAAATTTTTGGGTGCACGATTTGGCGAGAAAGGGCTTGGCGTGTTAAATTGGAGAAAAGCGACAAATAAGTAAAACATTAGTACCATAGACGCCAAATTCTCGGTGCACCGAGTAACGAGTGTAAAAATCGAATCTTTAAGATTTCGAATCTTTTGAAAGAGTGTTCCTGATATTAGCCGGTGTGTCCATCTTCCGGAATGAACGGAAAGGAGAAATAAAGTTGAAGATAATTAATTTCAAATAAGACTGATGTATTATGGATGAATTACGTGTTGGAAGGCCGGCTTTTGTTTCTGGAAATCAAAAACATTTTTGAAGAAAACAATTTTATTTGTATTTAAATATGTTTTGGTTTTTTTTTTGCATCTGATATAGATTTTTTTCTGATTTTGTGAACTTAGTTCATTTATCTGAAGCCTATTGAGTTGTTCTAATGTGACATTTAATCAACTACCTACCTACCTTGTTCATAAATAAATTTTTTGTATTTGATATGAAAAAATGATGATTTGATAAATCACATTGATTAAAATTTTTTTCTTATTGTAATGTTTAATGATATTGCAAATGAAATAACTGAACAAGATGCATGTTATTTTACTCAAATAAGTTAAAAACTATACTTGTACTTAGTTCATCCCAAAATTATATTGAAAACAGGTATGCCAATTTAAATCATGACTTAAATTTAAAAGAATACTGATTGAAATCAAACTTCTAATCCTGTTTTTTTAATTGAATTTTAATATTACTAAAATGGAATATTCTGGAACAGAATGCATGTTATTTTATTGAAAAAGGTTAAAAATTTGCACCTACTCAGGAACACCTGAAGAATGACCTTTTTTATCTGAAAATAATTGGATTCCCTAGTAGAGATGGTAGCATAAATTGGGATGTAGTGGTGCCAACTTTTAAAAATTAGTGAGAGGTATAAAACAAACATCACTTCATATACAAGGGTATTTCAGAACTATTCATTTTTTGAAAAGCAATTATGAATATTGTCAGTGTATTTGTCGAATATTTAAACCTCATATTAGAGAGAGACCAGGACTCAAACAAACATATCGCACCCCGGCAAAAAAAAGTGACACAGCTCAAAATTACAGAATTTGAGAAACATCAACTTAAAGGATACTATAAAACTTATATTGAAATAGTATAAGCTTCTTTTAAGTTTTAGGTAAGTATATATGGTGGTAACTTCTGTTATATTCTATAGAATCGTAATATAACACGCTGGGGCACCTCATACATATTTTTGAATGACAAAACATCAAAATTTTTATTTTTTGACTTGTATCACTTTTCTTGCCGGGGTGCGACATGTAGAACCTAAGGTGTTCTGGTCTCTAGAACTGTACATCTCTTCTGGTAAAGTAGTCTATTAAGAGAGATCGAATCATTTTGCATATAGTTAGTTATTTCTATTATTCGTCATACTTATACCGCTTATGTTTGAGGTTCCTGGGTCTACCATAAAAACCTTCAAGGGGATCAGACTCCTATGGCACGCTCGGTGTAGATGCTCTTTTAACAATTTGTATAATTTCTCATTGGAAATATTTGCCTCTCACGTTTGTGGGAATACAAGGAGCTCAGGACACTAGGAGTTCGCATCTATAGTAGAATAACACTTGACTATAACAAATATTTCTTTCTACTCACTAAAAACAGGCAGAGGTTGAATTTCAAAGCATTTTTTTGGCTAATTTTGACACTGATTCTTCACAGTTGGAAGGTTACGGAGGTTTGAACTGATGCCTTTCAAGAGGGGAATTAACACTTTAAAATTTGTTTTCAGTATGTTAAAAACTAGTATGGATGCCCTCACTTCATAGTTTAAATAGTAAACCCTTTGAAACAAAATAAACTAAGGTTAAATAGAAAGCTAAACTTAAATAGAAAGAACCTCTTTTTTTCACAAAAGCAAAGTACTCATCTAATAAGCCTGTAATTAAGAAAATCCAAAGGCATATATGAGTTTTGATTTCCTTTATGGAAACATTGTATTCCAGATATTTCCTTTTGAATCTAGAACAATTTGGTTTCGGCAAATTTAAAAAGTTTAAATTTATGCTTCCGTGTCTGGCAGACAAAAAGGTATTCTAAGAAACAAGTAGGTTAACAAAAAAGGCAAGAAAACCTTTCTATCCATCTTCCTGTAGACGTTTTCGATAATTATTCTGTTATTATTAGGAACGACATACAGATGTGAACTAGTATTTTCATTAATAAAGTTAACATTCTTGAAAAACAAAACAAAAGTCACGATTGACTGATTCAATTTTAAAAATTCTCTTCTGTTCTCAGTACCAAATTTAACACCAAACATTCAGACTAGCCAAACCCAGTCTCAAAAGTATCATTAATGGAAAGTAATGTTTATGTGATGTAATACATATTGTTTTACATACAATAATTAATTCATTTTAAAATGTTAATTATGTGCATAAACATACCTTTATTAAAAAGGTTATTAAGAATATGCCTGGACCATGAAAACTTAAGAAATTAGAAAAGGTGCACGAGTTGTAAGACGCATATGAATTCGTATGTGAAAAAAATTGACGTATGGTAAGTAAAAAGTTGGCCACCCCTGGGCTACTGGAAACTTACCGCCTCCTTCCTGTCCTCAGCAATGTTATTTACAGTTTCGCCCCTTCCAGCCCCACCGGACGCACAGCGTCTCTTATGGGGGGAGGGTAAGAGTTATGGGACAGTTGAAGGGAAAATACTTCGTTCTTTGTTCATTCGAAGACTTCGAGGAAGAAAAAATCTAAGGTTTGTACCTCGTGTCAATGACCCTCAAGCAGAGACGGGTGCGTAGGGCCAACAAAATGTATTTTCATTAGGGTGCGAGGAAAGTTGTGACAGCGTCTTTACAATGTGCATCTTTAAATGCAGTGAAAAAAGTTTCTAATTCAAGATGGTCAACAAGAACATATGCTGCATTAGTTATAAAACTTAGTTTCACCCATGTTAAAGAGGCTTTAACTGAAATTTGTAATTCAGAAGAAGAAAAGAAAGTTACCTTAGTGAAGACAACTTCTTAAACAGACAAATATGAAACTGATCTAATGACAATTATTAGGAATACTATTTTACAAAGAATAAGTGCTACTACTAAATCACTGCAATCAGTGGAATGCAAACTATTGAATAGATCCATTCTATTAAAGGCATTAGAAAATCTTATCAATAATTTCAGAGAAGAATTTGAAAAAATTGATAAAGAGGCAACTGTTTTATCAGGTTAATGTGGTGAAACTGTTATTATTGAATTTTCAAAAGCAGAAATCCACAAACTTTCGTTGAAAAGTAGGTAAGGTTTTATTTACCTTTTACCGAATTCGTTCTAAAGGTCGAATTCCGGGCTGAGCTTGATTATCTCTTGTTTTTAATAAATCAAAAATAAAAATAGAATCCAAATGATCGAGGAGTCTGCCTTCAGGTTAAAATGAGTTTAATAATGATTGAACTAATACATGAACTGATAAATCTGGGCCAAATTCTTTGGTATGTGTTGAAGCATGCGTTTGTTTATGTACTCAAAAAGAGCGACGACAGCGACGCTTATAATTAACATGCAAATTCGAGAGGCCGTTTTCGACAGTTGCCATAATAACCTATCATTCAATGTGGAAGATGGACAAACATTACAACAACATGAAAGCGTTAACTGAAACAATAGATAAAGATTTAAGAAAACAATGGTCTGTATAAATAGAGCTAAAGAGACAGCTTCTATTATGGGTATAGATGCAGAATTTTCCAAAAAAAGAGGACGGAAAAGGAAGCTTTTGAAGTGTAAAGAGAAGTGCCTGAAGTATTAGTAGTATGAAGTATTCAAAACCGGGTCAGGGCATGGATATTTGTAAGCGTATGGTGTAGAGGCGGCTGGTGCACCTTAAATCTGTAATGGCCGAAAAAACGTCAGTTTGGGTTGGTGAGGAAGTTTGGAGAGTGGGGTGCCAGCTCAGATGCTGCCTCGTCGTCTGACCGTGGTTCAAAATTACGTGGCAATACAGCAAATGGCTTAGGCTGGGACGGTGGTAACTAGTTGAATACCATTATCAAATTATTGAAATGTCTTAGTTCAGCAGAATTGTAGCAGTGCACAAATTAGATTTTTTTAAATTATACAAAAAAAATACATTCAAAGCAAAATAATACCATAATCTGGTTAACCTCATGGAATTTGTCAACGTTTTGAACGTTTTCAAACTTTTAAGGGCAAAATAATAGATTTCATGAACTCGTGACAAGAGAGAGTGACATTTATTTATATGTGACGTTTAATCAACTACCTACCTACCTTGTTCATAAATAAATTTTTTGTATTTGATATGAAAAAATGATGATTTGATAAATCAAATTGATTAAAATCAAATTTTTAAATTTCCTTTTTTTTTCTTATTGTAATGTTTAATGATATTGAAAATGAAATAACTGAACAAAATGCATTTTATTTTATTCAAATAAGAACTATGCGTGTACTTAGTTCACCCCAAAATTATATTGAAAACAGGGTATGCCAATTTAAATCATGACTTAAATTTAAAAGAACACTAATTGTAATCAAACTTCTAATCCTGTTTTTTTATTAAATTGAATATTAATAGTATTAAAATGAAATATCCTGGAACAGAATGCATGTTATTTTATTGAAAAAGGTTAAAAATTTGCACCTACTCAGGAACACCTGAAGAATGACCTTTTTTATCTGAAAATAATTGGATTCCCTAGTAGAGATGGTAGCATAAATTGGGATGTAGTGGTGCCAAATTTTAAAAATTAGTGAGAGGTATAAAACAAACATCACTTTATATACAAGGGTATTTTAAAACTATTCATTTTTTGAAAAGCAATTATAAATATTGTCAGTGTATTTGTCGAATAGGGTTCGAGGGAAGTTGTGACAGCTTCTTTACTATGTGCATCTTTAAGTGCAGTGAAAAGAGTTTCTAATACAAGATGGTCAAACAAGAACAGATGCTGTATTAGCTATAAAACTTGGTTTCACCCATGTTAAAGAGGCTTTAGCTGAAATTTGTAATTCAGAAGAAGAAAAGAAAGTTACCATTGTGCAGGCAATTTCTTAAGAAATAGACGAATATGAAACTCCTCTAATGACAATTATTATGAATACTATTTTACAAAGAGTAAATGCTACTAGTAAATCACTCAAATCAGTGGAATGCAAACTATTAAATGGGTCTATCCTATTAAAGGCATTAGAAAATTTTATCAATAATTTCAGAGACGAATTTGAAAAAGTTGATAAAGAGGCAACTGTTTTATCAGGTCTATCATTCAATGTAGAAGATGGACAAACTCGTAGACAACTAAAGATAAAAATGTTTTTTTGATAAAAACAAAGAAGTCAGACAGGAATTTACAATAAGAGAAATTTCATAGTCAATGCATTTTATGTCATGTGACCAAGGTGACCATCACCAAGGCAGAATTAAAAGTAGAACACTATAAAAAAGTTTAAGGATATTTTAAAAAATGACATTAATGTTTGTACTTTTGAAGATGAATTTGACCATTTTTTAATATTTCTCTAAGAAAACGAAAACACACCATAAAAACCACACCACACATCTATCGAGCCACCAAAGAAATATCTTGCACATTTCCGAATGTTGAAGTTATTGAAATTTTTTTTAACAATTCCCTTAACTATATCGTCAGGAGAAAGACCGTTTTCCGTTTTAAAGCGTGTAAAAAATTATTTAAGGAGTACTATGGCAGAAGAAAGATTAATTAATCTGGCAATTTTATAAAAAAGAGCAAAAAATTTTTAACCCAATTGACACTACTAAAATAATTGACGAATTTGCAAGAAATAAAACAAATCGGAAATTTATGCAAAAAATGTATTTTTTAATACATTTTTTTTAATTTGTTATGGTGTGTAAATGTTGACTACTTTTCTTTTTGTGAATAACTTGATGAGTTTTTGCTTGAAACTTTTTTTTCTAATTTGAGTTTAAGAGCCCTGAAAAATTTTACCTCCCCCACTTGACTTGATCCACCACTGCCCTCATGTTCTCGAGGATTTAAGGAATGGGAACATTCAAATTACCTATACCCTTCGTGAAAACAATGAAATCGAGTTGTTGATTGGCGCTGATGTTATAGTTAAACTCTGGTTTGAGTATAATAGGATAAAAAACTTGGTTGGATGGTAATCGGAATAAAGAATGATGCATATGAGAGAGGAATATAATTATTTAAAGATAATGTTTTAACAGTGCTCTCTTTGCATGTAAGTAATAATCTGTTAAGAGAACTGTAGGAACTTGATGTTTTAGGAATTAACGATACCATTGAAAATATTTCTAAAAAGGAAGAGTTTGTTGATTATTTAACAAACAAGCAGATATTTCGAGACTGATATTTTCCGATTGCTGAAAAGGATGTTTTATTAAGTGTGAAGGTTACTTTCTTTGTGCTTCTATTCTGTTCTATCATATCTAATTTTGCAAGTGCATTTCAAAGTAAATTAATCACTTGAAGATACACAGCCCCATTTAAGAGTCTCTCCCTCCCATTTTTCATTCAATTTTTAACTAACTATTAGGGTAACTTTTTGCAACAAATGCAACTTTTTTTTGCATGTAAAGTACTAAAATCAAAATTCCTCCTACATGGGGAGTATTGTAAGTGAGTTATAATCGCAACATAAATGCAACTTTCTGCATAAATGCAACTTTCTGCATAAATGCAACTTTCTGCATAAATACAACTTTTTGCATAAATGCAACCACCTGCAACTTTTTAAAATTTAGCTTAAAATAATTAAAAGGAAATTACTATTTCATTTTTTGCACCCTTTCCACTCTCCACGTAGGGACACACGAACGGACCGTCCGTGGTTCCAATTACCGCAGGGGACCTGACCATAGTAAAGATAAGGACCAGATGCGCGCAACAAAGGGGGGAAAGCTATTCTTCCATTTCTCCCGTCTTCAAGCGAAATCTGGTTGAAACCTCCCCGTCTGGAAAAGGCTAGGAATCCCCACAGAGCTTGTACACGCATTCGAACAGTACTATCGCACATCAAGTTGCAATTATTTTGTTTATACTTCGTCTAACGTTGGTCTAGGTATAATTAAGGATACTTTAACTTGGTTAGTGTGATTATAATTCAATGTATCATATGTCAGTGCAAAATATAAGTGCAAAATTTTGGTATCTACATTTATTTATCAGCTTATCATAGTAATTGCTGCGCCTAGTAATCATCTGTTTGTAGCACATATACAATTAAATATTTACGAAATTTGAAATAAAAAACCGGTCAAGTTCGTGTTTGACCAAGTAGTCAGTACTGGCTATACAAAATTCTTACAAAACATCTGAGCCAAAACTCTCTGTATTTTAGAAATACAAATTTAATTTTACAGTTCCTTTATACGGAATTTCTATAAACTTTTTATAAATTCAATTACGTGATTAAGTGGGTCGATTATTACTCGTAAACTTGGAAAGCCTACTTATCGCTGATAGCATAAATTCAAGACGAGTTCAATTTCTGTAGATCTATATTTATATGGTAACTAGCCACTGCTTGGCCAGCATTGCGTTGCCCGTTACAGTTCTTTTCGTGGGGTCAGGTGAGACCACTGCTCGCTAACCCCCTTTGATTGCTACGAATTCCCATTTGGTAAACCAACACCATGAGCAACGCCGTGAGGGCCTCGTCATTGCCAAGTGCGGCCAAATTCGAATTGCGAAGAGATCCAATCGACATGATGTCACAATCACACAGGGGGCGGCATAATCGGTATTGCACACAGGCGTTCAAACAAACAGCTAGCGGCGGGCCTGGCCACAAGGAGTAATGAAGTAGTAAGCACGTTCTTCAACTTTATAAACCAGCTTTACAATTTATTTTAGTGCGAGTCAACGGCCATGGGAACTGCTTCTAAAACACACTGATGGGAGGTCTCTACACGGTCTTTGTGAGACAAGATGGAGTGCAACAATTGAGGCAGTGGAACCTATATCTGAAAAACTACCTGACGTTTTAAAGGCCCTTCAATATGTAAAAAAATCAGTAGTTTATCGTAAGAGGAAACGACGGAAGAGTAAATAGATTCCTCAATTATTTTAAAAAATTTGAAACTTTAATTCAGCTAAATATTTGGAAGGACATACTAGAGCAAATTAGTACAAGAAATTTAATCCTTCAATCACAATATATCTCCCTTGATATCGAAATGAATAACATTAAAGCGTTAACTGAAACAATAGATAAAGATTTAAATAAACAATGGTCTGTATAAATAGAGCTAAAGAGACAGCTTCTATTATGGGTATAGATGCAGAATTTTCCAAAAAAAGAGGACGGAAAAGGAAGCTTTTGAAGTGGAAAGAGAAATTCCTGAAGTATTAGAAACCGAAGAAACAAAATTCTAAAGTTCAGTTTTTGATATAGTAATCAATAAAATAGTTTCTCATTTATAATCAAGGTATGAGCAAATGAAAAGACATATGCAATGCATTCGACGCCATATTAAAAATAAATTATAATTCTAATGACAACAACGCACCTAAAAAATTAATTGAAAGCTATCCAGATGATTTAAGCCACAATCTCATCAATGAAATTCAGATGTACAAGACCGTTCGCGAAGCTACTTTTTCACATTAACCCAAATTAGAAAATAAAGGTCTTCCACTCCCTTTGAATGATATCTATAGATTAAAATTGATATCTATTCCCCCAGAACTTTGCATAGCTTTAAGAATTTTGTTTTCTCTTCCCATCACTGTGGCTTCTGGTGAAAGGATTCAGTAAACTACCTATAATCAAAAATAATTTACGATCTGCTTTGGGCAAGGAAAAATTTGAATCATCTAAGAATATTTTCAATTGAGGCGTGCAATTGAGGCGTTCAATTGAGGCGATCAACTGGCGTGCAAAATTAGCTTCCTTTTTTGACGGCATCGATAAATTCATTAATTCGAATAGAAGATGTACTGCTCCCTCCTCAGTACTCCAAAAGTTTTCGGAGTTTTGACTAGTCTTCAGCGTCAAAGGTATGTTTTAGCATGGGTTTCTTACAATCTTTCTATAGAGATATTTATTATAGTTTTCTGATTATACTTCGATATCCTTATCGAAGTCCTGCTCGATCGGAAGTTAAAAACACAAACTTAAGTTAAAGTAAACACAACCTAGTTTATACTGTTTCTAATTATCACAATTTTCGCATAATTCGTCGTGAATTTATCTTAGCTCTGATGAAGCAATCGTGTGCTCCTAGACCAATGTTATTTATTCCTCTGATTCCAATTGTACGCATCTTTCAACCTCAAGTATTACAAGGGTAGCAAAGAAACTGAAAATATCTGTACAGCTTAGGTAGCACAGTGAGCACATGTAGTTACATGAGTGAGCACATGTAGTCTTCTCTCACGAGTCTTCGTTTGAAATGCTTGTTAAAATATGGGTGAGCTACATCAGTCTTGCCAATTTTTCAGTTCGTTGAAATTCATTGCATCGAAATTTAAGTTTAGAATTTTAAAAATTATGTTTTTGTTTTAGTCGATCCCCCCTCTTAGCACTCAGAAAATTCTCCTTAGTCTCAATTTGGGAATATGGTGACCGTCGTCACTGATCATTCTAAGGAGCATACTCTCGGGGTGATGGAAGTATACATTTTGCTGAATGATTGGTTGAATAACATCTTTTAGTTTGTCACTTGAGGAACAAGAATGCATGTATCGCTTTAAAAACATTCAAACCTCTTTGCAGGAACGATAACACTTTACCACATACCACATGGGTGCATAAGCTTCTAAAATAAATTCTGAAACAATTTTTAAGTTCATTTAAGGATTCACGCACGTAGGCACTCGCCAACAGAAGGGGGGGGGGCAATTCAGCTTACGTCTGAAATGGATGAATCCCATCACATATAGTCTTCTCTCACTTCAGATGAATCCCATCACATCTGAAGTGAGAGAAGACTTCATGGGCAATTCAATAAAAGATACTAAGGCTAATACTTTATTTCATGTCACTGAGGATGTGATGATTAGACTTGGTTTACGATTTCAAAAAGTTAGAGGACACTGATTTAATTGAGCTCGGAAAATGTGTGGTCATTTAAATGGTGTCAAAAAGCTCATTAAAGATGTTCAACCAAAATTATTATTTGTTCATTGTAACAACTATTCCTTGGACTTGTGTCACCAATAAGCATCTAGGACTTTTTCACTACTTTTTGAAGGCTTGGGTGCAGGAACAAAAGAATCTGCTGAACTCTTAGGTTTGAAGCTGCCACAGTCATCTCGAAAAAGAAAGCTTCTACGTCGGTATGAATACTCCAGCAATTCTGAAAGTTTCACCCCCGCCAACATCAATAAAACTGTTGGCCTTCGAAAATGCTTGTTTGAAGTGGTTGACACAGTAACCACCAAAATTGAAAAACGATTCCATCAACCAGGAATGGTGAATCTTGTCAAATTAGAAGTGCTTACAGATGCAGCAAAAGAAGAAATTTAAAAAGGTACTTCCTTTCAAGAAAAATTGTGTGTTCATGCAAGTGAATTCGATCTGGAAAAATTGGAACCCCAGTTGGTTCTGTTATCTAGTGTAATAAAAGAAAAGTTTGTGTCAACATTTGATATCTGCCAGAAGTTGGCGGCAGAGTCGAGTGTAGTTAGGGAGCTTATGGATGAAGTGTCTAAACTTGTTGAATTAATCTCCATTGCTCCTGCTCAGGCACATGCCAACAGGGGGGGGGGGGGGTTTAAGCCCCCCCCCCTGTCACTGAGGAGAAGGGGCGAAAGGTATATTTCGCCTCCCCACACAATCAAGGAACATTTTTAAAATTTTAACTTTAAAAGTAACATTAAAACAGTGCCGTTAAAACAACTTTGGTTTCTAATTTCATTTCCTGTCACGATAGTTAAAGCTAACCCCCTTAACACAATTATCTACAGAGACCAGTCCCCTTACATCCCTCTTTCCTTTCAGTCTTTTCTCCAATAGGTCAATATATCTTCCCATCCCCTTTCACCTTTGAACTCAAGCGCCCTCAATATTTTGACCTCCCACGAACACTTTTCCTTTCAAATCGCCTGTCTAAGAAAAAATTACTTCTTCGTTTCACTACCTTCTTACCATTGAAAGTACCAAAAAATTAAATTCTTCCTTTGAATGCGTGGAGTAAAGTGGCCCAGTATCGCTTTCTATTGCTTGCTTGTCGTTTTTTTTTTTTTACGACTTCAAAGTGGTTCTGTTCTACTCCCAAAATGAATGCACGTGGTGCTCGAACTTGAATGCCACGAGATGACTATCTATTTTCGAAGAAATTGCTGTATAGTGGCTTCACCCCCTAGACCCTTCAGGGCTCGAACATGTCTTTGACGGGCAAACGCTTCCGCGATCACCTTTCTTTTGGGTGCCCACTTGGACAGTTTCGAAAAAAACGATTGATTTTTATGACCGACTGACGGATTGGATGTTAGGGTTTTATGGCACTAGGTCCCAAAGAGTGGACAAGAAGCGCTATACCAACTGACGGAAATGTCGTTTGAAGTTAAGGGCATTCAACAAATCGCAACAAATCTGTCATTGCTTTTATTTTGATTATTTACAATATAGGGTCTTTTAAATTGTCGGCTTTCTTATTTGAAGTAAATACGGGTAACTGCCTGAGAGTGAACTGTCCTGAATTTTTTCCTGATGGATTGTTCAGCCTTTTTACTGGGGGTACAGTTCATACATTTCGGGAGAACTCCCCCACCCCCACCCCCACCCATTCAACAAACCTTGTTCCGTCTATGCTCCCCCCCCTCCTCTCCCCCCCCGTCTCCAAAACGTTGGCACGTCCCTGTCCTGCTTCTGCAGCTTCAGCCGAACCGAATGAAAACGTATTTGCGCACAAACATGACTCAAAAACGGTTAACACATATCCTACTCCTTAATATTTATGACTCCCACACTGCAAAAATCAATCTGAACTCTTTTGTTAAAGAATTTGTGAGTAGAACTGCTTTGAGAAAAGGTGTATTTGGCATTTAAATAATGTTGCAATAAATTTTTGGCACAAAACTGGTTGTAGGGACGACGCCAGCTTGTTACCACCTTACACGAAGAAATAAATTAAAATAAAATCTAAAATCACTTTTATTGTACAAACGTGATGCACAATGAACGAACATAAAAATGAAAGAAAGAAGTGATTGAACAAGTAAATCAACATATATCTATCAAGTTTGTTGAGCTCGGTTACAGTGCAAGATTGGATTTGCATATTAGACATTTCTAACTTTCAGTTGGGTAACGCCAACATCAATAAAACTGTTGGCCTTCGAAAATGCTTGTTTGAAGTGGTTGACACAGTAACCACCAAAATTGAAAAACGATTCCATCAACCAGGAATTGTGTGATTCCAATTGTGAATTACCAGTGTGGCGGTACCCAACTGAAAGTTGGGTACCGCCACACTGGTAAATAAGGAAAAATTAATGCTTGATTAGTTTTTGTGGCCTCAAGCCTATGATAATTTTGAGTTTCACACTTACCTTAATTTGAAGAATAACATACAGACGATATTATCTTCGTTGTTGTATAAATATCATTAATTTAAACTTCTGTTGGTTAAACTCTTATAAATTGCAAGAAATTGGTAAAATTGAAGGTAGAAGTTTACGTTGAGTGCCAATAACAGAGCATTCTGTTTGATGCCTTGTAGTCGCCGCTTTGGAGTAACTCGTTTTTATTGCATTAGCTCGTAAAACAAGTCCCTGCAGGTAACTCATATTCAATTGTATTACTCTCAGAATTAACTTGTAAATGATACCGGAGCTGTATTAGTTACTCAAGTGTCTGTAGCTGCAACAGTGATTCCAAGTGGATAAGTTAAACTCAATGCCGTGAACGGAAATATTCGAAGGTCAAATAATATACACTGGTGAAATAAATTAAGAGAATTTGCATATTTTATCGAATTACATGAAAAGAACTGAACTGAATGTAAAACCACTGCTTCTAGACAAAAATGTAAATTTTGTACGTCAAATACGTAAGCGTACACGTGTGTGTAGACAGAGCCAGTAGAGAAACAGGCTTTATAAGCGCGTGTAAGTTAAGACGCATTTCGTTCGCTAGCACACCTCGGCGAATTTCTTGGTGTTATTTTGCAACAATCGGTTAATTTCAAATTGTAACAGTAAAAATGAGTAACCACCAACGTTTAGATGATGGAATGAAGTGGCGAATTTTGTGCTAATATAACTGCTAATTAAAATGACTGGTAAATATATCCGAAGTAGGGCTTTTAAAACAAAGTTTCACTACAACGACGGTCCCTTTCAGTGAAGTCCTTCCATATTAATTAAACGGAACTACTAATTTTTAAGGATTAAAACCTTTTATATTTTGGGATCAAAAATAAGCATTTACAAGTTAAGTACAAGCTTTAAGTAAAAAGACAACGTATTGCTTTTGAGTAACGGCAGCGAACCCCCACTTCTACTCGTATCATCCCGCGCATTCCTTTCCACCCAGGGGAGAAACGTCCCCCTCCAACTTGAAGGTCGATGGCCTTAACGGCATCTTGTTAGATCGCCCCCATCTGAATCTAACACTTTCTTTTCAGACATCTCCCTCGGAAAAAAAGGCGAGAACGTGTTACGAACACGCCCTGAATAGGGGCTCCTAGCCGCTCACGAAACGTAACCATTACACTTGTAAACCATTTATTTTTTATATTTCTTGAAGACTGAAAAAAAAAATCCTTTTATGGTATTCTCAGAATCTTATGTGTAGGGTCATTCCACGCAAAATGAGCAAATCGGCTGTGGCTGACACATCACCGATTTTAATGAAAAATAATTTTTAAATAGATCACTAGAGCTCAGATTTTGCATATCCTTTTTTCAGCCCCTAATGTTGATAGAAATCCGTATGGAGTGTTTTTTTAGCAATTTGCAACCACGAAACCCGAATTTATTTTGCATATTTCGGACCATTTTGCCTATTTGGAGTTTTCTGCATGTTCTTTTAAAAAAAATTGAAAAAATTTATATATATTAGGTAGCCACACCAGGAAGGAGAGTGGGGCACAAAAAAAATGCAAAAAACTTCCAAAATTTTTTTTTTGAGAATAGATATGACGTATCTCTGTAAAACACCACACACCAAAAATTAGTTATAGTAGTTGCAAGTTTTTACAAATATTTTCCCACAAAAGGTGTTCATGAGCAATAGTTATCTCAACACTGAATATTTATATAACGGTACATGCATATGGAACAGTTTTTATAGACAACTAACTCTTCAAAATCACTTATCAACTATTGTACATATCTTATAATTTTTATAATTGAGATATTTTGTACTACCCCATGATGCAATCATATATAAATTTTCTGAAAGTTATTACATCAAATTCAACTAGCAAGGATACATTGTTACATTTTTTACATGCATAATAACAAATAAAAACTCCACAGTTCATGTCATCATTTTGATTTATGTGAGGGGGAGATAAAATGTCAATGTTATAGATGAATTAAAGAATGAATTGAATATTTCCCTCCATACACTAATTATGTCTGAACAATTTTTACTAGGAGCTTTGTTAAAAGGCTCATAAAACTCAAATACATATTTTTCAGTATCAACAAATAACAACACCCAGTGACTATCAAGGTTAGTAGGGGAAAAAATGTTTGCTTTAAGTACAGTACCAATTTGAAAGAATTAAATTTTTTTTTTGCTTTGTGAAAGTGCAGCTGAAGATACGGACTCAATAAACATAAAACGGATTGAATTTTCTATAAGTTTATAAAGAAAAGAATCTACTATTGTATCATCTAGCCATCCCCTTTTAAAGTACTTAGATGCTTGAAATAAAATGCTTTCTTCTAATGTTACATCTACATCTAATGACTTAGGCATAAAATTTGTAGGTTCTATACCTTCACTTTGACTACCATATTTGAAGAATTGGTTTCATCAGTATGATTACATTAAAAAAAATTAGACACAAGACTCTGCAAATTGATTATATTTTAGTTTTATCAGTTCTAGAAACGTATAAAATCCAAAAATTGTTTTACAATTTTTTATAAAAGACAAACTGCAATCTACGAAAACCTTTTTAGTACATTTTGGTCTGCGTCAGTATCCTAGATTTTACTGCTACAAATGTCGACATCATAACTTAGCTCCACCGAAATGGAAAAATTTTGTTTTTTAATCATAGTTACACAACCAGAAAATCATAAAATGACGGATTGGAATGCGCAGAACTGCTTTTACAAAAGAGATTTTTTCATATATCTTAAGAAAGTATCGATATTTTTTTGCATTGTTCTTGATTAAAATGTGACTGAAGCTGGTGTTTAAGGTAGATAAATTATATTTGAATATTTTTCGTACAAAACGGATTATAATCTTCTGCACTTTACTAATTAGAAACGTTTCCTAAATTAAATTAATACATTTCGAAGGTAAGTTGCTATATAATGATTATACATGTTTATTGATGTGTAATAAAAACTAATTACAGTCAGTTATTGATTTTGTGATAATAAACCAGTATCTATTCAGCCAAAAATCTTTGAAATGGCATTTAAAAGTAGGTTAAAAATTTTATAAAAGATGAGAGGCAAATTCTTTATTCTCCAGAATAATAACATGTTACTGACGTTTAGATACTGATTCTATTATATTACTACATTTCCATTAGTCAAATTTTGTAGAACTATAATTAAATCCGTAATTCACATCACAATCTGAATGTTGCCGTGGAAGTGTGGGTTTTATG
Organism: Metellina segmentata; assembly: GCA_947359465.1. Classification (NCBI taxonomy): domain Eukaryota; kingdom Metazoa; phylum Arthropoda; class Arachnida; order Araneae; family Tetragnathidae; genus Metellina; species Metellina segmentata. The sequence continues at coordinate 126,875,762 of OX375879.1, read as the reverse complement.
GCGCAAGATCCAGAAAAGGATTGTGGAAGTATGGAGAGTGGGGTGTCATCTCAGGTGTTGCCTCGCGATCTGACCATGGTTCAAAATTACATTTTGTCCTCGATTCTTTCCCGTTGGGATTGATCCCGGACCGTCGTTAACAGTACGACGCCAATTGAAATACCTACAATCTGAATGCTTAGTCTTTTCAAAAGTGCTGTCAAGCAGTCTAAATCAGGTCTTGATTGTTGCGGTTCTTGCTAAGATCGGATGGAAAAATTGTACAATTAAAATCCATGAATACAACATTCCGTGATATTTTAAACGCAAAACTAGTTGAATGTAGCACTGGGATAAGGATAAGAGTTTTTTGATTAGTGAAAGCCATGTTGAAAACATTCTGAACATTTTTCTATTTGAAATGTTTAATGTAATTCAAAGTAAACACTATATTCACTGTACTTTACTCGAGCACTAATTAGTTATTCAGGAGCTTGACAAATTCTTTTATATACCAATTTTTCAAATCAAGGATCGTCTTTTTTAGTATTACTCAAAAAATGTTTTTATATTTAATAAATTATCTATTCATGTATGAATCCTATTTAATTTTGTTAATTAAATAATTTTTTTTCTATACTGTTGGTAATCTTTCAACTAAAAAAGGTGTCCCAATTATGCGCCTCTGTGATAGTTATTTTCTTAAAGATACATCCAATATCTGGGTGACATGAGGTGAATATGCATTACCTACAATATAGATTACCATTAACTATTTTATAAAATATAATGGAAACTTCATTAAAAGGTTAAATTTTAGATTGCTGTGTATATTTTTTTCCAGATCTTTGAAGACTATTTACCTGTTAGGCTAAAATAATTCTTGTACTCAAATTTGTAAGTTTTTCAAACCATGCTGTTTGAATTTTACATATAAACCTAGCAAAGGGATGTGTACAGGGAATGCTTTAATTTTATAAATTAAAATTATTTTTCATAAAAATTTTAAAATATGACACTAGAAAATATTCTTTACTATAATAAATGAATAGGCCATATGTCACCATCTATTGATTTTCACTGAAAATTTGAAGATACCTGTTTTTCTTTCCTTGTAAGAACTGCGTTTCGTGTAATACTGTGTGTTGATCCTTTAAATGACAAAAATCCTATTCAAGGGAATTTAAATCGATTTAAAAAAAAAAGGTGTTCTTCTGAATACTTAAGTGGTTACTTAATACAGCAAAATAAATAAAACATTTTTAAGTGCACATTGTGTTTAAAAATTTAAGGTTTTTTTTAGTTTCTGCTTAGAACCACATTATGTATATTGTAAATCTACTAACCATTCCTTTATACATTTTACACTTCTATGCCAAAAAATATAAAAATGAATCAATAATATTAAGAGCAGCTGTTAAAATGAAAATTGTTGAGAAAAAAAATTCCTTAACATTAATGTTGGTATTAAATTTCTCTTGGGTTGGTTTTTTATTCTGCAAGGGCCATGCAGTTTTGGGAGTTTTGCAAAGTTCATCATCACTTCTAAGGATGTACAAGATTAAATTCACTTTGGACTAAATAATAAAGCACATATTAACATTTTATTGCTACTTTTTTAGCCATAACATCTTTTAATACCCAAATTACTTTCACTGAAGAGCCTCCATCCTGGAATCCAGATTTGTATATTCTATTTTACCATGTTAAGTACCCAAGCTATTTGAATATAATTTAAAAAATTAAGAACTTTATTGTATCTGCTCTTTAGCTCGTTTTCAAAAATCTTTGAACAAAAATACCAGAAATGTGCTTTAATGATTAATTACTTAAACAATAGATCTTGCTTGGAATTTAAAATTTTATTTTAGTGTTGTGGGTTGTGTTTGTATGGTGCAAGGACCAAATTTAATCATACAGCACCAGGCATACAATATCAAGTAATGGATATAGATACACAACCATAGTTTTACGTACACGAGAGAAATACATCCAGGAAGGCATTGAACTTGTGCCGCCTACAACTTGGAGGTTTATATGACAGTGGACATACCCACAACCTTAGTGTCGTGGGAATAAATTATTGAAAAAAAAATACTAGCCCAAAGAATAAAAGTTGACAAATATATCCGAAATATTCTCCAAAAATAAAAAGCGCATATAGTATATTTTTCATACGAGATCCAAGCCGACCAACCGGTCTAGTGGTTAAGGTGTTGGCCTCTGGATCGGAAGGTTCCTGGTTCGAATCCGGGGTCAGGGCATGGATGTAAATTGTGTTGTCCTTTGTTAGGAAGCGATGATGGTCCTCCCACTGGGTGCTCCTTCACAAGAGACCATCATTTCCGGCCTTGTAGTGGCCAATGACTATGTGCATTTGTGCCCGCCATTAGAAAAAAAAAAAAACATTTGAGATCCACAATGCAAATTAACAGAAAGAAAATTCAGTGACAAACAGATAGTTGGGAGTAGAGGCTAAAATGGGAAATACAGGTCTTTACAAGCAAAATAAATTCTTGATAATTCATAACATGTATCAAGGCATTTGGGCTCATATTTAGTCAAAGCATTCTTGTTTTCACCTAAAAAGAACCCATAATTAAGGAATTTATTGAGATATTTTAAACATATTTAACTAATCAGCAAAAGCATTTACAACAGCAAGAAAATTTTCATTTTTGTGGTGTTTGCAAAGGCTGCAAAAAAAATTAATTAAAGAAACATACATCACATCTGTTAGAAAAAGGAATGATTTTTAAACAAAGAGTCTCAATTAATTTTGCTAGTTAGCATTAAAAAGAATCCAGCTCAATGGAACTTTCATAGTTATTCAAGATTAAAATATGTGATTGAACGGATATCTTCACTGCCCACTAAAAAGTGAATTTGGTTGAGTAGCATTTAAAAACAAGCAAACTCAACACGATTCACCATTTAGCATAGCAGACAAACATTGAAACACTCCATAAAAAACAATCAAATATGCGAGAAGTTGAATATGTCACATCTGTGAAACATAACAGACTACAACCTAGGACCAATACAGAAGGGAAAGATGTCAGACGTTTGATTTTTTTGGGTGCGGGCCATATTTGGCCTATTTGCAATAGACACAAGATATACATCAAGTAATAAACATGCATACAATGAAATTTTTACTGACACAGATAAGAGAAATCACACATGCACTGCCTACAACTCACAGGCTTCTAGTGCAGTGGGCAACACCAGAAACATAACTCGTGTTTTCTTTTACTATGCAAGTAAAATAAGCAATCGGAACAGGAATTTTATCTGACCACCCAAAAGTAAATTCCATTGGGTAGCATAAACAAGCTAACTCAACGTAATTCACCATTTAGCATAGCAAATGAGCAATACAACACACAAAGGGAAATAAAGGAATGAAATAGGTAAAATAGGCACCTGACCGAGAAATTTCATCTGCTCGCCAAAAAGTAAATTCCTTTTTGTAGCACTTAAAATCAAGCTAACTCAACGTTATTTACCATTTGGCACAGCAAGTGAGCAAAACATTTTAAAACGGGATATAAAATGAAGGGAAAATAAACAAAAATGATGAGCCTTCATCTCACAGTCAACAAATATATTCTGTTGGATAGCATTAGAATACAAGCTAACTTAACGGAACAAAACAATTTGCGAAGCAAATGTAAGTGAAACAAAATGTCTAATTAGCAAGTGAACAGTACATTTCAAAACGGGATATAAAATTAAGGGAAAATAAGCAAATAAAGAGCTTTCATATGCCCGCCAAAAAGTACATTCCGTACAATTTGGTATATCTCCTAAGTAATTTGTTTTCTAAGATAAAGATAATTATACTAAATGTGGCATTTCTTTTAACACAAGAGAGACATTTGGGCCTTCATGCAGTGTGCCAGCCTAAAACGCCTTGACCAGTGAATTGAATTTGCAATTTTATGACTGAATTATTCGGTTTATACCAATTATTCTGGTCTGACTGCAATGGAACCAGGAGAATAGGGCAGTTTACCAAGAAAGATAGAAATGGCCAGAGACTGAATTACCTAACAATAAGATTCATGATAGTTTCACCTTGTTTTACTGCTTTACATTTGGTTTTCAAACATTATGTTCCCAGTTTGATCACTTGATTAAAATCATGATTTTAAATCAGCATACCCTGTAACATTTTAATAACTCATTAAAATGAGTAAGATTTTATGAAACAAAATTGTAAGAAATGGTCTATTTCAATAGAATCAGATGTTTTCAGTTTGTTGACGTTTATATAATGGAATCTCAAAAACTAGATTATGTGTAATTATGCAGCACAAACTGCTGATCAAACAATCACACTACCTCTAAACAAAAAAACAACTAAGATTACACTTCAAAAACGTAATAGCGTAACAATTCAAGTTCAAAGCTGAAACAAATTTTTCTCGGATCGGTCTAACGCGTAAAATTTTTTCCACAATGTTATGCAGTTTCACATCAACGATATCAAAAAACATTTTCAAAATTGAAGGAGATGGTACTTACTTTTCAGTTTCATCCAATCTTTCAAAAGAATGCGCCTTATGACAAATTAATTTTTCCTAATTCTTTCACTTACATTAGAAAGTCCGTTATTATAATTCACAATCCAGCTCCTCTCCTCGACTGTACAGGGATTTTTTCAAATCGACGCAAAATTTTGAAAGTTTCTTTTGGGTGCGAAATGCAGCGCCTAGGGGCACACTAGGTTGCTATAGAATTTCGGAGGGTGCTATAGATTTCGCCGTCTTGGCTCAAAAACTTTTTTGGCATGGGAGCCAACTCAGTTTAAGTCAATTTTGGAATGCATTGTAGTGGAAAATCACGCCAGTCGCTTACGAAGGCTCGGTGCCTGTCTGTGAATGGGATTACGCTCCTTGATATCGCGAAGCTTGCTTGGAATCGTTTATCCTTTTTCTTATATAATATTTTGTTATTTTACAGGGGTGAAAATCTTCCCAGTTTACGCGGATTTCCGCTTTTTTTTCCCTTCCGAGAATTTCCGCTTTTTTTTTTCCCCCGAAAATTTCCGCTTTTTCTACAATTTTTTTCTTCACAGTTAAATCATATCATGGAATGACCGCCAAAGAATTAATGTAAAAAAATAATAAGGAATGTGTGAATATGTCCTTACTTCAGGGATGAGATTCTTCCGACTTTTGTAGATATTTCCAACTTTTCGTAAATTTTTGAAAAATGACCGATTTTTATCATTTTTTACGAAAAAATTCCGACTTTTGCCCTTTCTTGTCTTCTATGAACGTAAAATGCGCCAAATGAGACATATTGCCAACGTTGCACTCCTAAATTTTGCAAGCTGATAAGACTTGCAAATTCCTTTTTGAAAAGAATCCTTTGTGAGAAGCTTATTAGTTTAACGGCAAACCTGGAGAACTTGGATTTTGAACTAGTTAGCGTACGTAATTTTATATTTCGTAGGTAAAGCTACGGTTTCCTAAAACAGCGGAGCTGTTATCTAGCGGCCGTGAAACGTCATGATGCGGCGGAAAAGGTATGAATGAAATATTTTAAGTTGGCCAGCTTTTAATGTGATTTTCTTTCAACTAGAAAATAAGATGCTCGGTTATTTCGTCTTTTATCACAACCTCGGCAAGCGGGAAAGTTTAAATTTCATCTCTACTATTATTAAAGAAAGTATTTGTTTGTGGCAGCAAAATCCTGATGATTCTATGGCACTTACAGCAATGAGATTTGGCATACAGGTAGTCCGAATTATTTGCAATTTTTGGGCAAATTTTAAAATTCAATTTAGAAGATTTTTAAATGAATTTCATAGTTTTATTCTCCATCGGTTTTTCAAACGCTGAGAACTTTTTCTACTCATGCGACCTTGCAGTCAGGGTTTGGAATCATGCGAAGTTTTTTTCACCCGCTGACTGTTAAAGAGAGTAAAAATTTCAACGAATTTGAAATCTGCGGAAAATTTCAGATTATATTGATACCTAAAAATATGATTTTCTTTAACAAATAATTTTTTAATTGAATATATCTTCAACGGATTTAAAATGTGCGGAAAATTTTACACCACGGGCAACGCAGGGCTAGCCACGCAGTGGCTAGTTTTGAATATTTTACAAAGTACTTCTTTCTTTGGCGGCCGACCAACCGGCATAGTGGTTAAGGTGTTAGCCTCTAGATAGGAAGGTTCCTGGTTCGGGCATGGATGTTTGTAAGCGTATGGTGTAGAGGCGGCTGGTGCACCTTAAATCTGTCGTGGCCGAAAGTCCTCACGTTGGGTTGGCGTGGAAGTTTGGAGAGTGGGGTGCCAGCTCAGGTGTTGCTTCGTCATCTGACCGTGGTTCAAAATTACGAGGTGTTGTCCTCGGATCTTTCCCGTAAGGGACTGATCCCGGACCGTCGTCAATAGCCCGTTGTGTAGCTCTAGTACGACGTTAACTAAAATTACAATTACAATTACAATTACATCTTTCTTTGGCGACTTTAGAAGTGCGCCAAGGCGGTGTCCACCGTTTTAAACATAGACTGCAGCTATTTTTTGCAACGTAAGTTTTTTTAAGGGTAATATTTATGATTGTTTTAATAAGTTAAATTTTTTGTTTCTTGGATAATACGAGCTATTAATTTAAAGTTTTTTTTTATTTAAAGTTGATTTAATTAGAAAATAAGAATATTTACTAAAAAGTATAGATATTAGAGATTTTGAAGAAAAAAAAGTTTTATTTTCGAAAATAGGTTGTAAGTTTAAACTGAATTAAGCTATATTTTTTTTACCTCATGGGTACAGCTTCAGTCTACGTTTACAGCGGTGGCAACGGCCTGCTCTTGGCGCACTTAAGTCGCCAAGGAAAGATTTATTTCAAATGAACCAAAGAAATCAAACGACAATTTAACGGAATTTGAAAGAATTTTCTGGAATATTTGAAATGAAACTTTTAAACTTTCCACTTGCCCAGGTTGTATTAAAATCCGCAATAACCGTTATGCAGATGGGTTACCTTAACCTGCCATTACTCGCTACTAGAAGTGCGCCAAAAAAGCGCCAAGTCCGTTGCCACTGCTATAAACGTAGACTGAAGCTGTACCATTGTTATTTTTGGTGTTTACATATAAAATTTATGCTTTTTGATAAAAATAGTATTTATTTTATTTATTCTTTAGTAACATAGCATTTTTATTTCCTGTTATTTAATTTTTGTATCAAGGTTTTGAAAAAATTGCAACTCTTAAAAAAATCTCACCATTGGTGAAATGTTCAAAAATAATCATAAAAATAACATTTTCAACTTCATGCAACTTATTTTTCTGTTTACAAAGTTGCCAACATATGTTTTCTTTTTTACAAATTTGAGTTTACGCATGAGGTACCAACCTTTTCCAAAGAAAAATTTCATTGTTGATAGTGGACTTTGTAGAGCTTTTAAGCTAAATAATAGGCAAGAATATATGCTGCTTATCATAAACACATTCTGTACTAGTGGCGAAGCCTTGAGAGGTTATGGGTTAACCTCCATACTTTCAAAGACAAATTTTATTGCTTTTAGTGGACTTTATAAGGTTTTATCAAACTAAAAATTTGCCTACCTCTCTCAGAAAAAATTTCTGGCTACACCACTATTCTGTACACACATTAGTACACAAATAAAGTATTCTTATTCCGCTATTTTTGTAGTTCAAAATAACGCTGCATATATTTTCCTCTTTTTTACATTTTGACTGTTTTCACCCCTGATTTTAAAAGTTATATTGTTTATAATATTCATTTTTGTATTTCATGTGTATATCAGTTCTCAAATATTTTTTACTGTTTGCTTTTCGCACGTTGTGTTTCCATTGTTCGCTTTCGTGATTTTTACTCTTTGTTGAATTATTTTATGAGTTCATTTTGCATTTTAAAAATTGAGTGATTGATTTGTGCTGCAGTCTTTTTTGATTGTTTTCTTTGACTAGTTTCTCTGCCCTTCTCTTAATTGCTCTTCCTGTCTGTAAATTGTCCAAAAATTGTATTGCAACTATGAAGGTTTTAATTATTGGTGTGGATTCGATGGTCAAATACGTAGATCAGTATTTACCATCACAATAACATGGTAATGTAATACATGTTCTAGCTTTTCCAGAAATCACCATTGAACGTGTAACGAATAAGGTTTCATCTTTAAAGAATCGTGACTTGATTCTGGTTCATGTAGGTACCAATAACACCTACGATTGCCTTTAGAAATGCTTCTCAAAATTTGAGGACCTGTTGCAAAACATAATAAACTGTAACCAAGAGACGTGCATTGTGATTTCAGCCATATTGTCTCGCGATAACTATCTCTCCCTTGAAAAACAAGCAGAGACTTTTTCTGCAGAAAGTGAACACAAAAAATTATCTTCTAAACCACAGGCTGTTTTTCTACTGCCAAAAGAAGCAAAATAATTCTTTTTGTAAATCCCAGTCACTTGGAAAGGTAGTATGGCAAGGGAGGGCCTTTATTTTTAACAAGAAAGGAAACTTTCATCTAGCATTTAACTCTTTGTTGCAGTGCTAAAAGAAACTGGCAAGCTTGATGTCGAAAAGCAACAGGTTTTCCATGACTTACCTGCTGCTCAGTTTCCATCTCTCAATTCTTCATCTGAGAGTTTAGTTCGACCTGTTGATCTACCTGAGCCCAAGGCAGGGCTCCTAACACGTCACTTTTTGTCACCTTTTTATTTTTTGTCACATATTGTCACCTTTTTGACATTTTGTCACCTTTTCAGGGGTTTTAAGTTCTTAAATTATATTTGAAGAAAAATTTTTGGTAAGCAATTAAAAAAATTCATTTCCTCTAAAAAAACCAGGGTTCGCACGCATTCAATTTCAAAATGTGTGCTACATTCCACCGCAAGAATGGATTCAAAAGCATACCGTTTCAATTGTAAAAGGATACTTCATGTTGCCCGGGGTGTATTAGCAGCAAGTTCGGGAAATTTTCCCGCAGGAAAAGGCTATCAGTAAAACGAAGCGGCAAAGTTTAAAGGAAGCAGGGCCATCTGCATATCGGACCCCTCTACAGGGTCGAACAAAAGGAGGAACCCTCTAGGAGGTCAGACGCTGACAGCTCGTAAATGGTGATCGATGCCAGTGGTCACTTAAAAGGGGGGGGGGGATAACATCCTCCATACACAGATCTGAAGGCGGTCTCAACAGACCCATTTTATTTTCGGATTCTGGAATAAGATGAGAATGGAGAAGTCAAGAGACCGGACGGATCAAGCTGATATTAACTCAACGTTAACCCAGGAGGAGAAGTAATGCGTTTAGTACCTTTGTCATCACATGTTGCAGTTTCTATTGTGGGTCTGATTATGTCCAGAAGGTATAGATACGTCATTGCAAACTCTGAAAGGACGATGGAATCTTCAACATGTATGATAATTTACACTCAAAGGTGTCTTCGGCAAAGTTTTTAAGGGAATAAATCATCAACCTCACACATTCTAAGCGCTCGAAGCTCCCCATCAAGAACCCCGACATTCCTGTCTACGGAATGGAGGCTATTCACGCGCTGCTCTCTTTGTGGCACAGAAATGAAGGCATGGAAATCTTAATGACCTTCAGCCGTTTCTTCAGGAGTTGGAGATCTGAAAGATTCCAAAGCCTTCCGTAACCAGAGAATGCAAAAATTTTGTCCGTCTCTGTATCCAGAGGGTTAAATACTGAAGGAGTGTTGCGAACACATATTGAAAATCATTCTCTGTTATCATCGAAGTTGATTATTACAAATTCTTGAGGTTTTATTAGTGAAAGTCAGTTTTTAAAAAGATTAATGACTCATTACTTTCAACCCGAAAAAAAAGAACAAATTAACATTGGGGCATGTAAGATTCACACAATACATAATGCTTTTCTTAAAGGTCTAAAAGAGTTAGGGGAAGATGTGTCTGAACTAATTTTTACTATTCACAGATTTTTTAATCAGTGGCCTAAGCATTGGTCAACATACAAACAAATTCAAGAAGACTTGAAACTTCCCACTCACTATTTCATCAAGCATTGTTCAAGCAGGTGGCTAAGCCTAAAGCCAGCTGCTGAAAGGTTGCTTGAACAGTGGATTGCAGTGCGAAAGTATTTCCTTGACAACATTCCAATAAAGAAGCCAAACATGATACAAAGACCAGGCTACAAAAAAAATGTTCATTTCCTTGGAAGAGAAACTATGAAGGCTAAGGTGATATTTGTTGTATCAAGTGCAAGTATATTTAATCGTGTGACCGAATTTCTTCAGAAAAAGGAACCTCTAATACATAACCTTCATTCTCAACTTGAATTGTTGACAAGAACAATTTTGGGTAGGATCTACGAAGGGGAACTTATTCGAGATTTGAAAATGGATAAATCGGAAGATATATGTCCTCAGAAACTGTTGCCTCTAGCTGATATTGTGATTGGAGATAAAATTTCTAGAGCGCTACAGAATGTGAAAGAGAAGGAAAGGAATTTCTTTTTTCCAAGGGCTCAGAAGCATTACATTGCCAGTGTTAAATATCTTTTGAAGAAATCCTCCTTCAGTTCATCTCTCCTTAAAAGTTTATCCTGTCTTGGTCCTCTTGAGAGACTCAGTGGCGATAGTGTTCGACAAGTATTAGAATTTGCAAGAGTAATGCTATGGGATGTCCCGACAGACATACTACTGGATGAGTGGAAATTACTCAAAAGAGAATTTGAGGAAGAAGGATTTAGAATGAAGCCTATTGATGTTTACTGGAACCAGTTCTTCAGACTGCGAGACTAGCAGAGTTGCCAAGTGCTCCGGAACTTCCGGAATTTCTATGCTAAAGAATCGAAAATCCGCAACTCCACGTAATCTTTGGTTCACTCCCGAAATCGCGTCAATGCAGGGAAAAGGGAAATTTCCTCTATGAAAAGGAAAATTTTTTTCCATTTTCGGAGAAATTGTGCATAAAAATTTTGTTTCTATAATTTAGGGATAAAACCTTTCATGTATACATGTAATTTTTTATCCTTAAAACAATACAAAGTCCAAAATCCGGAATCCTCAGGTCCTCGGCCATTCCGAATTTCGGATTATTTGCATTTTTTGTCAAAAAACCTTAATGTAACCTCCTCTGCGCAAAGTTTGCGTTTGCAATACTAAAATAGCAGATATATAAATAGGAATAAGTAGAAAGAATATACATATAAATAGGAATTATTATTTTTTAAACAACGCAAGAAATTTTACTTGCAAATCTTCTAATTTTTCTGTGTGGTATTTACTCTGAACATGTCCGTTATTTTGCGTTTTTAGGTCCAGGTTTACCTCCTTGTACTATGAAAATTGTCAAAAAGATGGGAAAAAGTGAGGGGGGGGGGGAACCTCTGGTTTGCAAAACGTCTAATATTTTTTTTCTTCGAAATTTTTGACAATTCCGAATATTGGACATCCACTTTTGGGACTTAAAAGAAATTATTTGTGCTAATAGGGAATTTTATGACTGTTTTTAAAGAAAAATCTGTAGACATTTTATTTTTGTCCTTATCTTCGCGTTGCTCCGGAAGAAAAAGACAAAATTAAGACATAATTTTTCAAAGAAAAAGAAGAAATTCTTTAAGCTGTGTCAAAAATAAACGAATTAAAAAATCATAATTCCGATTTTTTTAAAATTTATGTTAATATTTTAAAATTATATACTTTTTATAAATGAAGAAAATAAAAATATCCTTCCAAAGAAACAAAAGATATAGGTAGCTGGGGAGGATCTTTTTATTTTCTATCTTTATACTTGAATATATTTAGCATTATTGTTATTTGTTACTTTTTTTGCTTGATTAGTCAATTTTTGTCACCTTTTTGTACTCGATTAGTCACTTTTTGTCACCTTTTTGGTTCAATTTGTCACTTTTGTCACCTTTTTAGACCTTGAAACCTGTTAGGAGCCCTGCAAGGCTGTTGAACTGAATTCTACAATTGTTACAGAAGGTTCTGTTCAATGCAGGTATTAATCTCTATAATGTTGTACATAAAATATTATTAAATGTGTAACATTGTTTCCATATCATTCTCTAGTTGAGGCTTGGATCACAAGTTCACTTTTTTTCACTAAACTTCCAAGTGCTCAATATAACAATATAGCCTTCCAACTTTCAGTAGTAAGAACCCTGGAGGTAGGAATCACTGTTTTGTGAAAGCATTCCAGGATTGAGGAATTTCTAATTTTCCCGACAGTGTTATTGATGGATTTTTATGATTCTTTGTGGTACGAATTCTTCAGCTGCCACGAGCTTAGAAACGGATTATATCTATAAGACTGATGAAATATTATCTCAATTGGCTGGAGAACAATATGCCCATAGTGAAAATTTATTTATGCCTTTAAATGAAAATAATCTGGGTTCTATTGGTTGAAAAAATTTGATTTCTATGAACCCCGCGGTACAACTTCTGCTCAAAATTACAAAAATTCCATTCAATTACAGAAAAATCAGATCTGTAAAGCTTTAAATCTTATGGAAGATTGATTAATTTCATGCCATACTTACTTTAACCAGACAGATAGAACTAAACTCTGTAGCTACTGATTACCCATCTAGCAATAAATTAGTTTCATTAAATGTTGAGAAGACAAGACAGCTTCTGGTTGTAAAAATTTACTTCAATAATTTGCACAGTCAAGATCATGAGATGTAATGAAACTTCAAGACTTTATAGAATAAAAAAAATTGTTTTGTCAAGAAATATTTCAAATAAGCAGCAAATAAGTATGGATATAGTAGCCTTGCATATTCTTAAATCTAGCTATTGCTAAGAATTTAAGTGGAAAATTCGATATGTAGCGATTTTAAGCTATGAAAATCATTTGCATTGTGATGATTATAAGATGTAATGAGGTCAAGATTGTTGGATTAAATTGTCAAGAAATATTTCACAGAAGTAGCAAATGAATACGAATAATTTTAAAGTAACCTCAAACATTCATAAGACTAGTTACTGCTATGATTTTAAGTGAGAAATTCGAGATGTAGCCATTCAAGATTCATGTAGGTGAAAAGCATGGCAACTACTTGAGGGTAATTATTAAAAAGAAATCAGTGTATAGAAAGAAACAATTCTAGTTTTTAGGATTCTGTTGGAAAAATGTGTATCCTTGTTTTTTTATGTAAGAGGAAACATAATTAATTTTCTCTTCAGGATAAGGGTAAACAGAATGGAGTTGCATCCTGAAAAAAGAAAAATTCAGAGCTTTGTATCATTGTATTTATGAATAATAAATTTCCTTTAGTTAAGAGATGGCTTGTTAAAGATTATACAAATTCAGAAACAATTCACCCGAGCCTGTAAAGAATTTCCTTGCCACCATGATTATAGTTCTCATTTTAATAGGCAACGACTTAAACATTTTAATTCTTATACATTGGTTTTAGAAGAGATAATTGGTGAGAATCCTCATCCAAATATTTTTAACTTTTTACATGACCTTGGGTTTATATATCACATATAATTTTATATAGTATTCATTTTATTATGTCTTGACTCATTTCGTTTCATTAATATACTATTATTGTTATATTATACTAGGGGGCTCCGCCCCCTGCTCGCTTACGCTCGCCAACCCCCGGGGATTGCTGCGCAATCCCATTTGGTTTGCTTCGCAAACCAACACTCCTGTCACAGATACCATTTGGTTTGCTTCGCAAACCAACATTACTTTCACAGAGTGAAACTATCTGAATAATTCGTATTATGCTGATTTCACTTTCCGGTTCATGACGTCACAGCGAGGGCTTCGCTGCGTCTCGCTTACGCTCGCCGACCCCGGGGATTGCTACGCAATCCGTTTGGTTTGCTTTCTCAAACCAATACTTCTTTCGCAAGTGATTTAACTTTTTTTTGCTTTAACACTTAATGCACCCTAAACTAATAGCCGCATCAGTAAAAAATCTTCTGCATCTTGTTCCCTGTACAATTTTAACTAAACATTGTTAATATCCAAACTTTACGATCTGTACTTTGTCGGTAAACTGTCTTGAAAACAGAGGGAAAAAAGCGAGCCTTTTTCCTCGCCAAATAAAAAGAAATCGTTTTTATGGCAATTGTTGCTACGATAAATTTGATATCTGGCAAACCCGATAGTCAAAAGTGTAACCCACTACTGCTTTCGGAAGCAGATTTGCGAACTGAAAAATACGAAATTTGTGTCACCAACTTTTGATTGCATCGAATTTATTTATGAACCAATTTTAAAAATAATTGTACCGTAAGAAAGAGTATATTCTGAGGTATACTGCAATATTTTTAAAATTAAAAATTAACAGTAATACTATACAGATATGACCATTTTAGTTTTGTATCGGAAGTTACGATCTGAAAGTTCCGAAAATTGTATGACCCACTTTTATTTGCATCGATTTTATTTATTAACCAATTTGAAAAATAATTGTACCATAAGAAAGAGTGTAATGTAATGTATTCAGTGATGTTTTCAAATTTAAAAAATAATGGCTTTTGCCGTAGACAAAACGGTTTTAACAATAAGTAGCGAAAATATCCAAAGATTCCGAATTTTGTATGACGAACTTTTGATCGCATCCAATTTAATTATTAACCGATTTCAAAAATAATAGTACCGTAAGAAAGAGTATATTCTGAGGTATACTGCTATATTTTAAAAATTAAAAACTAATAGTAATTAGATATAGATATGGCAGTTTAAAAAAAAAGTAACAAAAATGTCCCGATTTTTCCTGAATTTCAAAAAAATATTATCAAGAACCAAATTTAAATTAAAAAAAAAACTCGACGAGCTGCAAAAATTTACGTTGAGAGGTACTCTTAAAAAAAAACTCACGACTGAAGACTGAAAATTTGAATGTGTTTTGCTCACTCGCGGAAGAAATTTCACTTCTTCAACTTTAACACTTAATAAAACCTAAACTAATAGCCACATCGGAAAAAAATCTTAATAATTATCCAGGGAATACGATGAAGAACAAAGCATGTTAATTTCATTTTTTTCCGATCAGTACTTTCTCGGGAAACCGTCTAAGAATCGAGCTAAACAACACAGTTTTCAATTCTTCGGCGGCGGCGGCGGCGGTAACATTTTTTTAATATACTAGGGGGCTCCGCCCCCTGCTCGCTTACGCTCGCCAACCCCCGGGGATTGCTGCGCAATCCCATTTGGTTTGCTTCGCAAACCAACACTCCTGTCACAGAGTGAAACTATCTGAATAATTCGTATTATGCTGATTTCACTTTCCGGTTCATGACGTCACAGCGAGGGCTTCGCTGCGTCTCGCTTACGCTCGCCGACACCGGGGATTGCTACGCAATCCGTTTGGTTTGCTTACTCAAACCAATACTTCTTTCGCAAGTGATTTAACTTTTTTTTGCTTTAACACTTAATGCACCCTAAACTAATAGCCGTATCAGTAAAAAATCTTCTGCATCTTGTTCCCTGAACAACTTTAAGTAAACATTGTTAATATCCAAACTTTACTCTGTACTTTGTCGGTAAACTGTCTTGAGAACAGAGGGGAAAAAGCGAGCCTTTTTCCTCGCCAAATAAAAAGAAATCGTTTTTATGGCAATTGTTGCTACGATAAATTTGATATCTGGCAAACCCGATAGTCAAAAGTGTAACCCACTACTGCTTTCGGAAGCAGCTATGCGAACTGAAAAATACGAAATTTGTGTCACCAACTTTTGATTGCATCGAATTTATTTATGAACCAATTTTAAAAATAATTGTACCGTAAGAAAGAGTATATTCTGAGGTATACTGCAATATTTTTAAAATTAAAAACTAACAGTAATACTATACAGATATGACCATTTTAGTTTTGTATCGGAAGTTACGATCTGAAAGTTCCGAAAATTGTATGACCAACTTTTAATTGCATCGATTTTATTTATTAACCAATTTGAAAAATAACTGTACCATAAGAAAGAGTGTAATGTAATGTATTCAGTGATGTTTTCAAATTTAAAAAATAATGGCTTTTGCCGTAGACAAAACGGTTTTAACAATAAGTAGCGAAAATATCCAAAGATTCCGAATTTTGTATGACGAACTTTTGATCGCATCCAATTTAATTATTAACCGATTTCAAAAATAATAGTACGGTAAGAAAGAGTATATTCTGAGGTATACTGCTATATTTTAAAAATTAAAAACTAATAGTAATGAGATATAGATATGGCAGTTTAAAAAAAAAGTAACAAAAATGTCCCGATTTTTCCTGAATTTCAAAAAAATATTATCAAGAACCAAATTTAAATTTCCAAAAAAACTCGACGAGCTGCAAAAATTTACGTTGAGAGGTACTCTTAAAAAAAAACTCACGACTGAAGACTGAAATTTTGAATGTGTTTTGCTCACTCGCGGAAGAAATTTCACTTCTTCAACTTTAACACTTAATAAAACCTAAACTAATAGCCGCATCGGAAAAAAATCTTAATAATTATCCAGGGAATACGATGAAGAACAAAGCATGTTAATTTCATATTTTTCCGATCAGTACTTTCTCGGGAAACCGTCTAAGAATGGAGCTAAACAACAAAAATTTCAATTCTTCGGCGGCGGCGGCGGCGGTAACTTTTTTTTAATATAGAGAGACTAGGGGGCTCCGCCCCCTGCTCGCTTACGCTCGCCAACCCCCGGGGATTGCTGCGCAATCCCATTTGGTTTGCTTCGCAAACCAACACTCCTGTCACAGAGTGAAACTATCTGAATAATTCGTATTATGCTGATTTCACTTTCCGGTTCATGACGTCACAGCGAGGGCTTCGCTGCGTCTCGCTTACGCTCGCCGACACCGGGGATTGCTACGCAATCCGTTTGGTTTGCTTACTCAAACCAATACTTCTTTCGCAAGTGATTTAACTTTTTTTTGCTTTAACACTTAATGCACCCTAAACTAATAGCCGTATCAGTAAAAAATCTTCTGCATCTTGTTCCCTGAACAACTTTAAGTAAACATTGTTAATATCCAAACTTTACTCTGTACTTTGTCGGTAAACTGTCTTGAGAACAGAGGGGAAAAAGCGAGCCTTTTTCCTCGCCAAATAAAAAGAAATCGTTTTTATGGCAATTGTTGCTACGATAAATTTGATATCTGGCAAACCCGATAGTCAAAAGTGTAACCCACTACTGCTTTCGGAAGCAGCTATGCGAACTGAAAAATACGAAATTTGTGTCACCAACTTTTGATTGCATCGAATTTATTTATGAACCAATTTTAAAAATAATTGTACCGTAAGAAAGAGTATATTCTGAGGTATACTGCAATATTTTTAAAATTAAAAACTAACAGTAATACTATACAGATATGACCATTTTAGTTTTGTATCGGAAGTTACGATCTGAAAGTTCCGAAAATTGTCTGACCAACTTTTAATTGCATCGATTTTATTTATTAACCAATTTGAAAAATAACTGTACCATAAGAAAGAGTGTAATGTAATGTATTCAGTGATGTTTTCAAATTTAAAAAATAATGGCTTTTGCCGTAGACAAAACGGTTTTAACAATAAGTAGCGAAAATATCCAAAGATTCCGAATTTTGTATGACGAACTTTTGATCGCATCCAATTTAATTATTAACCGATTTCAAAAATAATAGTACGGTAAGAAAGAGTATATTCTGAGGTATACTGCTATATTTTAAAAATTAAAAACTAATAGTAATGAGATATAGATATGGCAGTTTAAAAAAAAAGTAACAAAAATGTCCCGATTTTTCCTGAATTTCAAAAAAATATTATCAAGAACCAAATTTAAATTTCCAAAAAAACTCGACGAGCTGCAAAAATTTACGTTGAGAGGTACTCTTAAAAAAAAACTCACGAGTGAAGACTGAAATTTTGAATGTGTTTTGCTCACTCGCGGAAGAAATTTCACTTCTTCAACTTTAACACTTAATAAAACCTAAACTAATAGCCGCATCGGAAAAAAATCTTAATAATTATCCAGGGAATACGATGAAGAACAAAGCATGTTAATTTCATATTTTTCCGATCAGTACTTTCTTGGGAAACCGTCTAAGAATGGAGCTAAACAACAAAAATTTCAATTCTTCGGCGGCGGCGGCGGCGGCGGCGGTAACTTTTTTTTAATATAGAGAGAAAGAGATATCTGGTTTTTTTTCAATCTTGAGTTTGGCATAATATATCCCAAGAGGACTCAATGCCATAAAACCAAATCCAATCCAATCCATTCAAATTCTTCCCTAATAAATAAGTGGTTGTGATGTGTAGTGGTTATCACGTCTGCTTTACACGCGGAAGGTCTTCGTTTCTATCCTCGAAAGAAACTTCTTTTAAACTCGACGCAAATGTTATCTATGAGTTTAAATTCTTCCCTAATAAATAAGTGGTTGTGATGTGTAGTAGTGATCACGTCTGCTTTACACGCGGAAGGTCTCCGGTTCGATACCCGAAAGAACCTTCTTTTAAACTCAATGGAAAATGTTATTTCTATCAGTTCAAATTCTTCTCTCACAAATAAGTGGTTGTGTGGTGTAGTGGTGATCACGTCTGCTTTACTCGCGTAAGGTCTCCGGTTCGATACCCGAAAGAACCTTCTTTTAAACTCAATGGAAATGTTATTTCTATCAGTTCAAATTCTTCCCTAATAAATAAGTGGTTGTGATGTGTAGTTGTGATCACGTCTGCTTTACACACGGAATGTCTCCGGTTCGATACCCGAAAGAACCTTCTTTTAAATTCGATGCAAATAATATTTCTATCAGTTCAAATTCTTTATTAATAAATAAGTGGTTGTGATGTGTAGTGGTGATCACGTCTGCTTTACACGCGGAAGGTCTTCGTTTCGATACCCGAAAGAACCTTCTTTTAAACTCAATGCAAATGTTATTTCTATCAGTTCAAACTGTTCTCTAATAAATAAGTGGTTGTGATGTGTAGTGGTGATCACGTCTGCTTTACACGCGGAAGGTCTTCGTTTCTATCCTCGAAAGAAACTTCTTTTAAACTCGACGCAAATGTTATTTCTATGAGTTCAAATTCTTCCCTAATAAATAAGTGGTTGTGATGTGTAGTGGTGATCACGTCTGCTTTACACGCGGAAGGTCTTCGTTTCGATCCCCGAAAGAACCTTCTTTTAAACTCGATGCAAATGTTATTTCTATCAGTTCAAATTCTTCCCTAATAAATAAGTGGTTGTGATGTGTAGTGGTGATCACGTCTGCTTTACACGCGGAAGATATTCCTTTCGTTACCCGAAAGAACCTTCTTTTAAACTCAATGCAAATGTTATTTCTATCAGTTCAAATTCTTATCTAATAAATAAGTGGTTGTGAGCTGTAGTTGTGATCACGTCTGCTATACCCGCGGAAGGTCTTCGGTTCGATACCCGAAAGAACCTTCTTTTAAACTCAATGTAAATGTTATATCTATGAGTTCAAATTCTACTCTAATTAAATAAGTGTTTGTGTGGAGTAGTGGTGATCACGTCTGCTTTACACGCGGAAGGTCTTCGGTTCGAAACCCGAAAGAACCTTCTTTTAAACTCAATGGAAATGTTATTTCTATCAGTTCAAATTCTTCTCTAATAAGTAAGTGGTTGTGTGGTGTAGTGGTGATCACGTCTGCTTTACTCGCGTAAGGTCTCCGGTTCGATACCCGAAAGAACCTTCTTTTAAACTCAATGCAAATGTTATTTCTATCAGTTCAAACTGTTCTCTAATAAATAAGTGGTGATCACGACTGCTTTACAAGCGGAAGGTCTTCGTTTCTATCCTCGAAAGAAACTTCTTTTAAACTCGACGCAAATGTTATTTCTATGAGTTCAAATTCTTCTCTAAGAAATAAGTGGTGTTGTTTCTTATGCCTACACTGGCAGACCAGAGGAGTTTCAGGCCCGTCGAAGACGGCAAGAGGGGTGCGCCTTCCATGTTATTGAGCCCCATTGGGAAGAAGTCCGACTTTGCTCGACATACATGACACATCCGTTTTACAGGAATGTCCCTTTCATACATCCATTCACTCACACATATCGTAATTTAGATCCCAATCAGAGGCCGATAACCCCCTGAGGTATTGATTTGGTATGGGAACATGGGGGACATTGTGACCACGACCTATTTAACGTGCCCCAGTCAACATTAGTAAACACAACGGTCTTTAGCCAAGTCGAAGCGCCGATCTCGCAATCATCAGAATTGGCGGCTCCGCCGAGGACAGAACCCACAACCCTTCTGATGCGAGCCCGACGCTCTACTGACTGAGCTACCGCGGCTCATGGAAATGTTATTTCTATCAGTTAAAATTCTTCTCTAATAAATAAGTGGTTTTGTGATGTAGTGGTGATCACGTCTGCTTTACACGCGGAAGGTCTTCGTTTCGATCCCCGAAAGAACCTTCTTTTAAACTCGATGCAAATGTTATTTCTATCAGTTCAAATTCTTCTCTAATAAGTAAGTGGTTGTGTGGTGTAGTGGTCATCACGTCTGCTTTACACGCGGAAGGTCTTCGTTTCGATCCCCGAAAGAACCTTCTTTTAATTTCGATGCAAATGTTATTTCTATCAGTTCAAATTCTTCTCTAATAAATATGTGGTTGTGTGGTGTAGTGATGATCACGTCTGCTTTACACGCGGAAGGTCTCCGTTTCGATCCCCGAAAGAACATTCTTTTAAACTCAATGGAAATGTTATTTCTATTAGTTCAAATTCTTCTCTAATAAATAAGTGGTTGTGTGGTGTAGTTGTGATCACGTCAGCTTTACACACGGAATGTCTTCGTTTCGATCCCCGAAAGAACCTTCTTTTAAACTCGATGCAAATGTTATTTCTATCAGTTCAAATTCTTCCCTAATAAATAAGTGGTTGTGATGTGTAGTGGTGATCACGTCTGCTTTACACGCGGAAGGTCTTCCTTTCGTTACCCGAAAGAACCTTCTTTTAAACTCAATGCAAATGTTATTTCTATCAGTTCAAACTGTTCTCTAATAAATAAGTGGTTGTGTGGTGTAGTGGTGATCACGTCTGCTTTACACTCGGAAAGTCGCCGGTTCGATACCCGAAAGAACCTTCTTTTAAACTCGATGCAAATGTTATTTCTATCAGTTCAAATTCTTCCCTAATAAATAAGTGGTTGTGATGTGTAGTGGTGATCACGTCTGCTTTACACGCGGAAGATCTTCCTTTCGTTACCCGAAAGAACCTTCTTTTAAACTCAATGCAAATGTTATTTCTATCAGTTCAAATTCTTATCTAATAAATAAGTGGTTGTGAGCTGTAGTTGTGATCACGTCCGCTATACCCGCGGAAGGTCTTCGGTTCGATACCCGAAAGAACCTTCTTTTAAACTCAATGTAAATGTTATATCTATGAGTTCAAATTCTACTCTAATTAAATAAGTGTTTGTGTGGAGTAGTGGTGATCACGTCTGCTTTACACGCGGAAGGTCTTCGGTTCGAAACCCGAAAGAACCTTCTTTTAAACTCAATGGAAATGTTATTTCTATCAGTTCAAATTCTTCTCTAATAAGTAAGTGGTTGTGAGCTGTAGTTGAGATCACGTCTGCTTTACACGCGGAAGGTCTTGGGTTCGATACCCGAAAGAGCCTTCTTTTAAACTCAATGGAAAGGTAATTTCTATCAGTTCAAATTCTTCTCTCATAAATAAGTGGTTGTGTGGTGTAGTGGTGATCACGCCTGCTTTACTCGCGGAAGGTCTCCGGTTCGATACCCGAAAGATCCTTCTTTTAAACTCAATGGAAATATGTTATTTCTGTCAGTTCAAATTCTTCTCTAATAAATAAGTGGTTGTGTGGTGTAGTGGTGATCACGTCTGCTTTACACTCGGAAGGTCGCCGGTTCGATACCCGAAAGAACCTTCTTTTAAATTCAATGGAAATGTTATTTCTATCAGTTCAAATTCTTCTCTCATAAATAAGTGGTTGTGTGGTGTAGTGGTGATCACGCCTGCTTTACTCGTGGAAGGCCACCGGTTCGATACCCGAAAGAACCTTCTTTTAAACTCAATGGAAATGTAATTTCTATTAGTTCAAATTCTTCTCTCATAAATAAGTGGTTGTGTGGTGTAGTGGTGATCACGCCTGCTTTACTCGCGGAAGGTCACCGGTTCGATACCCGAAAGAACCTTCTTTTAAATTCAATGGAAATGTTATTTCTATCAGTTCAAATTCTTCTCTCATAAATAAGTGGTTGTGTGGTGTAGTTGTGATCACGTCTGCTTTACACGTGGAATGTCTCCGGTTCGATACCCGAAAGAACCTTCTTTTAAACTCAATGCAAATATTATTTGTATTAGTTCAAATTCTTCCCTAATAAATAAGTGGTTGTGATGTGTAGTTGTGATCACGTCTGCTTTACACACGGAATGTCTCCGGTTCGATACCCGAAAGAACCTTCTTTTAAACTCGATGCAAATAATATTTCTATCAGTTCAAATTCTTTATTAATAAATAAGTGGTTGTGATGTGTAGTGGTGATCACGTCTGCTTTACACGCGGAAGGTCTTCGTTTCGATACCCGAAAGAACCTTCTTTTAAACTCAATGCAAATGTTATTTCTATCAGTTCAAACTGTTCTCTAATAAATAAGTGGTTGTGTGGTGTAGTGGTGATCACGTCTGCTTTACACTCGGAAAGTCGCCGGTTCGATACCCGAAAGAACCTTCTTTTAAATTCAATGGAAATGTTATTTCTATCAGTTCAAATTCTTCTCTCATAAATAAGTGGTTGTGTAGTGTAGTGGTGATCACGCCTGCTTTACTCGCGGAAAGTCTCCGGTTCGATACCCGAAAGAACCTTCTTTTAAACTCAATGAAAATGTTATTTCTATCAGTTCAAATTCTTCTCTCATAAATAAGTGGTTGTGTGTTGTAGTGGTGATCACGTCTGCTTTACTCGCGGAAGGTCTCCGGTTCGATACCCGAAAGAACCTTCTTTTAAACTCAATGGAAATATGTTATTTCTGTCAGTACAAATTCTTCTCTAATAAATAATTGGTTGTGTGGTGTAGTGGTGATCACGTCTGCTTTACACTCGGAAAGTCGCCGGTTCGATACCCGAAAGAACCTTCTTTTAAATTCAATGGAAATGTTATTTCTATCAGTTCAAATTCTTCTCTCATAAATAAGTGGTTGTGTGGTGTAGTGGTGATCACGCCTGCTTTACTCGCGGAAGGTCTCCGGTTCGATACCCGAAAGAACCTTCTTTTAAACTCAATGGAAATGTTATTTCTATCAGTTCAAATTCTTCTCTCATAAATAAGTGGTTGTGTGGTGTAGTGGTGATCACGTCTGCTTTACACGCGGAAGGTCTCCGGTTCGATACCCGAAAGAACCTTCTTTTAAACTCAATGGAAATATGTTATTTCTGTCTGTTCAAATTCTTCTCTAATAAATAAGTGGTTGTCTGGTGTAGTGGTGATCACGTCTGCTTTAAACTCGGAAGGTCGCCGGTTCGATACCCGAAAGAACCTTCTTTTAAATTCAATGGAAATGTTATTTCTATCAGTTCAAATTCTTCTCTCATAAATAAGTGGTTGTGTGGTGTAGTGGTGATCACGCCTGCTTTACTCGCGGAAGGTCTCCGGTTCGATACCCGAAAGAACCTTCTTTTAAACTCAATGCAAATGTTATTTCTATCAGTTCAAACTGTTCTCTAATAAATAAGTGGTTGTGTGGTGTAGTGGTGATCACGTCTGCTTTACACTCGGAAAGTCGCCGGTTCGATACCCGAAAGAACCTTCTTTTAAATTCAATGGAAATGTTATTTCTATCAGTTCAAATTCTTCTCTCATAAATAAGTGGTTGTGTAGTGTAGTGGTGATCACGCCTGCTTTACTCGCGGAAAGTCTCCGGTTCGATACCCGAAAGAACCTTCTTTTAAACTCAATGAAAATGTTATTTCTATCAGTTCAAATTCTTCTCTCATAAATAAGTGGTTGTGTGTTGTAGTGGTGATCACGTCTGCTTTACTCGCGGAAGGTCTCCGGTTCGATACCCGAAAGAACCTTCTTTTAAACTCAATGGAAATATGTTATTTCTGTCAGTACAAATTCTTCTCTAATAAATAATTGGTTGTGTGGTGTAGTGGTGATCACGTCTGCTTTACACTCGGAAAGTCGCCGGTTCGATACCCGAAAGAACCTTCTTTTAAATTCAATGGAAATGTTATTTCTATCAGTTCAAATTCTTCTCTCATAAATAAGTGGTTGTGTGGTGTAGTGGTGATCACGCCTGCTTTACTCGCGGAAGGTCTCCGGTTCGATACCCGAAAGAACCTTCTTTTAAACTCAATGGAAATGTTATTTCTATCAGTTCAAATTCTTCTCTCATAAATAAGTGGTTGTGTGGTGTAGTGGTGATCACGTCTGCTTTACACGCGGAAGGTCTCCGGTTCGATACCCGAAAGAACCTTCTTTTAAACTCAATGGAAATATGTTATTTCTGTCTGTTCAAATTCTTCTCTAATAAATAAGTGGTTGTCTGGTGTAGTGGTGATCACGTCTGCTTTAAACTCGGAAGGTCGCCGGTTCGATACCCGAAAGAACCTTCTTTTAAATTCAATGGAAATGTTATTTCTATCAGTTCAAATTCTTCTCTCATAAATAAGTGGTTGTGTAGTGTAGTGGTGATCACGCCTGCTTTACTCGCGGAAAGTCTCCGGTTCGATACCCGAAAGAACCTTCTTTTAAACTCAATGAAAATGTTATTTCTATCAGTTCAAATTCTTCTCTCATAAATAAGTGGTTGTGTGTTGTAGTGGTGATCACGTCTGCTTTACTCGCGGAAGGTCTCCGGTTCGATACCCGAAAGAACCTTCTTTTAAACTCAATGGAAATATGTTATTTCTGTCAGTACAAATTCTTCGCTAATAAATAATTGGTTGTGTGGTGTAGTGGTGATCACGTCTGCTTTACACTCGGAAAGTCGCCGGTTCGATACCCGAAAGAACCTTCTTTTAAATTCAATGGAAATGTTATTTCTATCAGTTCAAATTCTTCTCTCATAAATAAGTGGTTGTGTGGTGTAGTGGTGATCACGCCTGCTTTACTCGCGGAAGGTCTCCGGTTCGATACCCGAAAGAACCTTCTTTTAAACTCAATGGAAATGTTATTTCTATCAGTTCAAATTCTTCTCTCATAAATAAGTGGTTGTGTGGTGTAGTGGTGATCACGTCTGCTTTACACGCGGAAGGTCTCCGGTTCGATACCCGAAAGAACCTTCTTTTAAACTCAATGGAAATATGTTATTTCTGTCTGTTCAAATTCTTCTCTAATAAATAAGTGGTTGTCTGGTGTAGTGGTGATCACGTCTGCTTTAAACTCGGAAGGTCGCCGGTTCGATACCCGAAAGAACCTTCTTTTAAATTCAATGGAAATGTTATTTCTATCAGTTCAAATTCTTCTCTCATAAATAAGTGGTTGTGTGGTGTAGTGGTGATCACGCCTGCTTTACTCGCGGAAGGTCTCCGGTTCGATACCCGAAAGAACCTTCTTTTAAACTCAATGGAAATGTTATTTCTATCAGTTCAAATTCTTTTCTAATAAATAAGTGGTTGTGATGTGTAGTGGTGATCACGTCTGCTTTACACGCGGAAGGTCTTCGTTTCGATCCCTGAAAGAACCTTTTTTTAAACTAGATGCAAATTTTTTTTCTATCAGTTCAAATTCTTCCCTAATAAATAAGTGGTTGTGTTGTCTAGTGGTGATCACGACTGCTTTATACGCGGAAGGTCTTCGTTTCGATCCCCGAAAGAACCTTCTTTTAATTTCGATGCAAATGTTATTTCTATCAGTTCAAATTCTTCTCTAATAAATATGTGGTTGTGTGGTGTAGTGATGATCACGTCTGCTTTTCACGCGGAAGGTCTCCGTTTCGATCCCCGAAAGAACATTCTTTTAAACTCAATGGAAATGTTATTTCTATTAGTTCAAATTCTTCTCTAATAAATAAGTGGTTGTGTGGTGTAGTTGTGATCACGTCTGCTTTACACGCGGAATGTCTCCGAATCGATACCCGAAAGAACCTTCTTTTAAACTCAACGCAAATATTATTTGTATCAGTTCAAATTCTTCCCTAATAAATAAGTGGTTGTGATGTGTAGTTGTGATCACGTCAGCTTTACACACGGAATGTCTTCGTTTCGATCCCCGAAAGAACCTTCTTTTAAACTCGATGCAAATGTTATTTCTATCAGTTCAAATTCTTCCCTAATAAATAAGTGGTTGTGATGTGTAGTGGTGATCACGTCTGCTTTACACGCGGAAGGTCTTCCTTTCGTTACCCGAAAGAACCTTCTTTTAAACTCAATGCAAATGTTATTTCTATCAGTTCAAATTCTTATCTAATAAATAAGTGGTTGTGAGCTGTAGTTGTGATCACGTCTGCTTTACACGCGGAAGGTCTTCGGTTCGATACCCGAAAGAGCCTTCTTTTAAATTCAATGGATATGTTATTTCTATCAGTTCAAATTCTTCTCTCATAAATAAGTGGTTGTGTGGTGTAGTGGTGATCACGCCTGCTTTACTCGCGGAAGGCCACCGGTTCGATACCCGAAAGAACCTTCTTTTAAACTCAATGGAAATGTAATTTCTATTAGTTCAAATTCTTCTCTCATAAATAAGTGGTTGTGTGGTGTAGTGGTGATCACGCCTGCTTTACTCGCGGAAGGTCATCGGTTCGATACCCGAAAGAACCTTCTTTTAAATTCAATGGAAATGTTATTTCTATCAGTTCAAATTCTTCTCTCATAAATAAGTGGTTGTGTGGTGTAGTTGTGATCACGTCTGCTTTACACGTGGAATGTCTCCGGTTCGATACCCGAAAGAACCTTCTTTTAAACTCAATGCAAATATTATTTGTATTAGTTCAAATTCTTCCCTAATAAATAAGTGGTTGTGATGTGTAGTTGTGATCACGTCTGCTTTACACACGGAATGTCTCCGGTTCGATACCCGAAAGAACCTTCTTTTAAACTCGATGCAAATAATATTTCTATCAGTTCAAATTCTTTATTAATAAATAAGTGGTTGTGATGTGTAGTGGTGATCACGTCTGCTTTACACGCGGAAGGTCTTCGTTTCGATACCCGAAAGAACCTTCTTTTAAACTCAATGCAAATGTTATTTCTATCAGTTCAAACTGTTCTCTAATAAATAAGTGGTTGTGTGGTGTAGTGGTGATCACGTCTGCTTTACTCGCTTAAGGTCTCCGGTTCGATACCCGAAAGAACCTTCTTTTAAACTCAATGGAAATATGTTATTTCTGTCAGTTAAAATTCTTCTCTAATAAATAAGTGGTTTTGTGATGTAGTGGTGATCACGTCTGCTTTACACGCGGAAGGTCTTCGTTTCGATCCCCGAAAGAACCTTCTTTTAAACTCGATGCAAATGTTATTTCTATCAGTTCAAATTCTTCTCTAATAAGTAAGTGGTTGTGTGGTGTAGTAGTCATCACGTCTGCTTTACACGTGGAAGGTCTCCGGTTCGATACCCGAAAGAACCTTCTTTTAAACTCAATGGAAAATGTTATTTCTATCAGTTCAAATTCTTCTCTCACATATAAGTGGTTGTGTGGTGTAGTGGTGATCGCGTCTGCTTTACACGCGGAAGGTCTCCGGTTCGATACCCGAAAGAACCTTCTTTAAAACTCAATGGAAATGTTATTTCTATCAGTTCAAATTCTTTTCTAATAAATAAGTGGTTGTGATGTGTAGTGGTGATCACGTCTGCTTTACACGCGGAAGGTCTTCGTTTCGATCCCCGAAAGAACCTTTTTTTAAACTAGATGCAAATTTTTTTTCTATCAGTTCAAATTCTTCCCTAATAAATAAGTGGTTGTGGTGTCTAGTGGTGATCACGACTGCTTTACACGCGGAAGGTCTTCGTTTCGATCCCCGAAAGAACCTTCTTTTAATTTCGATGCAAATGTTATTTCTATCAGTTCAAATTCTTCTCTAATAAATATGTGGTTGTGTGGTGTAGTGATGATCACGTCTGCTTTACACGCGGAAGGTCTCCGTTTCGATCCCCGAAAGAACATTCTTTTAAACTTAATGGAAATGTTATTTCTATTAGTTCAAATTCTTCTCTAATAAATAAGTGGTTGTGTGGTGTAGTTGTGATCACGTCTGCTTTACACGCGGAATGTCTCCGGTTCGATACCCGAAAGAACCTTCTTTTAAACTCAACGCAAATATTATTTGTATCAGTTCAAATTCTTCCCTAATAAATAAGTGTTTGTGATGTGTAGTTGTGATCACGTCAGCTTTACACACGGAATGTCTTCGTTTCGATCCCCGAAAGAACCTTCTTTTAAACTCGATGCAAATGTTATTTCTATCAGTTCAAATTCTTCCCTAATAAATAAGTGGTTGTGATGTGTAGTGGTGATCACGTCTGCTTTACACGCGGAAGGTCTTCCTTTCGTTACCCGAAAGAACCTTCTTTTAAACTCAATGCAAATGTTATTTCTATGAGTTCAAATTCTTATCTAATAAATAAGTGGTTGTGAGCTGTAGTTGTGATCACGTCTGCTTTACACGCGGAAGGTCTTCGGTTCGATACCCGAAAGAGCCTTCTTTTAAACTCAATGGAAAGGTAATTTCTATCAGTTCAAATTCTTCTCTCATAAATAAGTGGTTGTGTGGTGTAGTTGTGATCACGTCTGCTTTACACGTGGAATGTCTCCGGTTCGATACCCGAAAGAACCTTCTTTTAAACTCAATGCAAATATTATTTGTATTAGTTCAAATTCTTCCCTAATAAATAAGTGGTTGTGATGTGTAGTTGTGATCACGTCTGCTTTACACACGGAATGTCTCCGGTTCGATACCCGAAAGAACCTTCTTTTAAACTCGATGCAAATAATATTTTTATCAGTTCAAATTCTTTATTAATAAATAAGTGGTTGTGATGTGTAGTGGTGATCACGTCTGCTTTACACGCGGAAGGTCTTCGTTTCGATACCCGAAAGAACCTTCTTTTAAACTCAATGCAAATGTTATTTCTATCAGTTCAAACTGTTCTCTAATAAATAAGTGGTTGTGTGGTGTAGTGGTGATCACGTCTGCTTTACTCGCTTAAGGTCTCCGGTTCGATACCCGAAAGAACCTTCTTTTAAACTCAATGGAAATATGTTATTTCTGTCAGTTCAAATTCTTCTCTAATAAATAAGTGGTTGTGTGGTGTAGTGGTGATCACGTCTGCTTTACACTCGGAAAGTCGCCGGTTCGATACCCGAAAGAACCTTCTTTTAAATTCAATGGAAATGTTATTTCTATCAGTTCAAATTCTTCTCTCATAAATAAGTGGTTGTGTAGTGTAGTGGTGATCACGCCTGCTTTACTCGCGGAAAGTCTCCGGTTCGATACCCGAAAGAACCTTCTTTTAAACTCAATGAAAATGTTATTTCTATCAGTTCAAATTCTTCTCTCATAAATAAGTGGTTGTGTGTTGTAGTGGTGATCACGTCTGCTTTACTCGCGGAATGTCTCCGGTTCGATACCCGAAAGAACCTTCTTTTAAACTCAATGGAAATATGTTATTTCTGTCAGTACAAATTCTTCTCTAATAAATAAGTGGTTGTGTGGTGTAGTGGTGATCACGTCTGCTTTACACTCGGAAAGTCGCCGGTTCGATACCCGAAAGAACCTTCTTTTAAATTCAATGGAAATGTTATTTCTATCAGTTCAAATTCTTCTCTCATAAATAAGTGGTTGTGTGGTGTAGTGGTGATCACGCCTGCTTTACTCGCGGA
Organism: Metellina segmentata; assembly: GCA_947359465.1. Classification (NCBI taxonomy): domain Eukaryota; kingdom Metazoa; phylum Arthropoda; class Arachnida; order Araneae; family Tetragnathidae; genus Metellina; species Metellina segmentata. The sequence goes on along the minus strand of OX375879.1, from coordinate 126,846,059 downwards.
AGGTCTCCGGTTCGATACCCGAAAGAACCTTCTTTTAAACTCAATGGAAATGTTATTTCTATCAGTTCAAATTCTTCTCTCATAAATAAGTGGTTGTGTGGTGTAGTGGTGATCACGTCTGCTTTACTCGCGGAAGGTCTCCGGTTCGATACCCGAAAGAACCTTCTTTTAAACTCAATGGAAATATGTTATTTCTGTCAGTTCAAATTCTTCTCTAATAAATAAGTGGTTGTGTGGTGTAGTGGTGATCACGTCTGCTTTAAACTCGGAAGGTCGCCGGTTCGATACCCGAAAGAACCTTCTTTTAAATTCAATGGAAATGTTATTTCTATCAGTTCAAATTCTTCTCTCATAAATAAGTGGTTGTGTGGTGTAGTGGTGATCACGCCTGCTTTACTCGCGGAAGGTCTCCGGTTCGATACCCGAAAGAACCTTCTTTTAAACTCAATGGAAATGTTATTTCTATCAGTTCAAATTCTTCCCTAATAAATAAGTGGTTGTGATGTGTAGTTGTGATCACGTCTGCTTTACACACGGAATGTCTTCGTTTCGATCCCCGAAAGAACCTTCTTTTAAACTCGATGCAAATGTTATTTCTATCAGTTCAAATTCTTCCCTAATAAATAAGTGGTTGTGATGTGTAGTGGTGATCACGTCTGCTTTACACGCGGAAGGTCTTCCTTTCGTTACCCGAAAGAACCTTCTTTTAAACTCAATGTAAATGTTATTTCTATCAGTTCAAATTCTTATCTAATAAATAAGTGGTTGTGAGCTGTAGTTGTGATCACGTCTGCTTTACACGCGGAAGGTCTTCGGTTCGATACCCGAAAGAGCCTTCTTTTAAACTCAATGGAAATGTTATTTCTATCAGTTCAAATTCTTCTCTCACAAATAAGTGGTTGTGTGGTGTAGTGGTGATCGCGTCTGCTTTACACGCGGAAGGTCTCCGGTTCGATACCCGAAAGAACCTTCTTTTGAACTCAATGGAAATGTTATTTCTATCAGTTCAAATTCTTCTCTAATAAATAAGTGGTTGTGATGTGTAGTGGTGATCACGTCTGCTTTACACGCGGAAGGTCTTCGTTTCGATACCCGAAAGAACCTTCTTTTAAACTCAATGCAAATGTTATTTCTATCAGTTCAAACTGTTCTCTAATAAATAAGTGGTTGTGCTGTGTAGTGGTGATCACGTCTGCTTTACACGCGGAAGGTCTTCGTTTCGTTACTCGAAAGAACCTTCTTTTAAACTCAATGCAAATATTATTTCTATGAGTTCAAATTCTTATCTAATAAATAAGTGGTTGTGAGCTGTAGTTGTGATCACGTCTGCTTTACACGCGGAAGGTCTTCGTTTCGATCCCCGAAAGAACCTTTTTTTAAACTCGATACAAATTTTTTTTCTATCAGTTCAAATTCTTCCCTAATAAATAAGTGGTTGTGGTGTCTAGTGGTGATCACGACTGCTTTACACGCGGAAGGTCTTCGTTTCGATCCCCGAAAGAACCTTCTTTTAATTTCGATGCAAATGTTATTTCTATCAGTTCAAATTCTTCTCTAATAAATATGTGGTTGTGTGGTGTAGTGATGATCACGTCTGCTTTACACGCGGAAGGTCTCCGGTTCGATACCCGAAAGAACCTTCTTTTAAACTCAATGGAAATGTTATTTCTATCAGTTCAAATTCTTTTCTAATAAATAAGTGGTTGTGATGTGTAGTGGTGATCACGTCTGCTTTACACGCGGAAGGTCTTCGTTTCGATCCCCGAAAGAACCTTTTTTTAAACTAGATGCAAATTTTTTTTCTATCAGTTCAAATTCTTCCCTAATAAATAAGTGGTTGTGGTGTCTAGTGGTGATCACGACTGCTTTACTCGCGGAAGGTCTTCGTTTCGATCCCCGAAAGAACCTTCTTTTAATTTCGATGCAAATGTTATTTCTATCAGTTCAAATTCTTCTCTAATAAATATGTGGTTGTGTGGTGTAGTGATGATCACGTCTGCTTTACACGCGGAAGGTCTCCGTTTCGATCCCCGAAAGAACATTCTTTTAAACTTAATGGAAATGTTATTTCTATTAGTTCAAATTCTTCTCTAATAAATAAGTGGTTGTGTGGTGTAGTTGTGATCACGTCTGCTTTACACGCGGAATGTCTCCGGTTCGATACCCGAAAGAACCTTCTTTTAAACTCAACGCAAATATTATTTGTATCAGTTCAAATTCTTCCCTAATAAATAAGTGTTTGTGATGTGTAGTTGTGATCACGTCAGCTTTACACACGGAATGTCTTCGTTTCGATCCCCGAAAGAACCTTCTTTTAAACTCGATGCAAATGTTATTTCTATCAGTTCAAATTCTTCCCTAATAAATAAGTGGTTGTGATGTGTAGTGGTGATCACGTCTGCTTTATACGCGGAAGGTCTTCCTTTCGTTACCCGAAAGAACCTTCTTTTAAACTCAATGCAAATGTTATTTCTATCAGTTCAAATTCTTATCTAATAAATAAGTGGTTGTGAGCTGTAGTTGTGATCACGTCTGCTTTACACTCGGAAAGTCGCCGGTTCGATACCCGAAAGAACCTTCTTTTAAATTCAATGGAAATGTTATTTCTATCAGTTCAAATTCTTCTCTCATAAATAAGTGGTTGTGTGGTGTAGTGGTGATCACGCCTGCTTTACTCGCGGAAGGTCTCCGGTTCGATACCCGAAAGAACCTTCTTTTAAACTCAATGGAAATGTTATTTCTATCAGTTCAAATTCTTCTCTCATAAATAAGTGGTTGTGTGATGTAGTGGTGATCACGTCTGCTTTACACGCGGAAGGTCTTCGTTTCGATCCCCGAAAGAACCTTCTTTTAAACTCGATGCAAATGTTATTTCTATCAGTTCAAATTCTTCTCTAATAAGTAAGTGGTTGTGCGGTGTAGTAGTCATCACGTCTGCTTTACACGTGGAAGGTCTCCGGTTCGATACCCGAAAGAACCTTCTTTTAAACTCAATGGAAAATGTTATTTCTATCAGTTCAAATTTTTCTCTCACAAATAAGTGGTTGTGTGGTGTAGTGGTGATCGCGTCTGCTTTACACGCGGAAGGTCTCCGGTTCGATACCCGAAAGAACCTTCTTTTAAACTCAATGGAAATGTTATTTCTATCAGTTCAAATTCTTTTCTAATAAATAAGTGGTTGTGATGTGTAGTGGTGATCACGTCTGCTTTACACGCGGAAGGTCTTCGTTTCGATCCCCGAAAGAACCTTTTTTTAAACTAGATGCAAATTTTTTTTCTATCAGTTCAAATTCTTCCCTAATAAATAAGTGGTTGTGGTGTCTAGTGGTGATCACGACTGCTTTACTCGCGGAAGGTCTTCGTTTCGATCCCCGAAAGAACCTTCTTTTAATTTCGATGCAAATGTTATTTCTATCAGTTCAAATTCTTCTCTAATAAATATGTGGTTGTGTGGTGTAGTGATGATCACGTCTGCTTTACACGCGGAAGGTCTCCGTTTCGATCCCCGAAAGAACATTCATTTAAACTTAATGGAAATGTTATTTCTATTAGTTCAAATTCTTCTCTAATAAATAAGTGGTTGTGTGGTGTAGTTGTGATCACGTCTGCTTTAGACGCGGAATGTCTCCGGTTCGATACCCGAAAGAACCTTCTTTTAAACTCAACGCAAATATTATTTGTATCAGTTCAAATTCTTCCCTAATAAATAAGTGTTTGTGATGTGTAGTTGTGATCACGTCAGCTTTACACACGGAATGTCTTCGTTTCGATCCCCGAAAGAACCTTCTTTTAAACTCGATGCAAATGTTATTTCTATCAGTTCAAATTCTTCCCTAATAAATAAGTGGTTGTGATGTGTAGTGGTGATCACGTCTGCTTTACACGCGGAAGGTCTTCCTTTCGTTACCCGAAAGAACCTTCTTTTAAACTCAATGCAAATGTTATTTCTATCAGTTCAAATTCTTATCTAATAAATAAGTGGTTGTGAGCTGTAGTTGTGATCACGTCTGCTTTACACGCGGAAGGTCTTCGGTTCGATACCCGAAAGAGCCTTCTTTTAAACTCAATGGAAAGGTAATTTCTATCAGTTCAAATTCTTCTCTCATAAATAAGTGGTTGTGTGGTGTAGTGGTGATCACGCCTGCTTTACTCGCGGAAGGTCTCCGGTTCGATACCCGAAAGATCCTTCTTTTAAACTCAATGGAAATATGTTATTTCTGTCAGTTCAAATTCTTCTCTAATAAATAAGTGGTTGTGTGGTGTAGTGGTGATCACGTCTGCTTTACACTCGGAAGGTCGCCGGTTCGATACCCGAAAGAACCTTCTTTTAAATTCAATGGAAATGTTATTTCTATCAGTTCAAATTCTTCTCTCATAAATAAGTGGTTGTGTGGTGTAGTGGTGATCACGCCTGCTTTACTCGCGGAAGGCCACCGGTTCGATACCCGAAAGAACCTTCTTTTAAACTCAATGGAAATGTAATTTCTATTAGTTCAAATTCTTCTCTCATAAATAAGTGGTTGTGTGGTGTAGTGGTGATCACGCCTGCTTTACTCGCGGAAGGTCACCGGTTCGATACCCGAAAGAACCTTCTTTTAAATTCAATGGAAATGTTATTTCTATCAGTTCAAATTCTTCTCTCATAAATAAGTGGTTGTGTGGTGTAGTTGTGATCACGTCTGCTTTACACGTGGAATGTCTCCGGTTCGATACCCGAAAGAACCTTCTTTTAAACTCAATGCAAATATTATTTGTATTAGTTCAAATTCTTCCCTAATAAATAAGTGGTTGTGATGTGTAGTTGTGATCACGTCTGCTTTACACACGGAATATCTCCGGTTCGATACCCGAAAGAACCTTCTTTTAAACTCGATGCAAATAATATTTTTATCAGTTCAAATTCTTTATTAATAAATAAGTGGTTGTGATGTGTAGTGGTGATCACGTCATCTTTACACGCGGAAGGTCTTCGTTTCGATACCCGAAAGAACCTTCTTTTAAACTCAATGCAAATGTTATTTCTATCAGTTCAAACTGTTCTCTAATAAATAAGTGGTTGTGTGGTGTAGTGGTGATCACGTCTGCTTTACTCGCTTAAGGTCTCCGGTTCGATACCCGAAAGAACCTTCTTTTAAACTCAATGGAAATATGTTATTTCTGTCAGTTCAAATTCTTCTCTAATAAATAAGTGGTTGTGTGGTGTAGTGGTGATCACGTCTGCTTTACACTCGGAAAGTCGCCGGTTCGATACCCGAAAGAACCTTCTTTTAAATTCAATGGAAATGTTATTTCTATCAGTTCAAATTCTTCTCTCATAAATAAGTGGTTGTGTAGTGTAGTGGTGATCACGCCTGCTTTACTCGCGGAAAGTCTCCGGTTCGATACCCGAAAGAACCTTCTTTTAAACTCAATGAAAATGTTATTTCTATCAGTTCAAATTCTTCTCTCATAAATAAGTGGTTGTGTGTTGTAGTGGTGATCACGTCTGCTTTACTCGCGGAAGGTCTCCGGTTCGATACCCGAAAGAACCTTCTTTTAAACTCAATGGAAATATGTTATTTCTGTCAGTACAAATTCTTCTCTAATAAATAAGTGGTTGTGTGGTGTAGTGGTGATCACGTCTGCTTTACACTCGGAAAGTCGCCGGTTCGATACCCGAAAGAACCTTCTTTTAAATTCAATGGAAATGTTATTTCTATCAGTTCAAATTCTTCTCTCATAAATAAGTGGTTGTGTGGTGTAGTGGTGATCACGCCTGCTTTACTCGCGGAAGGTCTCCGGTTCGATACCCGAAAGAACCTTCTTTTAAACTCAATGGAAATGTTATTTCTATCAGTTCAAATTCTTCTCTCATAAATAAGTGGTTGTGTGGTGTAGTGGTGATCACGTCTGCTTTACTCGCGGAAGGTCTCCGGTTCGATACCCGAAAGAACCTTCTTTTAAACTCAATGGAAATATGTTATTTCTGTCAGTTCAAATTCTTCTCTAATAAATAAGTGGTTGTGTGGTGTAGTGGTGATCACGTCTGCTTTAAACTCGGAAGGTCGCCGGTTCGATACCCGAAAGAACCTTCTTTTAAATTCAATGGAAATGTTATTTCTATCAGTTCAAATTCTTCTCTCATAAATAAGTGGTTGTGTGGTGTAGTGGTGATCACGCCTGCTTTACTCGCGGAAGGTCTCCGGTTCGATACCCGAAAGAACCTTCTTTTAAACTCAATGGAAATGTTATTTCTATCAGTTCAAATTCTTCCCTAATAAATAAGTGGTTGTGATGTGTAGTTGTGATCACGTCTGCTTTACACACGGAATGTCTTCGTTTCGATCCCCGAAAGAACCTTCTTTTAAACTCGATGCAAATGTTATTTCTATCAGTTCAAATTCTTCCCTAATAAATAAGTGGTTGTGATGTGTAGTGGTGATCACGTCTGCTTTACACGCGGAAGGTCTTCCTTTCGTTACCCGAAAGAACCTTCTTTTAAACTCAATGTAAATGTTATTTCTATCAGTTCAAATTCTTATCTAATAAATAAGTGGTTGTGAGCTGTAGTTGTGATCACGTCTGCTTTACACGCGGAAGGTCTTCGGTTCGATACCCGAAAGAGCCTTCTTTTAAACTCAATGGAAATGTTATTTCTATCAGTTCAAATTCTTCTCTCACAAATAAGTGGTTGTGTGGTGTAGTGGTGATCGCGTCTGCTTTACACGCGGAAGGTCTCCGGTTCGATACCCGAAAGAACCTTCTTTTGAACTCAATGGAAATGTTATTTCTATCAGTTCAAATTCTTCTCTAATAAATAAGTGGTTGTGATGTGTAGTGGTGATCACGTCTGCTTTACACGCGGAAGGTCTTCGTTTCGATACCCGAAAGAACCTTCTTTTAAACTCAATGCAAATGTTATTTCTATCAGTTCAAACTGTTCTCTAATAAATAAGTGGTTGTGCTGTGTAGTGGTGATCACGTCTGCTTTACACGCGGAAGGTCTTCGTTTCGTTACTCGAAAGAACCTTCTTTTAAACTCAATGCAAATATTATTTCTATGAGTTCAAATTCTTATCTAATAAATAAGTGGTTGTGAGCTGTAGTTGTGATCACGTCTGCTTTACACGCGGAAGGTCTTCGTTTCGATCCCCGAAAGAACCTTTTTTTAAACTCGATACAAATTTTTTTTCTATCAGTTCAAATTCTTCCCTAATAAATAAGTGGTTGTGGTGTCTAGTGGTGATCACGACTGCTTTACACGCGGAAGGTCTTCGTTTCGATCCCCGAAAGAACCTTCTTTTAATTTCGATGCAAATGTTATTTCTATCAGTTCAAATTCTTCTCTAATAAATATGTGGTTGTGTGGTGTAGTGATGATCACGTCTGCTTTACACGCGGAAGGTCTCCGGTTCGATACCCGAAAGAACCTTTTTTTAAACTCAATGGAAATGTTATTTCTATCAGTTCAAATTCTTTTCTAATAAATAAGTGGTTGTGATGTGTAGTGGTGATCACGTCTGCTTTACACGCGGAAGGTCTTCGTTTCGATCCCCGAAAGAACCTTTTTTTAAACTAGATGCAAATTTTTTTTCTATCAGTTCAAATTCTTCCCTAATAAATAAGTGGTTGTGGTGTCTAGTGGTGATCACGACTGCTTTACTCGCGGAAGGTCTCCGGTTCGATACCCGAAAGAACCTTCTTTTAATTTCGATGCAAATGTTATTTCTATCAGTTCAAATTCTTCTCTAATAAATATGTGGTTGTGTGGTGTAGTGATGATCACGTCTGCTTTACACGCGGAAGGTCTCCGTTTCGATCCCCGAAAGAACATTCTTTTAAACTTAATGGAAATGTTATTTCTATTAGTTCAAATTCTTCTCTAATAAATAAGTGGTTGTGTGGTGTAGTTGTGATCACGTCTGCTTTACACGCGGAATGTCTCCGGTTCGATAGCCGAAAGAACCTTCTTTTAAACTCAACGCAAATATTATTTGTATCAGTTCAAATTCTTCCCTAATAAATAAGTGTTTGTGATGTGTAGTTGTGATCACGTCAGCTTTACACACGGAATGTCTTCGTTTCGATCCCCGAAAGAACCTTCTTTTAAACTCGATGCAAATGTTATTTCTATCAGTTCAAATTCTTCCCTAATAAATAAGTGGTTGTGATGTGTAGTGGTGATCACGTCTGCTTTACACGCGGAAGGTCTTCCTTTCGTTACCCGAAAGAACCTTCTTTTAAACTCAATGCAAATGTTATTTCTATCAGTTCAAATTCTTATCTAATAAATAAGTGGTTGTGAGCTGTAGTTGTGATCACGTCTGCTTTACACGCGGAAGGTCTTCGGTTCGATACCCGAAAGAGCCTTCTTTTAAACTCAATGGAAAGGTAATTTCTATCAGTTCAAATTCTTCTCTCATAAATAAGTGGTTGTGTGGTGTAGTGGTGATCACGCCTGCTTTACTCGCGGAAGGTCTCCGGTTCGATACCCGAAAGATCCTTCTTTTAAACTCAATGGAAATATGTTATTTCTGTCAGTTCAAATTCTTCTCTAATAAATAAGTGGTTGTGTGGTGTAGTGGTGATCACGTCTGCTTTACACTCGGAAGGTCGCCGGTTCGATACCCGAAAGAACCTTCTTTTAAATTCAATGGAAATGTTATTTCTATCAGTTCAAATTCTTCTCTCATAAATAAGTGGTTGTGTGGTGTAGTGGTGATCACGCCTGCTTTACTCGCGGAAGGCCACCGGTTCGATACCCGAAAGAACCTTCTTTTAAACTCAATGGAAATGTAATTTCTATTAGTTCAAATTCTTCTCTCATAAATAAGTGGTTGTGTGGTGTAGTGGAGATCACGCCTGCTTTACTCGCGGAAGGTCACCGGTTCGATACCCGAAAGAACCTTCTTTTAAATTCAATGGAAATGTTATTTCTATCAGTTCAAATTCTTCTCTCATAAATAAGTGGTTGTGTGGTGTAGTTGTGATCACGTCTGCTTTACACGTGGAATGTCTCCGGTTCTATACCCGAAAGAACCTTCTTTTAAACTCAATGCAAATATTATTTGTATTAGTTCAAATTCTTCCCTAATAAATAAGTGGTTGTGATGTGTAGTTGTGATCACGTCTGCTTTACACACGGAATGTCTCCGGTTCGATACCCGAAAGAACCTTCTTTTAAACTCGATGCAAATAATATTTCTATCAGTTCAAATTCTTTATTAATAAATAAGTGGTTGTGATGTGTAGTGGTGATCACGTCTGCTTTACACGCGGAAGGTCTTCGTTTCGATACCCGAAAGAACCTTCTTTTAAACTCAATGCAAATGTTATTTCTATCAGTTCAAACTGTTCTCTAATAAATAAGTGGTTGTGTGGTGTAGTGGTGATCACGTCTGCTTTACTCGCTTAAGGTCTCCGGTTCGATACCCGAAAGAACCTTCTTTTAAACTCAATGGAAATATGTTATTTCTGTCAGTTCAAATTCTTCTCTAATAAATAAGTGGTTGTGTGGTGTAGTGGTGATCACGTCTGCTTTACACTCGGAAAGTCGCCGGTTCGATACCCGAAAGAACCTTCTTTTAAATTCAATGGAAATGTTATTTCTATCAGTTCAAATTCTTCTCTCATAAATAAGTGGTTGTGTAGTGTAGTGGTGATCACGCCTGCTTTACTCGCGGAAAGTCTCCGGTTCGATACCCGAAAGAACCTTCTTTTAAACTCAATGAAAATGTTATTTCTATCAGTTCAAATTCTTCTCTCATAAATAAGTGGTTGTGTGTTGTAGTGGTGATCACGTCTGCTTTACTCGCGGAAGGTCTCCGGTTCGATACCCGAAAGAACCTTCTTTTAAACTCAATGGAAATATGTTATTTCTGTCAGTACAAATTCTTCTCTAATAAATAAGTGGTTGTGTGGTGTAGTGGTGATCACGTCTGCTTTACACTCGGAAAGTCGCCGGTTCGATAGCCGAAAGAACCTTCTTTTAAATTCAATGGAAATGTTATTTCTATCAGTTCAAATTCTTCTCTCATAAATAAGTGGTTGTGTGGTGTAGTGGTGATCACGCCTGCTTTACTCGCGGAAGGTCTCCGGTTCGATACCCGAAAGAACCTTCTTTTAAACTCAATGGAAATGTTATTTCTATCAGTTCAAATTCTTCTCTCATAAATAAGTGGTTGTGTGGTGTAGTGGTGATCACGTCTGCTTTACTCGCGGAAGGTCTCCGGTTCGATACCCGAAAGAACCTTCTTTTAAACTCAATGGAAATATGTTATTTCTGTCAGTTCAAATTCTTCTCTAATAAATAAGTGGTTGTGTGGTGTAGTGGTGATCACGTCTGCTTTAAACTCGGAAGGTCGCCGGTTCGATACCCGAAAGAACCTTCTTTTAAATTCAATGGAAATGTTATTTCTATCAGTTCAAATTCTTCTCTCATAAATAAGTGGTTGTGTGGTGTAGTGGTGATCACGCCTGCTTTACTCGCGGAAGGTCTCCGGTTCGATACCCGAAAGAACCTTCTTTTAAACTCAATGGAAATGTTATTTCTATCAGTTCAAATTCTTCCCTAATAAATAAGTGGTTGTGATGTGTAGTTGTGATCACGTCTGCTTTACACACGGAATGTCTTCGTTTCGATCCCCGAAAGAACCTTCTTTTAAACTCGATGCAAATGTTATTTCTATCAGTTCAAATTCTTCCCTAATAAATAAGTGGTTGTGATGTGTAGTGGTGATCACGTCTGCTTTACACGCGGAAGGTCTTCCTTTCGTTACCCGAAAGAACCTTCTTTTAAACTCAATGTAAATGTTATTTCTATCAGTTCAAATTCTTATCTAATAAATAAGTGGTTGTGAGCTGTAGTTGTGATCACGTCTGCTTTACACGCGGAAGGTCTTCGGTTCGATACCCGAAAGAGCCTTCTTTTAAACTCAATGGAAATGTTATTTCTATCAGTTCAAATTCTTCTCTCACAAATAAGTGGTTGTGTGGTGTAGTGGTGATCGCGTCTGCTTTACACGCGGAAGGTCTCCGGTTCGATACCCGAAAGAACCTTCTTTTAAACTCAATGGAAATGTTATTTCTATCAGTTCAAATTCTTCTCTAATAAATAAGTGGTTGTGATGTGTAGTGGTGATCACGTCTGCTTTACACGCGGAAGGTCTTCGTTTCGATACCCGAAAGAACCTTCTTTTAAACTCAATGCAAATGTTATTTCTATCAGTTCAAACTGTTCTCTAATAAATAAGTGGTTGTGCTGTGTAGTGGTGATCACGTCTGCTTTACACGCGGAAGGTCTTCGTTTCGATCCCCGAAAGAACCTTTTTTTAAACTCGATACAAATTTTTTTTCTATCAGTTCAAATTCTTCCCTAATAAATAAGTGGTTGTGGTGTCTAGTGGTGATCACGACTGCTTTACACGCGGAAGGTCTTCGTTTCGATCCCCGAAAGAACCTTCTTTTAATTTCGATGCAAATGTTATTTCTATCAGTTCAAATTCTTCTCTAATAAATATGTGGTTGTGTGGTGTAGTGATGATCACGTCTGCTTTACACGCGGAAGGTCTCCGGTTCGATCCCCGAAAGAACATTCTTTTAAACTCAATGGAAATGTTATTTCTATCAGTTCAAATTCTTCTCTAATAAATAAGTGGTTGTGATGTGTAGTGGTGATCGCGTCTGCTTTACACGCGGAAGGTCTCCGGTTCGATACCCGAAAGAACCTTCTTTTAAACTCAATGGAAATGTTATTTCTATCAGTTCAAATTCTTCTCTAATAAATAAGTGGTTGTGATGTGTAGTGGTGATCACGTCTGCTTTACACGCGGAAGGTCTTCGTTTCGATACCCGAAAGAACCTTCTTTTAAACTCAATGCAAATGTTATTTCTATCAGTTCAAACTGTTCTCTAATAAATAAGTGGTTGTGCTGTGTAGTGGTGATCACGTCTGCTTTACACGCGGAAGGTCTTCGTTTCGTTACTCGAAAGAACCTTCTTTTAAACTCAATGCAAATGTTATTTCTATGAGTTCAAATTCTTATCTAATAAATAAGTGGTTGTGAGCTGTAGTTGTGATCACGTCTGCTTTACACGCGGAAGGTCTTCGTTTCGATCCCCGAAAGAACCTTTTTTTAAACTCGATGCAAATTTTTTTTCTATCAGTTCAAATTCTTCCCTAATAAATAAGTGGTTGTGGTGTCTAGTGGTGATCACGACTGCTTTACACGCGGAAGGTCTTCGTTTCGATCCCCGAAAGAACCTTCTTTTAATTTCGATGCAAATGTTATTTCTATCAGTTCAAATTCTTCTCTAATAAATATGTGGTTGTGTGGTGTAGTGATGATCACGTCTGCTTTACACGCGGAAGGTCTCCGGTTCGATCCCCGAAAGAACATTCTTTTAAACTCAATGGAAATGTTATTTCTATTATTTCAAATTCTACTCTAATAAATAAGTGGTTGTGTGGTGTAGTTGTGATCACGTCTGCTTTACACGCGGAATGTCTCCGGTTCGATACCCGAAAGAACCTTCTTTTAAACTCAATGCAAATATTATTTGTATCAGTTCAAATTCTTCCCTAATAAATAAGTGGTTGTGATGTGTAGTTGTGATCACGTCTGCTTTACACACGGAATGTCTTCGTTTCGATCCCCGAAAGAACCTTCTTTTAAACTCGATGCAAATGTTATTTCTATCAGTTCAAATTCTTCCCTAATAAATAAGTGGTTGTGATGTGTAGTGGTGATCACGTCTGCTTTACACGCGGAAGGTCTTCCTTTCGTTACCCAATAGAACCTTCTTTTAAACTCAATGCAAATGTTATTTCTATCAGTTCAAATTCTTATCTAATAAACAAGTGGTTGTGAGCTGTAGTTGTGATCACGTCTGCTTTACACGCGGAAGGTCTTCGGTTCGATACCCGAAAGAACCTTCTTTTAAACTCAATGTAAATGTTAAATCTATGAGTTCAAATTCTACTCTAATTAATAAGTGTTTGTGTGGTGTAGTGGTGATCACGTCTGCTTTACACGCGGAAGGTCTTCGGTTCGATACCCGAAAGAGCCTTCTTTTAAACTCAATGGAAATGTTATTTCTATCAGTTCTCATTCTTCTCTCATAAATAAGTGGTTGTGTGGTGTAGTGGTGATCACGCCTGCTTTACTCGCGTTAGGTCTCCGGTTCGATACCCGAAAGATCCTTCTTTTAAACTCAATGGAAATATGTTATTTCTGTCAGTTCAAATTCTTCTCTAATAAATAAGTGGTTGTGTGGTGTAGTGGTGATCACGTCTGCTTTACACTCGGAAGGTCGCCGGTTCGATACCCGAAAGAACCTTCTTTTAAACTCAATGGAAATGTTATTTCTATTAGTTCAAATTCTTCTCTCATAAATAAGTGGTTGTGTGGTGTAGTGGTGATCACGCCTGCTTTACTCGCGGAAGGTCACCGGTTCGATACCCGAAAGAACCTTCTTTTAAATTCAATGGAAATGTTATTTCTATCAGTTCAAATTCTTCTCTCAGAAATAAGTGGTTGTGTGGTGTAGTTGTGATCACGTCTGCTTTACACGCGGAATGTCTTCCTTTCGTTACCCAAAAGAACCTTCTTTTAAACTCAATGCAAATGTTATTTCTATCAGTTCAAATTCTTATCTAATAAACAAGTGGTTGTGAGCTGTAGTTGTGATCACGTCTGCTTTACACGCGGAAGGTCTTCGGTTCGATACCCGAAAGAACCTTCTTTTAAACTCAATGTAAATGTTAAATCTATGAGTTCAAATTCTACTCTAATTAATAAGTGTTTGTGTGGTGTAGTGGTGATCACGTCTGCTTTACACGCGGAAGGTCTTCGGTTCGATACCCGAAAGAGCCTTCTTTTAAACTCAATGGAAATGTTATTTCTATCAGTTCTCATTCTTCTCTCATAAATAAGTGGTTGTGTGGTGTAGTGGTGATCACGCCTGCTTTACTCGCGGAAGGTCTCCGGTTCGATACCCGAAAGATCCTTCTTTTAAACTCAATGGAAATATGTTATTTTTGTCAGTTCAAATTCTTCTCTAATAAATAAGTGGTTGTGTGGTGTAGTGGTGATCACGTCTGCTTTACACTCGGAAGGTCGCCGGTTCGATACCCGAAAGAACCTTCTTTTAAATTCAATGGAAATGTTATTTCTATCAGTTCAAATTCTTCTCTCATAAATAAGTGGTTGTGTGGTGTAGTGGTGATCACGCCTGCTTTACTCGCGGAAGGCCACCGGTTAGATACCCGAAAGAACCTTCTTTTAAACTCAATGGAAATGTTATTTCTATTAGTTCAAATTCTTCTCTCATAAATAAGTGGTTGTGTGGTGTAGTGGTGATCACGCCTGCTTTACTCGCGGAAGGTCACCGGTTCGATACCCGAAAGATACTTCTTTTAAATTCAATGGAAATGTTATTTCTATCAGTTCAAATTCTTCTCTCAGAAATAAGTGGTTGTGTGGTGTAGTTGTGATCACGTCTGCTTTACACGCGGAATGTCTCCGGTTCGATACCCGAAAGAACCTTCTTTTAAACTCAATGCAAATATTATTTGTATCAGTTCAAATTCTTCCCTAATAAATAAGTGGTTGTGATGTGTAGTTGTGATCACGTCTGCTTTACACACGGAATGTCTTCGTTTCGATCCCCGAAAGAACCTTCTTTTAAACTCGATGCAAATGTTATTTCTATCAGTTCAAATTCTTCCCTAATAAATAAGTGGTTGTGATGTGTAGTGGTGATCACGTCTGCTTTACACGCGGAAGGTCTTCCTTTCGTTACCCAAAAGAACCTTCTTTTAAACTCAATGCAAATGTTATTTCTATCAGTTCAAATTCTTATCTAATAAACAAGTGGTTGTGAGCTGTAGTTGTGATCACGTCTGCTTTACACGCGGAAGGTCTTCGGTTCGATACCCGAAAGAACCTTCTTTTAAACTCAATGTAAATGTTAAATCTATGAGTTCAAATTCTACTCTAATTAATAAGTGTTTGTGTGGTGTAGTGGTGATCACGTCTGCTTTACACGCGGAAGGTCTTCGGTTCGATACCCGAAAGAGCCTTCTTTTAAACTCAATGGAAATGTTATTTCTATCAGTTCTCATTCTTCTCTCATAAATAAGTGGTTGTGTGGTGTAGTGGTGATCACGATTGCTTTACTCGCGGAAGGTCTCCGGTTCGATACCCGAAAGATCCTTCTTTTAAACTCAATGGAAATATGTTATTTCTGTCAGTTCAAATTCTTCTCTAATAAATAAGTGGTTGTGTGGTGTAGTGGTGATCACGTCTGCTTTACACTCGGAAGGTCGCCGGTTCGATACCCGAAAGAACCTTCTTTTAAATTCAATGGAAATGTTATTTCTATCAGTTCAAATTCTTCTCTCATAAATAAGTGGTTGTGTGGTGTAGTGGTGATCACGCCTGCTTTACTCGCGGAAGGCCACCGGTTCGATACCCGAAAGAACCTTCTTTTAAACTCAATGGAAATGTTATTTCTATTAGTTCAAATTCTTCTCTCATAAATAAGTGGTTGTGTGGTGTAGTGGTGATCACGCCTGCTTTACTCGCGGAAGGTCACCGGTTCGATACCCGAAAGAACCTTCTTTTAAATTCAATGGAAATGTTATTTCTATCAGTTCAAATTCTTCTCTCAGAAATAAGTGGTTGTGTGGTGTAGTTGTGATCACGTCTGCTTTACACGCGGAATGTCTCCGGTTCGATACCCGAAAGAACCTTCTTTTAAACTCAATGCAAATATTATTTGTATCAGTTCAAATTCTTCCCTAATAAATAAGTGGTTGTGATGTGTAGTTGTGATCACGTCTGCTTTACACACGGAATGTCTCCGGTTCGATACCCGAAAGAACCTTCTTTTAAACTCGATGCAAATAATATTTCTATCAGTTCAAATTCTTTATTAATAAATAAGTGGTTGTGATGTGTAGTGTTGATTACGTCTGCTTTACACGCGGAAGGTCTTCGTTTCGATACCCGAAAGAACCTTCTTTTAAACTCAATGCAAATGTTATTTCTATCAGTTCAAACTGTTCTCTAATAAATAAGTGGTTGTGTGGTGTATTGGTGATCACATCTGCTTTACTCGCGGAAGGTCTCCGGTTCGATACCCGAAAGAACCTTCTTTTAAACTCAATGGAAATATGTTATTTCTGTCAGTTCAAATTCTTCTCTAATAAATAAGTGGTTGTGTGGTGTAGTGGTGATCACGTCTGCTTTACACTCGGAAAGTCGCCGGTTCGATACCCGAAAGAACCTTCTTTTAAATTCAATGGAAATGTTATTTCTATCAGTTCAAATTCTTCTCTCATAAATAATTGGTTGTGTAGTGTAGTGGTGATCACGCCTGCTTTACTCGCGGAAGGTCTCCGGTTCGATACCCGAAAGAACCTTCTTTTAAACTCAATGGAAATGTTATTTCTATCAGTTCAAATTCTTCTCTCATAAATAAGTGGTTGTGTGTTGTAGTGGTGATCACGTCTGCTTTACTCGCGGAAGGTCTCCGGTTCGATACCCGAAATAACCTTCTTTTAAACTCAATGGAAATATGTTATTTCTGTCAGTACAAATTCTTCTCTAATAAATAAGTGGTTGTGTGGTGTAGTGGTGATCACGTCTGCTTTACACTCGGAAAGTCGCCGGTTCGATACCCGAAAGAACCTTCTTTTAAATTCAATGGAAATGTTATTTCTATCAGTTCAAATTCTTCTCTCATAAATAAGTGGTTGTGTGGTGTAGTGGTGATCACGCCTGCTTTACTCGCGGAAGGTCTCCGGTTCGATACCCGAAAGAACCTTCTTTTAAACTCAATGGAAATATGTTATTTCTGTCAGTTCAAATTCTTCTCTAATAAATAAGTGGTTGTGTGGTGTAGTGGTGATCACGTCTGCTTTAAACTCGGAAGGTCTCCGGTTCGATACCCGAAAGAACCTTCTTTTAAACTCAATGGAAATGTTATTTCTATCAGTTCAAATTCTTCTCTAATAAATAAGTGGTTGTGATGTGTAGTGGTGATCACGTCTGCTTTACACTCGGAAGGTCGCCGGTTCGATACCCGAAAGAACCTTCTTTTAAATTCAATGGAAATGTTATTTCTATCAGTTCAAATTCTTCTCTCATAAATAAGTGGTTGTGTGGTGTAATGGGGATCACGCCTGCTTTACTCGCGGAAGGCCACCGGTTCGATACCCGAAAGAACCTTCTTTTAAACTCAATGGAAATGTTATTTCTATTAGTTCAAATTCTTCTCTCATAAATAAGTGGTTGTGTGGTGTAGTGGTGATCACGCCTGCTTTACTCGCGGAAGGTCACCAGTTCGATACCCGAAAGAACCTTCTTTTAAATTCAATGGAAATGTTATTTCTATCAGTTCAAATTCTTCTCTCAGAAATAAGTGGTTGTGTGGTGGAGTTGTGATCACGTCTGCTTTACACGCGGAATGTCTCCGGTTCGATACCCGAAAGAACCTTCTTTTAAACTCAATGCAAATATTATTTGTATCAGTTCAAATTCTTCCCTAATAAATAAGTGGTTGTGATGTGTAGTTGTGATCACGTCTGCTTTACACACGGAATGTCTCCGGTTCGATACCCGAAAGAACCTTCTTTTAAACTCGATGCAAATAATATTTCTATCAGTTCAAATTCTTTATTAATAAATAAGTGGTTGTGATGTGTAGTGGTGATCACGTCTGCTTTACACGCGGAAGGTCTTCGTTTCGATACCCGAAAGAACCTTCTTTTAAACTCAATGCAAATGTTATTTCTATCAGTTCAAACTGTTCTCTAATAAATAAGTGGTTGTGTGGTGTAGTGGTGATCACGTCTGCTTTACTCGCGGAAGGTCTCCGGTTCGATACCCGAAAGAACCTTCTTTTAAACTCAATGGAAATATGTTATTTCTGTCAGTTCAAATTCTTCTCTAATAAATAAGTGGTTGTGTGGTGTAGTGGTGATCACGTCTGCTTTACACTCGGAAAGTCGCCGGTTCGATACCCGAAAGAACCTTCTTTTAAATTCAATGGAAATGTTATTTCTATCAGTTCAAATTCTTCTCTCATAAATAAGTGGTTGTGTAGTGTAGTGGTGATCACGCCTGCTTTACTCGCGGAAGGTCTCCGGTTCGATACCCGAAAGAACCTTCTTTTAAACTCAATGGAAATGTTATTTCTATCAGTTCAAATTCTTCTCTCATAAATAAGTGGTTGTGTGGAATAGTGGTGATCACGTCTGCTTTACTCGCGGAAGGTCTCCGGTTCGATACCCGAAAGAACCTTCTTTTAAACTCAATGGAAATATGTTATTTCTGTCAGTACAAATTCTTCTCTAATAAATAAGTGGTTGTGTGGTGTAGTGGTGATCACGTCTGCTTTACACTCGGAAAGTCGCCGGTTCGATACCCGAAAGAACCTTCTTTTAAATTCAATGGAAATGTTATTTCTATCAGTTCAAATTCTTCTCTCATAAATAAGTGGTTGTGTGGTGTAGTGGCGATCACATCTGCTTTACTCGCGGAAGGTCTCCGGTTCGATACCCGAAAGAACCTTCTTTTAAACTCAATGGAAATATGTTATTTCTGTCAGTTCAAATTCTTCTCTAATAAATAAGTGGTTGTGTGGTGTAGTGGTGATCACGTCTGCTTTAAACTCGGAAGGTCTCCGGTTCGATACCCGAAAGAACCTTCTTTTAAACTCAATGGAAATGTTATTTCTATCAGTTCAAATTCTTCTCTAATAAATAAGTGGTTGTGATGTGTAGTGGTGATCACGTCTGCTTTACACTCGGAAGGTCGCCGGTTCGATACCCGAAAGAACCTTCTTTTAAATTCAATGGAAATGTTATTTCTATCAGTTCAAATTCTTCTCTCATAAATAAGTGGTTGTGTGGTGTAATGGTGATCACGCCTGCTTTACTCGCGGAAGGCCACCGGTTCGATACCCGAAAGAACCTTCTTTTAAACTCAATGGAAATGTTATTTCTATTAGTTCAAATTCTTCTCTCATAAATAAGTGGTTGTGTGGTGTAGTGGTGATCACGCCTGCTTTACTCGCGGAAGGTCACCGGTTCGATACCCGAAAGATACTTCTTTTAAATTCAATGGAAATGTTATTTCTATCAGTTCAAATTCTTCTCTCAGAAATAAGTGGTTGTGTGGTGTAGTTGTGATCACGTCTGCTTTACACGCGGAATGTCTCCGGTTCGATACCCGAAAGAACCTTCTTTTAAACTCAATGCAAATATTATTTGTATCAGTTCAAATTCTTCCCTAATAAATAAGTGGTTGTGATGTGTAGTTGTGATCACGTCTGCTTTACACACGGAATGTCTTCGTTTCGATCCCCGAAAGAACCTTCTTTTAAACTCGATGCAAATGTTATTTCTATCAGTTCAAATTCTTCCCTAATAAATAAGTGGTTGTGATGTGTAGTGGTGATCACGTCTGCTTTACACGCGGAAGGTCTTCCTTTCGTTACCCAAAAGAACCTTCTTTTAAACTCAATGCAAATGTTATTTCTATCAGTTCAAATTCTTATCTAATAAACAAGTGGTTGTGAGCTGTAGTTGTGATCACGTCTGCTTTACACGCGGAAGGTCTTCGGTTCGATACCCGAAAGAACCTTCTTTTAAACTCAATGTAAATGTTAAATCTATGAGTTCAAATTCTACTCTAATTAATAAGTGTTTGTGTGGTGTAGTGGTGATCACGTCTGCTTTACACGCGGAAGGTCTTCGGTTCGATACCCGAAAGAGCCTTCTTTTAAACTCAATGGAAATGTTATTTCTATCAGTTCTCATTCTTCTCTCATAAATAAGTGGTTGTGTGGTGTAGTGGTGATCACGCCTGCTTTACTCGCGGAAGGTCTCCGGTTCGATACCCGAAAGATCCTTCTTTTAAACTCAATGGAAATATGTTATTTCTGTCAGTTCAAATTCTTCTCTAATAAATAAGTGGTTGTGTGGTGTAGTGGTGATCACGTCTGCTTTACACTCGGAAGGTCGCCGGTTCGATACCCGAAAGAACCTTCTTTTAAATTCAATGGAAATGTTATTTCTATCAGTTCAAATTCTTCTCTCATAAATAAGTGGTTGTGTGGTGTAGTGGTGATCACGCCTGCTTTACTCGCGGAAGGTCACCGGTTCGATACCCGAAAGAACCTTCTTTTAAATTCAATGGAAATGTTATTTCTATCAGTTCAAATTCTTCTCTCAGAAATAAGTGGTTGTGTGGTGTAGTTGTGATCACGTCTGCTTTACACGCGGAATGTCTCCGGTTCGATACCCGAAAGAACCTTCTTTTAAACTCAATGCAAATATTATTTGTATCAGTTCAAATTCTTCCCTAATAAATAAGTGGTTGTGATGTGTAGTTGTGATCACGTCTGCTTTACACACGGAATGTCTCCGGTTCGATACCCGAAAGAACCTTCTTTTAAACTCGATGCAAATAATATTTCTATCAGTTCAAATTCTTTATTAATAAATAAGTGGTTGTGATGTGTAGTGTTGATTACGTCTGCTTTACACGCGGAAGGTCTTCGTTTCGATACCCGAAAGAACCTTCTTTTAAACTCAATGCAAATGTTATTTCTATCAGTTCAAACTGTTCTCTAATAAATAAGTGGTTGTGTGGTGTATTGGTGATCACATCTGCTTTACTCGCGGAAGGTCTCCGGTTCGATACCCGAAAGAACCTTCTTTTAAACTCAATGGAAATATGTTATTTCTGTCAGTTCAAATTCTTCTCTAATAAATAAGTGGTTGTGTGGTGTAGTGGTGATCACGTCTGCTTTACACTCGGAAAGTCGCCGGTTCGATACCCGAAAGAACCTTCTTTTAAATTCAATGGAAATGTTATTTCTATCAGTTCAAATTCTTCTCTCATAAATAATTGGTTGTGTAGTGTAGTGGTGATCACGCCTGCTTTACTCGCGGAAGGTCTCCGGTTCGATACCCGAAAGAACCTTCTTTTAAACTCAATGGAAATGTTATTTCTATCAGTTCAAATTCTTCTCTCATAAATAAGTGGTTGTGTGTTGTAGTGGTGATCACGTCTGCTTTACTCGCGGAAGGTCTCCGGTTCGATACCCGAAATAACCTTCTTTTAAACTCAATGGAAATATGTTATTTCTGTCAGTACAAATTCTTCTCTAATAAATAAGTGGTTGTGTGGTGTAGTGGTGATCACGTCTGCTTTACACTCGGAAAGTCGCCGGTTCGATACCCGAAAGAACCTTCTTTTAAATTCAATGGAAATGTTATTTCTATCAGTTCAAATTCTTCTCTCATAAATAAGTGGTTGTGTGGTGTAGTGGTGATCACGCCTGCTTTACTCGCGGAAGGTCTCCGGTTCGATACCCGAAAGAACCTTCTTTTAAACTCAATGGAAATATGTTATTTCTGTCAGTTCAAATTCTTCTCTAATAAATAAGTGGTTGTGTGGTGTAGTGGTGATCACGTCTGCTTTAAACTCGGAAGGTCTCCGGTTCGATACCCGAAAGAACCTTCTTTTAAACTCAATGGAAATGTTATTTCTATCAGTTCAAATTCTTCTCTAATAAATAAGTGGTTGTGATGTGTAGTGGTGATCACGTCTGCTTTACACTCGGAAGGTCGCCGGTTCGATACCCGAAAGAACCTTCTTTTAAATTCAATGGAAATGTTATTTCTATCAGTTCAAATTCTTCTCTCATAAATAAGTGGTTGTGTGGTGTAATGGTGATCACGCCTGCTTTACTCGCGGAAGGCCACCGGTTCGATACCCGAAAGAACCTTCTTTTAAACTCAATGGAAATGTTATTTCTATTAGTTCAAATTCTTCTCTCATAAATAAGTGGTTGTGTGGTGTAGTGGTGATCACGCCTGCTTTACTCGCGGAAGGTCACCAGTTCGATACCCGAAAGAACCTTCTTTTAAATTCAATGGAAATGTTATTTCTATCAGTTCAAATTCTTCTCTCAGAAATAAGTGGTTGTGTGGTGGAGTTGTGATCACGTCTGCTTTACACGCGGAATGTCTCCGGTTCGATACCCGAAAGAACCTTCTTTTAAACTCAATGCAAATATTATTTGTATCAGTTCAAATTCTTCCCTAATAAATAAGTGGTTGTGATGTGTAGTTGTGATCACGTCTGCTTTACACACGGAATGTCTCCGGTTCGATACCCGAAAGAACCTTCTTTTAAACTCGATGCAAATAATATTTCTATCAGTTCAAATTCTTTATTAATAAATAAGTGGTTGTGATGTGTAGTGGTGATCACGTCTGCTTTACACGCGGAAGGTCTTCGTTTCGATACCCGAAAGAACCTTCTTTTAAACTCAATGCAAATGTTATTTCTATCAGTTCAAACTGTTCTCTAATAAATAAGTGGTTGTGTGGTGTAGTGGTGATCACGTCTGCTTTACTCGCGGAAGGTCTCCGGTTCGATACCCGAAAGAACCTTCTTTTAAACTCAATGGAAATATGTTATTTCTGTCAGTTCAAATTCTTCTCTAATAAATAAGTGGTTGTGTGGTGTAGTGGTGATCACGTCTGCTTTACACTCGGAAAGTCGCCGGTTCGATACCCGAAAGAACCTTCTTTTAAATTCAATGGAAATGTTATTTCTATCAGTTCAAATTCTTCTCTCATAAATAAGTGGTTGTGTAGTGTAGTGGTGATCACGCCTGCTTTACTCGCGGAAGGTCTCCGGTTCGATACCCGAAAGAACCTTCTTTTAAACTCAATGGAAATGTTATTTCTATCAGTTCAAATTCTTCTCTCATAAATAAGTGGTTGTGTGTTGTAGTGGTGATCACGTCTGCTTTACTCGCGGAAGGTCTCCGGTTCGATACCCGAAAGAACCTTCTTTTAAACTCAATGGAAATATGTTATTTCTGTCAGTACAAATTCTTCTCTAATAAATAAGTGGTTGTGTGGTGTAGTGGTGATCACGTCTGCTTTACACTCGGAAAGTCGCCGGTTCGATACCCGAAAGAACCTTCTTTTAAATTCAATGGAAATGTTATTTCTATCAGTTCAAATTCTTCTCTCATAAATAAGTGGTTGTGTGGTGTAGTGGCGATCACATCTGCTTTACTCGCGGAAGGTCTCCGGTTCGATACCCGAAAGAACCTTCTTTTAAACTCAATGGAAATATGTTATTTCTGTCAGTTCAAATTCTTCTCTAATAAATAAGTGGTTGTGTGGTGTAGTGGTGATCACGTCTGCTTTAAACTCGGAAGGTCTCCGGTTCGATACCCGAAAGAACCTTCTTTTAAACTCAATGGAAATGTTATTTCTATCAGTTCAAATTCTTCTCTAATAAATAAGTGGTTGTGATGTGTAGTGGTGATCACGTCTGCTTTACACGCGGAAGGTCTTCGTTTCGATACCCGAAAGAACCTTCTTTTAAACTCAATGCAAATATTATTTGTATCAGTTCAAATTCTTCCCTAATAAATAAGTGGTTGTGATGTGTAGTTGTGATCACGTCTGCTTTACACACGGAATGTCTTCGTTTCGATCCCCGAAAGAACCTTCTTTTAAACTCGATGCAAATGTTATTTCTATCAGTTCAAATTCTTCCCTAATAAATAAGTGGTTGTGATGTGTAGTGGTGATCACGTCTGCTTTACACGCGGAAGGTCTTCCTTTCGTTACCCGAAAGAACCTTCTTTTAAACTCAATGCAAATGTTATTTCTATCAGTTCAAATTCTTATCTAATAAATAAGTGGTTGTGAGCTGTAGTTGTGATCACGTCTGCTTTACACGCGGAAGGTCTTCGTTTCGATACCCGAAAGAACCTTCTTTTAAACTCAATGCAAATGTTATTTCTATCAGTTCAAACTGTTCTCTAATAAATAAGTGGTTGTGTGGTGTAGTGGTGATCACGTCTGCTTTACTCGCGGAAGGTCTCCGGTTCGATACCCGAAAGAACCTTCTTTTAAACTCAATGGAAATATGTTATTTCTGTCAGTACAAATTCTTCTCTAATAAATAAGTGGTTGTGTGGTGTAGTGCTGATCACGTCTGCTTTACACTCGGAAAGTCGCCGGTTCGATACCCGAAAGAACCTTCTTTTAAATTCAATGGAAATATGTTATTTCTGTCAGTTCAAATTCTTCTCTAATAAATAAGTGGTTGTGATGTGTAGTGGTGATCACGTCTGCTTTACACGCGGAAGGTCTTCGTTTCGATACCCGAAAGAACCTTCTTTTAAACTCAATGCAAATGTTATTTCTATCAGTTCAAACTGTTCTCTAATAAATAAGTGGTTGTGCTGTGTAGTGGTGATCACGTCTCCTTTACACGCGGAAGGTCTACGTTTCGATCCCCGAAAGAACCTTCTTTTAAAATCGATGCAAATGTTATTTCTATCAGTTCAAATTCTTCCCTAATAAATAAGTGGTTGTGATGTGTAGTGGTGATCACGTCTGCTTTACACGCGGAAGGTCTTCGTTTCGTTACTCGAAAGAACCTTCTTTTAAATTCAATGCAAATGTTATTTCTATGAGTTCAAATTCTTATCTAATAAATAAGTGGTTGTGAGCTGTAGTTGTGATCACGTCTGCTTTACACGCGGAATGTCTCCGGTTCGATACCCGAAAGAACCTTCTTTTAAACTCAATGCAAATATTATTTGTATCAGTTCAAATTCTTCTCTCATAAATAAGTGGTTGTGTGGTGTAGTGGTGATCACGTCTGCTTTACTCGAGGAAGGTCTCCGGTTCGATACCCGAAAGAACCTTCTTTTAAACTCAATGGAAATATGTTATTTCTGTCAGTTCAAATTCTTCTCTAATAAATAAGTGGTTGTGTGGTGTAGTGGTGATCACGTCTGCTTTAAACTCGGAAGGTCGCCGGTTCGATACCCGAAAGAACCTTCTTTTAAATTCAATGGAAATGTTATTTCTATCAGTTCAAATTCTTCTCTCATAAATAAGTGGTTGTGTGGTGTAGTGGTGATCACGCCTGCTTTAGTCGCGGAAGGTCTCCGGTTCGATACCCGAAAGAACCTTCTTTTAAACTCAATGGAAATGTTATTTCTATCAGTTCAAATTCTTCTCTAATAAATAAGTGGTTGTGATGTGTAGTGGTGATCACGTCTGCTTTACACGCGGAAGGTCTTCGTTTCGATACCCGAAAGAACCTTCTTTTAAACTCAATGCAAATGTTATTTCTATCAGTTCAAACTGTTCTCTAATAAATAAGTGGTTGTGCTGTGTAGTGGTGATCACGTCTCCTTTACACGCGGAAGGTCTACGTTTCGATCCCCGAAAGAACCTTCTTTTAAAATCGATGCAAATGTTATTTCTATCAGTTCAAATTCTTCCCTAATAAATAAGTGGTTGTGATGTGTAGTGGTGATCACGTCTGCTTTACACGCGGAAGGTCTTCGTTTCGTTACTCGAAAGAACCTTCTTTTAAATTCAATGCAAATGTTATTTCTATCAGTTCAAATTCTTATCTAATAAATAAGTGGTTGTGAGCTGTAGTTGTGATCACGTCTGCTTTACACGCGGAATGTCTCCGGTTCGATACCCGAAAGAACCTTCTTTTAAACTCAATGCAAATATTATTTGTATCAGTTCAAATTCTTCCCTAATAAATAAGTGGTTGTGATGTGTAGTGGTGATCACGTCTGCTTTACACGCGGATGGTCTTCCTTTCGTTACCCGAAAGAACCTTCTTTTAAACTCAATGCAAATGTTATTTCTATCAGTTCAAATTCTTATCTAATAAATAAGTGGTTGTGAGCTGTAGTTGTGATCACGTCTGCTTTACACGCGGAAGGTCTTCGGTTCGATACCCGAAAGAACCTTCTTTTAAACTCAATGTAAATGTTATATCTATGAGTTCAAATTCTACTCTAATTAATAAGTGTTTGTGTGGTGTAGTGGTGATCACGTCTGCTTTACACGCGGAAGGTCTTCGGTTCGATACCCGAAAGAGCCTTCTTTTAAACTCAATGGAAATGTTATTTCTATCAGTTCAAATTCTTCTCTCATAAATAAGTGGTTGTGTGGTGTAGTGGTGATCACGCCTGCTTTACTCGCGGAAGGTCTCCGGTTCGATACCCGAAAGATCCTTCTTTTAAACTCAATGGAAATATGTTATTTCTGTCAGTTCAAATTCTTCTCTAATAAATAAGTGGTTGTGTGGTGTAGTGGTGATCACGTCTGCTTTATACTCGGAAGGTCGCCGGTTCGATACCCGAAAGAACCTTCTTTTAAATTCAATGGAAATGTTATTTCTATCAGTTCAAATTCTTCTCTCATAAATAAGTGGTTGTGTGGTGTAGTGGTGATCACGCCTGCTTTACTCGCGGAAGGTCTCCGGTTCGATACCCGAAAGAACCTTCTTTTAAACTCAATGCAAATATTATTTGTATCAGTTCAAATTCTTCTCTAATAAATAAGTGGTTGTGTGGTGTAGTTGTGATCACGTCTGCTTTACACACGGAATGTCTCCGGTTCGATACCCGAAAGAACCTTCTTTTAAACTCGATGCAAATAATATTTCTATCAGTTCAAATTCTTTATTAATAAATAAGTGGTTGTGATGTGTAGTGGTGATCACGTCTGCTTTACACGCGGAAGGTCTTCGTTTCGATACCCGAAAGAACCTTCTTTTAAACTCAATGCAAATGTTATTTCTATCAGTTCAAATTCTTCTCTAATAAATAAGTGGTTGTGATGTGTAGTGGTGATCACGTCTGCTTTACACGCGGAAGGTCTTCGTTTCGATACCCGAAAGAACCTTCTTTTAAACTCAATGCAAATGTTATTTCTATCAGTTCAAACTGTTCTCTAATAAATAAGTGGTTGTGCTGTGTAGTGGTGATCACGTCTACTTTACACGCGGAAGGTCTACGTTTCGATCCCCGAAAGAACCTTCTTTTAAAATCGATGCAAATGTTATTTCTATCAGTTCAAATTCTTCCCTAATAAATAAGTGGTTGTGATGTGTAGTGGTGATCACGTCTGCTTTACACGCGGAAGGTCTTCGTTTCGTTACTCGAAAGAACCTTCTTTTAAATTCAATGCAAATGTTATTTCTATGAGTTCAAATTCTTATGTAATAAATAAGTGGTTGTGAGCTGTAGTTGTGATCACGTCTGCTTTACACGCGGAATGTCTCCGGTTCGATACCCGAAAGAACCTTCTTTTAAACTCAATGCAAATATTATTTGTATCAGTTCAAATTCTTCCCTAATAAATAAGTGGTTGTGATGTGTAGTTGTGATCACGTCTGCTTTACACACGGAATGTCTTCGTTTCGATCCCCGAAAGAACCTTCTTTTAAACTCGATGCAAATGTTATTTCTATCAGTTCAAATTCTTCCCTAATAAATAAGTGGTTGTGAGCTGTAGTTGTGATCACGTCTGCTTTACACGCGGAAGGTCTTCGGTTCGATACCCGAAAGAACCTTCTTTTAAACTCAATGTAAATGTTATATCTATGAGTTCAAATTCTACTCTAATTAATAAGTGTTTGTGTGGTGTAGTGGTGATCACGTCTGCTTTACACGCGGAAGGTCTTCGGTTCGATACCCGAAAGAGCCTTCTTTTAAACTCAATGGAAATGTTATTTCTATCAGTTCAAATTCTTCTCTCATAAATAAGTGGTTGTGTGGTGTAGTGGTGATCACGCCTGCTTTACTCGCGGAAGGTCTCCGGTTCGATACCCGAAAGATCCTTCTTTTAAACTCAATGGAAATATGTTATTTCTGTCAGTTCAAATTCTTCTCTAATAAATAAGTGGTTGTGTGGTGTAGTGGTGATCACGTCTGCTTTACACTCGGAAGGTCGCCGGTTCGATACCCGAAAGAACCTTCTTTTAAATTCAATGGAAATGTTATTTCTATCAGTTCAAATTCTTCTCTCATAAATAAGTGGTTGTGTGGTGTAGTGGTGATCACGCCTGCTTTACTCGCGGAAGGTCTCCGGTTCGATACCCGAAAGAACCTTCTTTTAAACTCAATGCAAATATTATTTGTATCAGTTCAAATTCTTCTCTAATAAATAAGTGGTTGTGTGGTGTAGTTGTGATCACGTCTGCTTTACACACGGAATGTCTCCGGTTCGATACCCGAAAGAACCTTCTTTTAAACTCGATGCAAATAATATTTCTATCAGTTCAAATTCTTTATTAATAAATAAGTGGTTGTGATGTGTAGTGGTGATCACGTCTGCTTTACACGCGGAAGGTCTTCGTTTCGATACCCGAAAGAACCTTCTTTTAAACTCAATGCAAATGTTATTTCTATCAGTTCAAACTGTTCTCTAATAAATAAGTGGTTGTGTGGTGTAGTGGTGATCACGTCTGCTTTACTCGCGGAAGGTCTCCGGTTCGATACCCGAAAGAACCTTCTTTTTAACTCAATGGAAATATGTTATTTCTGTCAGTTCAAATTCTTCTCTAATAAATAAGTGGTTGTGTGGTGTAGTGGTGATCACGTCTGCTTTACACTCGGAAAGTCGCCGGTTCGATACCCGAAAGAATATTCTTTTAAACTCAATGGAAATGTTATTTGTATCAGTTCAAATTCTTCTCTCATAAATAAGTGGTTGTGTGGTGTAGTGGTGATCACGTCTGCTTTACTCGCGGAAGGTCTCCGGTTCGATACCCGAAAGAACCTTCTTTTAAACTCAATGGAAATATGTTATTTCTGTCAGTACAAATTCTTCTCTAATAAATAAGTGGTTGTGTGGTGTAGTGGTGATCACGTCTGCTTTACACTCGGAAAGTCGCCGGTTCGATACCCGAAAGAACCTTCTTTTAAATTCAATGAAAATGTTATTTCTATCAGTTCAAATTCTATTCTCATAAATAAGTGGTTGTGTGGTGTAGTGGTGATCACGCCTGCTTTACTCGCGGAAGGTCTCCGGTTCGATACCCGAAATAACCTTCTTTTAAACTCAATGGAAATGTTATTTCTATCAGTTCAAATTCTTCTCTCATAAATAAGTGGTTGTGTGGTGTAGTGGTGATCACGTCTGCTTTACTCGCGGAAGGTCTCCGGTTCGATACCCGAAAGAACCTTCTTTTAAACTCAATGGAAATATGTTATTTCTGTCAGTTCAAATTCTTCTCTAATAAATAAGTGGTTGTGTGGTGTAGTGGTGATCACGTCTGCTTTACACTCGGAAGGTCGCCGGTTCGATACCCGAAAGAACCTTCTTTTAAACTCAATGCAAATATTATTTGTATCAGTTCAAATTCTTCTCTCATAAAT
Source organism: Metellina segmentata (assembly GCA_947359465.1). Taxonomy (NCBI): domain Eukaryota; kingdom Metazoa; phylum Arthropoda; class Arachnida; order Araneae; family Tetragnathidae; genus Metellina; species Metellina segmentata. The sequence continues at coordinate 126,816,827 of OX375879.1, read as the reverse complement.
AAGTGGTTGTGTGGTGTAGTGGTGATCACGTCTGCTTTACTCGCGGAAGGTCTCCGGTTCGATACCCGAAAGAACCTTCTTTTAAACTCAATGGAAATATGTTATTTCTGTCAGTTCAAATTCTTCTCTAATAAATAAGTGGTTGTGTGGTGTAGTGGTGATCACGTCTGCTTTAAACTCGGAAGGTCGCCGGTTCGATACCCGAAAGAACCTTCTTTTAAATTCAATGGAAATGTTATTTCTATCAGTTCAAATTCTTCTCTCATAAATAAGTGGTTGTGTGGTGTAGTGGTGATCACGCCTGCTTTACTCGCGGAAGGTCTCCGGTTCGATACCCGAAAGAACCTTCTTTTAAACTCAATGGAAATGTTATTTCTATCAGTTCAAATTCTTCTCTAATAAATAAGTGGTTGTGATGTGTAGTGGTGATCACGTCTGCTTTACACGCGGAAGGTCTTCGTTTCGATACCCGAAAGAACCTTCTTTTAAACTCAATGCAAATGTTATTTCTATCAGTTCAAACTGTTCTCTAATAAATAAGTGGTTGTGCTGTGTAGTGGTGATCACGTCTCCTTTACACGCGGAAGGTCTACGTTTCGATCCCCGAAAGAACCTTCTTTTAAACTCAATGGAAATATGTTATTTCTGTCAGTTCAAATTCTTCTCTAATAAATAAGTGGTTGTGTGGTGTAGTGGTGATCACGTCTGCTTTAAACTCGGAAGGTCGCCGGTTCGATACCCGAAAGAACCTTCTTTTAAACTCAATGTAAATGTTATATCTATGAGTTCAAATTCTACTCTAATTAATAAGTGTTTGTGTGGTGTAGTGGTGATCACGTCTGCTTTACACGCGGAAGGTCTTCGGTTCGATACCCGAAAGAGCCTTCTTTTAAACTCAATGGAAATGTTATTTCTATCAGTTCAAATTCTTCTCTCATAAATAAGTGGTTGTGTGGTGTAGTGGTGATCACGCCTGCTTTACTCGCGGAAGGTCTCCGGTTCGATACCCGAAAGATCCTTCTTTTAAACTCAATGGAAATATGTTATTTCTGTCAGTTCAAATTCTTCTCTAATAAATAAGTGGTTGTGTGGTGTAGTGGTGATCACGTCTGCTTTACACTCGGAAGGTCGCCGGTTCGATACCCGAAAGAACCTTCTTTTAAATTCAATGGAAATGTTATTTCTATCAGTTCAAATTCTTCTCTCATAAATAAGTGGTTGTGTGGTGTAGTGGTGATCACGCCTGCTTTACTCGCGGAAGGTCTCCGGTTCGATACCCGAAAGAACCTTCTTTTAAACTCAATGCAAATATTATTTGTATCAGTTCAAATTCTTCTCTAATAAATAAGTGGTTGTGTGGTGTAGTTGTGATCACGTCTGCTTTACACACGGAATGTCTCCGGTTCGATACCCGAAAGAACCTTCTTTTAAACTCGATGCAAATAATATTTCTATCAGTTCAAATTCTTTATTAATAAATAAGTGGTTGTGATGTGTAGTGGTGATCACGTCTGCTTTACACGCGGAAGGTCTTCGTTTCGATACCCGAAAGAACCTTCTTTTAAACTCAATGCAAATGTTATTTCTATCAGTTCAAACTGTTCTCTAATAAATAAGTGGTTGTGTGGTGTAGTGGTGATCACGTCTGCTTTACTCGCGGAAGGTCTCCGGTTCGATACCCGAAAGAACCTTCTTTTTAACTCAATGGAAATATGTTATTTCTGTCAGTTCAAATTCTTCTCTAATAAATAAGTGGTTGTGTGGTGTAGTGGTGATCACGTCTGCTTTAGACTCGGAAAGTCGCCGGTTCGATACCCGAAAGAATATTCTTTTAAACTCAATGGAAATGTTATTTGTATCAGTTCAAATTCTTCTCTCATAAATAAGTGGTTGTGTGGTGTAGTGGTGATCACGTCTGCTTTACTCGCGGAAGGTCTCCGGTTCGATACCCGAAAGAACCTTCTTTTAAACTCAATGGAAATATGTTATTTCTGTCAGTACAAATTCTTCTCTAATAAATAAGTGGTTGTGTGGTGTAGTGGTGATCACGTCTGCTTTACACTCGGAAAGTCGCCGGTTCGATACCCGAAAGAACCTTCTTTTAAATTCAATGAAAATGTTATTTCTATCAGTTCAAATTCTATTCTCATAAATAAGTGGTTGTGTGGTGTAGTGGTGATCACGCCTGCTTTACTCGCGGAAGGTCTCCGGTTCGATACCCGAAATAACCTTCTTTTAAACTCAATGGAAATGTTATTTCTATCAGTTCAAATTCTTCTCTCATAAATAAGTGGTTGTGTGGTGTAGTGGTGATCACGTCTGCTTTACTCGCGGAAGGTCTCCGGTTCGATACCCGAAAGAACCTTCTTTTAAACTCAATGGAAATATGTTATTTCTGTCAGTTCAAATTCTTCTCTAATAAATAAGTGGTTGTGTGGTGTAGTGGTGATCACGTCTGCTTTACACTCGGAAGGTCGCCGGTTCGATACCCGAAAGAACCTTCTTTTAAACTCAATGCAAATATTATTTGTATCAGTTCAAATTCTTCTCTCATAAATAAGTGGTTGTGTGGTGTAGTGGTGATCACGTCTGCTTTACTCGCGGAAGGTCTCCGGTTCGATACCCGAAAGAACCTTCTTTTAAACTCAATGGAAATATGTTATTTCTGTCAGTTCAAATTCTTCTCTAATAAATAAGTGGTTGTGTGGTGTAGTGGTGATCACGTCTGCTTTAAACTCGGAAGGTCGCCGGTTCGATACCCGAAAGAACCTTCTTTTAAATTCAATGGAAATGTTATTTCTATCAGTTCAAATTCTTCTCTCATAAATAAGTGGTTGTGTGGTGTAGTGGTGATCACGCCTGCTTTACTCGCGGAAGGTCTCCGGTTCGATACCCGAAAGAACCTTCTTTTAAACTCAATGGAAATGTTATTTCTATCAGTTCAAATTCTTCTCTAATAAATAAGTGGTTGTGATGTGTAGTGGTGATCACGTCTGCTTTACACGCGGAAGGTCTTCGTTTCGATACCCGAAAGAACCTTCTTTTAAACTCAATGCAAATGTTATTTCTATCAGTTCAAACTGTTCTCTAATAAATAAGTGGTTGTGCTGTGTAGTGGTGATCACGTCTCCTTTACACGCGGAAGGTCTACGTTTCGATCCCCGAAAGAACCTTCTTTTAAACTCAATGGAAATATGTTATTTCTGTCAGTTCAAATTCTTCTCTAATAAATAAGTGGTTGTGTGGTGTAGTGGTGATCACGTCTGCTTTAAACTCGGAAGGTCGCCGGTTCGATACCCGAAAGAACCTTCTTTTAAATTCAATGGAAATGTTATTTCTATCAGTTCAAATTCTTCTCTCATAAATAAGTGGTTGTGTGGTGTAGTGGTGATCACGTCTGCTTTACTCGCGGAAGGTCTCCGGTTCGATACCCGAAAGAACCTTCTTTTAAACTCAATGGAAATATGTTATTTCTGTCAGTACAAATTCTTCTCTAATAAATAAGTGGTTGTGTGGTGTAGTGGTGATCACGTCTGCTTTACACTCGGAAAGTCGCCGGTTCGATACCCGAAAGAACCTTCTTTTAAATTCAATGAAAATGTTATTTCTATCAGTTCAAATTCTATTCTCATAAATAAGTGGTTGTGTGGTGTAGTGGTGATCACGCCTGCTTTACTCGCGGAAGGTCTCCGGTTCGATACCCGAAATAACCTTCTTTTAAACTCAATGGAAATGTTATTTCTATCAGTTCAAATTCTTCTCTCATAAATAAGTGGTTGTGTGGTGTAGTGGTGATCACGTCTGCTTTACTCGCGGAAGGTCTCCGGTTCGATACCCGAAAGAACCTTCTTTTAAACTCAATGGAAATATGTTATTTCTGTCAGTTCAAATTCTTCTCTAATAAATAAGTGGTTGTGTGGTGTAGTGGTGATCACGTCTGCTTTACACTCGGAAGGTCGCCGGTTCGATACCCGAAAGAACCTTCTTTTAAACTCAATGCAAATATTATTTGTATCAGTTCAAATTCTTCTCTCATAAATAAGTGGTTGTGTGGTGTAGTGGTGATCACGTCTGCTTTACTCGCGGAAGGTCTCCGGTTCGATACCCGAAAGAACCTTCTTTTAAACTCAATGGAAATATGTTATTTCTGTCAGTTCAAATTCTTCTCTAATAAATAAGTGGTTGTGTGGTGTAGTGGTGATCACGTCTGCTTTAAACTCGGAAGGTCGCCGGTTCGATACCCGAAAGAACCTTCTTTTAAATTCAATGGAAATGTTATTTCTATCAGTTCAAATTCTTCTCTCATAAATAAGTGGTTGTGTGGTGTAGTGGTGATCACGCCTGCTTTACTCGCGGAAGGTCTCCGGTTCGATACCCGAAAGAACCTTCTTTTAAACTCAATGGAAATGTTATTTCTATCAGTTCAAATTCTTCTCTAATAAATAAGTGGTTGTGATGTGTAGTGGTGATCACGTCTGCTTTACACGCGGAAGGTCTTCGTTTCGATACCCGAAAGAACCTTCTTTTAAACTCAATGCAAATGTTATTTCTATCAGTTCAAACTGTTCTCTAATAAATAAGTGGTTGTGCTGTGTAGTGGTGATCACGTCTCCTTTACACGCGGAAGGTCTACGTTTCGATCCCCGAAAGAACCTTCTTTTAAACTCAATGGAAATATGTTATTTCTGTCAGTTCAAATTCTTCTCTAATAAATAAGTGGTTGTGTGGTGTAGTGGTGATCACGTCTGCTTTAAACTCGGAAGGTCGCCGGTTCGATACCCGAAAGAACCTTCTTTTAAATTCAATGGAAATGTTATTTCTATCAGTTCAAATTCTTCTCTCATAAATAAGTGGTTGTGTGGTGTAGTGGTGATCACGCCTGCTTTACTCGCGGAAGGTCTCCGGTTCGATACCCGAAAGAACCTTCTTTTAAACTCAATGGAAATGTTATTTCTATCAGTTCAAATTCTTCTCTAATAAATAAGTGGTTGTGATGTGTAGTGGTGATCACGTCTGCTTTACACGCGGAAGGTCTTCGTTTCGATACCCGAAAGAACCTTCTTTTAAACTCAATGCAAATGTTATTTCTATCAGTTCAAACTGTTCTCTAATAAATAAGTGGTTGTGTGGTGTAGTGGTGATCACGCCTGCTTTACTCGCGGAAGGTCTCCGGTTCGATACCCGAAAGAACCTTCTTTTAAACTCAATGGAAATGTTATTTCTATCAGTTCAAATTCTTCTCTAATAAATAAGTGGTTGTGATGTGTAGTGGTGATCACGTCTGCTTTACACGCGGAAGGTCTTCGTTTCGATACCCGAAAGAACCTTCTTTTAAACTCAATGCAAATGTTATTTCTATCAGTTCAAACTGTTCTCTAATAAATAAGTGGTTGTGCTGTGTAGTGGTGATCACGTCTCCTTTACACGCGGAAGGTCTACGTTTCGATCCCCGAAAGAACCTTCTTTTAAACTCAATGGAAATATGTTATTTCTGTCAGTTCAAATTCTTCTCTAATAAATAAGTGGTTGTGTGGTGTAGTGGTGATCACGTCTGCTTTAAACTCGGAAGGTCGCCGGTTCGATACCCGAAAGAACCTTCTTTTAAATTCAATGGAAATGTTATTTCTATCAGTTCAAATTCTTCTCTCATAAATAAGTGGTTGTGTGGTGTAGTGGTGATCACGCCTGCTTTACTCGCGGAAGGTCTCCGGTTCGATACCCGAAAGAACCTTCTTTTAAACTCAATGGAAATGTTATTTCTATCAGTTCAAATTCTTCTCTAATAAATAAGTGGTTGTGATGTGTAGTGGTGATCACGTCTGCTTTACACGCGGAAGGTCTTCGTTTCGATACCCGAAAGAACCTTCTTTTAAACTCAATGCAAATGTTATTTCTATCAGTTCAAACTGTTCTCTAATAAATAAGTGGTTGTGCTGTGTAGTGGTGATCACGTCTCCTTTACACGCGGAAGGTCTACGTTTCGATCCCCGAAAGAACCTTCTTTTAAAATCGATGCAAATGTTATTTCTATCAGTTCAAATTCTTCCCTAATAAATAAGTGGTTGTGATGTGTAGTGGTGATCACGTCTGCTTTACACGCGGAAGGTCTTCGTTTCGTTACTCGAAAGAACCTTCTTTTAAATTCAATGCAAATGTTATTTCTATGAGTTCAAATTCTTATCTAATAAATAAGTGGTTGTGAGCTGTAGTTGTGATCACGTCTGCTTTACACGCGGAATGTCTCCGGTTCGATACCCGAAAGAACCTTCTTTTAAACTCAATGCAAATATTATTTGTATCAGTTCAAATTCTTCCCTAATAAATAAGTGGTTGTGATGTGTAGTTGTGATCACGTCTGCTTTACACACGGAATGTCTTCGTTTCGATCCCCGAAAGAACCTTCTTTTAAACTCGATGCAAATGTTATTTCTATCAGTTCAAATTCTTCCCTAATAAATAAGTGGTTGTGATGTGTAGTGGTGATCACGTCTGCTTTACACGCGGATGGTCTTCCTTTCGTTACCCGAAAGAACCTTCTTTTAAACTCAATGCAAATGTTATTTCTATCAGTTCAAATTCTTATCTAATAAATAAGTGGTTGTGAGCTGTAGTTGTGATCACGTCTGCTTTACACGCGGAAGGTCTTCGGTTCGATACCCGAAAGAACCTTCTTTTAAACTCAATGTAAATGTTATATCTATGAGTTCAAATTCTACTCTAATTAATAAGTGTTTGTGTGGTGTAGTGGTGATCACGTCTGCTTTACACGCGGAAGGTCTTCGGTTCGATACCCGAAAGAGCCTTCTTTTAAACTCAATGGAAATGTTATTTCTATCAGTTCAAATTCTTCTCTCATAAATAAGTGGTTGTGTGGTGTAGTGGTGATCACGCCTGCTTTACTCGCGGAAGGTCTCCGGTTCGATACCCGAAAGATCCTTCTTTTAAACTCAATGGAAATATGTTATTTCTGTCAGTTCAAATTCTTCTCTAATAAATAAGTGGTTGTGTGGTGTAGTGGTGATCACGTCTGCTTTACACTCGGAAGGTCGCCGGTTCGATACCCGAAAGAACCTTCTTTTAAATTCAATGGAAATGTTATTTCTATCAGTTCAAATTCTTCTCTCATAAATAAGTGGTTGTGTGGTGTAGTGGTGATCACGCCTGCTTTACTCGCGGAAGGTCTCCGGTTCGATACCCGAAAGAACCTTCTTTTAAACTCAATGCAAATATTATTTGTATCAGTTCAAATTCTTCTCTAATAAATAAGTGGTTGTGTGGTGTAGTTGTGATCACGTCTGCTTTACACACGGAATGTCTCCGGTTCGATACCCGAAAGAACCTTCTTTTAAAATCGATGCAAATAATATTTCTATCAGTTCAAATTCTTTATTAATAAATAAGTGGTTGTGATGTGTAGTGGTGATCACGTCTGCTTTACACGCGGAAGGTCTTCGTTTCGATACCCGAAAGAACCTTCTTTTAAACTCAATGCAAATGTTATTTCTATCAGTTCAAATTCTTCTCTAATAAATAAGTGGTTGTGATGTGTAGTGGTGATCACGTCTGCTTTACACGCGGAAGGTCTTCGTTTCGATACCCGAAAGAACCTTCTTTTAAACTCAATGCAAATGTTATTTCTATCAGTTCAAACTGTTCTCTAATAAATAAGTGGTTGTGCTGTGTAGTGGTGATCACGTCTCCTTTACACGCGGAAGGTCTACGTTTCGATCCCCGAAAGAACCTTCTTTTAAAATCGATGCAAATGTTATTTCTATCAGTTCAAATTCTTCCCTAATAAATAAGTGGTTGTGATGTGTAGTGGTGATCACGTCTGCTTTACACGCGGAAGGTCTTCGTTTCGTTACTCGAAAGAACCTTCTTTTAAATTCAATGCAAATGTTATTTCTATGAGTTCAAATTCTTATGTAATAAATAAGTGGTTGTGAGCTGTAGTTGTGATCACGTCTGCTTTACACGCGGAATGTCTCCGGTTCGATACCCGAAAGAACCTTCTTTTAAACTCAATGCAAATATTATTTGTATCAGTTCAAATTCTTCCCTAATAAATAAGTGGTTGTGATGTGTAGTTGTGATCACGTCTGCTTTACACACGGAATGTCTTCGTTTCGATCCCCGAAAGAACCTTCTTTTAAACTCGATGCAAATGTTATTTCTATCAGTTCAAATTCTTCCCTAATAAATAAGTGGTTGTGATGTGTAGTGGTGATCACGTCTGCTTTACACGCGGATGGTCTTCCTTTCGTTACCCGAAAGAACCTTCTTTTAAACTCAATGCAAATGTTATTTCTATCAGTTCAAATTCTTATCTAATAAATAAGTGGTTGTGAGCTGTAGTTGTGATCACGTCTGCTTTACACGCGGAAGGTCTTCGGTTCGATACCAGAAAGAACCTTCTTTTAAACTCAATGTAAATGTTATATCTATGAGTTCAAATTCTACTCTAATTAACAAGTGTTTGTGTGGTGTAGTGGTGATCACGTCTGCTTTACACGCGGAAGGTCTTCGGTTCGATACCCGAAAGAGCCTTCTTTTAAACTCAATGGAAATGTTATTTCTATCAGTTCAAATTCTTCTCTCATAAATAAGTGGTTGTGTGGTGTAGTGGTGATCACGCCTGCTTTACTCGCGGAAGGTCTCCGGTTCGATACCCGAAAGAACCTTCTTTTAAACTCAATGCAAATATTATTTGTATCAGTTCAAATTCTTCTCTAATAAATAAGTGGTTGTGTGGTGTAGTTGTGATCACGTCTGCTTTACACACGGAATGTCTCCGGTTCGATACCCGAAAGAACCTTCTTTTAAACTCGATGCAAATAATATTTCTATCAGTTCAAATTCTTTATTAATAAATAAGTGGTTGTGATGTGTAGTGGTGATCACGTCTGCTTTACACGCGGATGGTCTTCCTTTCGTTACCCGAAAGAACCTTCTTTTAAACTCAATGCAAATGTTATTTCTATCAGTTCAAATTCTTATCTAATAAATAAGTGGTTGTGAGCTGTAGTTGTGATCACGTCTGCTTTACACGCGGAAGGTCTTCGGTTCGATACCCGAAAGAACCTTCTTTTAAACTCAATGTAAATGTTATATCTATGAGTTCAAATTCTACTCTAATTAACAAGTGTTTGTGTGGTGTAGTGGTGATCACGTCTGCTTTACACGCGGAAGGTCTTCGGTTCGATACCCGAAAGAGCCTTCTTTTAAACTCAATGGAAATGTTATTTCTATCAGTTCAAATTCTTCTCTCATAAATAAGTGGTTGTGTGGTGTAGTGGTGATCACGCCTGCTTTACTCGCGGAAGGTCTCCGGTTCGATACCCGAAAGAACCTTCTTTTAAACTCAATGCAAATATTATTTGTATCAGTTCAAATTCTTCTCTAATAAATAAGTGGTTGTGTGGTGTAGTTGTGATCACGTCTGCTTTACACACGGAATGTCTCCGGTTCGATACCCGAAAGAACCTTCTTTTAAACTCGATGCAAATAATATTTCTATCAGTTCAAATTCTTTATTAATAAATAAGTGGTTGTGATGTGTAGTGGTGATCACGTCTGCTTTACACGCGGAAGGTCTTCGTTTCGATACCCGAAAGAACCTTCTTTTAAACTCAATGCAAATGTTATTTCTATCAGTTCAAATTCTTCTCTAATAAATAAGTGGTTGTGATGTGTAGTGGTGATCACGTCTGCTTTACACGCGGAAGGTCTTCGTTTCGATACCCGAAAGAACCTTCTTTTAAACTCAATGCAAATGTTATTTCTATCAGTTCAAACTGTTCTCTAATAAATAAGTGGTTGTGCTGTGTAGTGGTGATCACGTCTCCTTTACACGCGGAAGGTCTACGTTTCGATCCCCGAAAGAACCTTCTTTTAAAATCGATGCAAATGTTATTTCTATCAGTTCAAATTCTTCCCTAATAAATAAGTGGTTGTGATGTGTAGTGGTGATCACGTCTGCTTTACACGCGGAAGGTCTTCGTTTCGTTACTCGAAAGAACCTTCTTTTAAATTCAATGCAAATGTTATTTCTATGAGTTCAAATTCTTATGTAATAAATAAGTGGTTGTGAGCTGTAGTTGTGATCACGTCTGCTTTACACGCGGAATGTCTCCGGTTCGATACCCGAAAGAACCTTCTTTTAAACTCAATGCAAATATTATTTGTATCAGTTCAAATTCTTCCCTAATAAATAAGTGGTTGTGATGTGTAGTTGTGATCACGTCTGCTTTACACACGGAATGTCTTCGTTTCGATCCCCGAAAGAACCTTCTTTTAAACTCGATGCAAATGTTATTTCTATCAGTTCAAATTCTTCCCTAATAAATAAGTGGTTGTGATGTGTAGTGGTGATCACGTCTGCTTTACACGCGGATGGTCTTCCTTTCGTTACCCGAAAGAACCTTCTTTTAAACTCAATGCAAATGTTATTTCTATCAGTTCAAATTCTTATCTAATAAATAAGTGGTTGTGAGCTGTAGTTGTGATCACGTCTGCTTTACACGCGGAAGGTCTTCGGTTCGATACCCGAAAGAACCTTCTTTTAAACTCAATGTAAATGTTATATCTATGAGTTCAAATTCTACTCTAATTAATAAGTGTTTGTGTGGTGTAGTGGTGATCACGTCTGCTTTACACGCGGAAGGTCTTCGGTTCGATACCCGAAAGAGCCTTCTTTTAAACTCAATGGAAATGTTATTTCTATCAGTTCAAATTCTTCTCTCATAAATAAGTGGTTGTGTGGTGTAGTGGTGATCACGCCTGCTTTACTCGCGGAAGGTCTCCGGTTCGATACCCGAAAGATCCTTCTTTTAAACTCAATGGAAATATGTTATTTCTGTCAGTTCAAATTCTTCTCTAATAAATAAGTGGTTGTGTGGTGTAGTGGTGATCACGTCTGCTTTACACTCGGAAGGTCGCCGGTTCGATACCCGAAAGAACCTTCTTTTAAATTCAATGGAAATGTTATTTCTATCAGTTCAAATTCTTCTCTCATAAATAAGTGGTTGTGTGGTGTAGTGGTGATCACGCCTGCTTTACTCGCGGAAGGTCTCCGGTTCGATACCCGAAAGAACCTTCTTTTAAACTCAATGCAAATATTATTTGTATCAGTTCAAATTCTTCTCTAATAAATAAGTGGTTGTGTGGTGTAGTTGTGATCACGTCTGCTTTACACACGGAATGTCTCCGGTTCGATACCCGAAAGAACCTTCTTTTAAACTCGATGCAAATAATATTTCTATCAGTTCAAATTCTTTATTAATAAATAAGTGGTTGTGATGTGTAGTGGCGATCACGTCTGCTTTACACGCGGAAGGTCTTCGTTTCGATACCCGAAAGAACCTTCTTTTAAACTCAATGCAAATGTTATTTCTATCAGTTCAAACTGTTCTCTAATAAATAAGTGGTTGTGTGGTGTAGTGGTGATCACGTCTGCTTTACTCGCGGAAGGTCTCCGGTTCGATACCCGAAAGAACCTTCTTTTTAACTCAATGGAAATATGTTATTTCTGTCAGTTCAAATTCTTCTCTAATAAATAAGTGGTTGTGTGGTGTAGTGGTGATCACGTCTGCTTTACACTCGGAAAGTCGCCGGTTCGATACCCGAAAGAATATTCTTTTAAACTCAATGGAAATGTTATTTGTATCAGTTCAAATTCTTCTCTCATAAATAAGTGGTTGTGTGGTGTAGTGGTGATCACGTCTGCTTTACTCGCGGAAGGTCTCCGGTTCGATACCCGAAAGAACCTTCTTTTAAACTCAATGGAAATATGTTATTTCTGTCAGTACAAATTCTTCTCTAATAAATAAGTGGTTGTGTGGTGTAGTGGTGATCACGTCTGCTTTACACTCGGAAAGTCGCCGGTTCGATACCCGAAAGAACCTTCTTTTAAATTCAATGAAAATGTTATTTCTATCAGTTCAAATTCTATTCTCATAAATAAGTGGTTGTGTGGTGTAGTGGTGATCACGCCTGCTTTACTCGCGGAAGGTCTCCGGTTCGATACCCGAAATAACCTTCTTTTAAACTCAATGGAAATGTTATTTCTATCAGTTCAAATTCTTCTCTCATAAATAAGTGGTTGTGTGGTGTAGTGGTGATCACGTCTGCTTTACTCGCGGAAGGTCTCCGGTTCGATACCCGAAAGAACCTTCTTTTAAACTCAATGGAAATATGTTATTTCTGTCAGTTCAAATTCTTCTCTAATAAATAAGTGGTTGTGTGGTGTAGTGGTGATCACGTCTGCTTTACACTCGGAAGGTCGCCGGTTCGATACCCGAAAGAACCTTCTTTTAAACTCAATGCAAATATTATTTGTATCAGTTCAAATTCTTCTCTCATAAATAAGTGGTTGTGTGGTGTAGTGGTGATCACGTCTGCTTTACTCGCGGAAGGTCTCCGGTTCGATACCCGAAAGAACCTTCTTTTAAACTCAATGGAAATATGTTATTTCTGTCAGTTCAAATTCTTCTCTAATAAATAAGTGGTTGTGTGGTGTAGTGGTGATCACGTCTGCTTTAAACTCGGAAGGTCGCCGGTTCAATACCCGAAAGAACCTTCTTTTAAATTCAATGGAAATGTTATTTCTATCAGTTCAAATTCTTCTCTCATAAATAAGTGGTTGTGTGGTGTAGTGGTGATCACGCCTGCTTTACTCGCGGAAGGTCTCCGGTTCGATACCCGAAAGAACCTTCTTTTAAACTCAATGGAAATGTTATTTCTATCAGTTCAAATTCTTCTCTAATAAATAAGTGGTTGTGATGTGTAGTGGTGATCACGTCTGCTTTACACGCGGAAGGTCTTCGTTTCGATACCCGAAAGAACCTTCTTTTAAACTCAATGCAAATGTTATTTCTATCAGTTCAAACTGTTCTCTAATAAATAAGTGGTTGTGCTGTGTAGTGGTGATCACGTCTCCTTTACACGCGGAAGGTCTACGTTTCGATCCCCGAAAGAACCTTCTTTTAAAATCGATGCAAATGTTATTTCTATCAGTTCAAATTCTTCCCTAATAAATAAGTGGTTGTGATGTGTAGTGGTGATCACGTCTGCTTTACACGCGGAAGGTCTTCGTTTCGTTACTCGAAAGAACCTTCTTTTAAATTCAATGCAAATGTTATTTCTATGAGTTCAAATTCTTATCTAATAAATAAGTGGTTGTGAGCTGTAGTTGTGATCACGTCTTCTTTACACGCGGAATGTCTCCGGTTCGATACCCGAAAGAACCTTCTTTTAAACTCAATGCAAATATTATTTGTATCAGTTCAAATTCTTCCCTAATAAATAAGTGGTTGTGATGTGTAGTTGTGATCACGTCTGCTTTACACACGGAATGTCTTCGTTTCGATCCCCGAAAGAACCTTCTTTTAAACTCGATGCAAATGTTATTTCTATCAGTTCAAATTCTTCCCTAATAAATAAGTGGTTGTGATGTGTAGTGGTGATCACATCTGCTTTACACGCGGATGGTCTTCCTTTCGTTACCCGAAAGAACCTTCTTTTAAACTCAATGCAAATGTTATTTCTATCAGTTCAAATTCTTATCTAATAAATAAGTGGTTGTGAGCTGTAGTTGTGATCACGTCTGCTTTACACGCGGAAGGTCTTCGGTTCGATACCCGAAAGAACCTTCTTTTAAACTCAATGTAAATGTTATATCTATGAGTTCAAATTCTTCTCTAATAAATAAGTGGTTGTGTGGTGTAGTGGTGATCACGTCTGCTTTACACTCGGAAGGTCGCCGGTTCGATACCCGAAAGAACCTTCTTTTAAATTCAATGGAAATGTTATTTCTATCAGTTCAAATTCTTCTCTCATAAATAAGTGGTTGTGTGGTGTAGTGGTGATCACGCCTGCTTTACTCGCGGAAGGTCTCCGGTTCGATTCCCGAAAGAACCTTCTTTTAAACTCAATGCAAATATTATTTGTATCAGTTCAAATTCTTCTCTAATAAATAAGTGGTTGTGTGGTGTAGTTGTGATCACGTCTGCTTTACACACGGAATGTCTCCGGTTCGATACCCGAAAGAACCTTCTTTTAAACTCGATGCAAATAATATTTCTATCAGTTCAAATTCTTTATTAATAAATAAGTGGTTGTGATGTGTAGTGGTGATCACGTCTGCTTTACACGCGGAAGGTCTTCGTTTCGATACCCGAAAGAACCTTCTTTTAAACTCAATGCAAATGTTATTTCTATCAGTTCAAATTTTTCTCTAATAAATAAGTGGTTGTGATGTGTAGTGGTGATCACGTCTGCTTTACACGCGGAAGGTCTTCGTTTCGATACCCGAAAGAACCTTCTTTTAAACTCAATGCAAATGTTATTTCTATCAGTTCAAACTGTTCTCTAATAAATAAGTGGTTGTGCTGTGTAGTGGTGATCACGTCTCCTTTACACGCGGAAGGTCTACGTTTCGATCCCCGAAAGAACCTTCTTTTAAAATCGATGCAAATGTTATTTCTATCAGTTCAAATTCTTCCCTAATAAATAAGTGGTTGTGATGTGTAGTGGTGATCACGTCTGCTTTACACGCGGAAGGTCTTCGTTTCGTTACTCGAAAGAACCTTCTTTTAAATTCAATGCAAATGTTATTTCTATGAGTTCAAATTCTTATCTAATAAATAAGTGGTTGTGAGCTGTAGTTGTGATCACGTCTGCTTTACACGCGGAATGTCTCCGGTTCGATACCCGAAAGAACCTTCTTTTAAACTCAATGCAAATATTATTTGTATCAGTTCAAATTCTTCCCTAATAAATAAGTGGTTGTGATGTGTAGTTGTGATCACGTCTGCTTTACACACGGAATGTCTTCGTTTCGATCCCCGAAAGAACCTTCTTTTAAACTCGATGCAAATGTTATTTCTATCAGTTCAAATTCTTCCCTAATAAATAAGTGGTTGTGATGTGTAGTGGTGATCACGTCTGCTTTACATGCGGATGGTCTTCCTTTCGTTACCCGAAAGAACCTTTTTTTAAACTCAATGCAAATGTTATTTCTATCAGTTCAAATTCTTATCTATTAAATAAGTGGTTGTGAGCTGTAGTTGTGATCACGTCTGCTTTACACGCGGAAGGTCTTCGGTTCGATACCCGAAAGAACCTTCTTTTAAACTCAATGTAAATGTTATATCTATGAGTTCAAATTCTACTCTAATTAATAAGTGTTTGTGTGGTGTAGTGGTGATCACGTCTGCTTTACACGCGGAAGGTCTTCGGTTCGATACCCGAAAGAGCCTTCTTTTAAACTCAATGGAAATGTTATTTCTATCAGTTCAAATTCTTCTCTCATAAATAAGTGGTTGTGTGGTGTAGTGGTGATCACGCCTGCTTTACTCGCGGAAGGTCTCCGGTTCGATACCCGAAAGATCCTTCTTTTAAACTCAATGGAAATATGTTATTTCTGTCAGTTCAAATTCTTCTCTAATAAATAAGTGGTTGTGTGGTGTAGTGGTGATCACGTCTGCTTTACACTCGGAAGGTCGCCGGTTCGATACAAGAAAGAACCTTCTTTTAAATTCAATGGAAATGTTATTTCTATCAGTTCAAATTCTTCTCTCATAAATAAGTGGTTGTGTGGTGTAGTGGTGATCACGCCTGCTTTACTCGCGGAAGGTCTCCGGTTCGATACCCGAAAGAACCTTCTTTTAAACTCAATGCAAATATTATTTGTATCAGTTCAAATTCTTCTCTAATAAATAAGTGGTTGTGTGGTGTAGTTGTGATCACGTCTGCTTTACACACGGAATGTCTCCGGTTCGATACCCGAAAGAACCTTCTTTTAAACTCGATGCAAATAATATTTCTATCAGTTCAAATTCTTTATTAATAAATAAGTGGTTGTGATGTGTAGTGGTGATCACGTCTGCTTTACTCGCGGAAGGTCTCCGGTTCGATACCCGAAAGAACCTTCTTTTAAACTCAATGGAAATATGTTATTTCTGTCAGTTCAAATTCTTCTCTAATAAATAAGTGGTTGTGTGGTGTAGTGGTGATCACGTCTGCTTTACACTCGGAAAGTCGCCGGTTCGATACCCGAAAGAATATTCTTTTAAACTCAATGGAAATGTTATTTGTATCAGTTCAAATTCTTCTCTCATAAATAAGTGGTTGTGTGGTGTAGTGGTGATCACGTCTGCTTTACTCGCGGAAGGTCTCCGGTTCGATACCCGAAAGAACCTTCTTTTAAACTCAATGGAAATATGTTATTTCTGTCAGTACAAATTCTTCTCTAATAAATAAGTGGTTGTGTGGTGTAGTGGTGATCACGTCTGCTTTACACTCGGAAAGTCGCCGGTTCGATACCCGAAAGAACCTTCTTTTAAATTCAATGAAAATGTTATTTCTATCAGTTCAAATTCTATTGTCATAAATAAGTGGTTGTGTGGTGTAGTGGTGATCACGCCTGCTTTACTCGCGGAAGGTCTCCGGTTCGATACCCGAAATAACCTTCTTTTAAACTCAATGGAAATGTTATTTTTATCAGTTCAAATTCTTCTCTCATAAATAAGTGGTTGTGTGGTGTAGTGGTGATCACGTCTGCTTTACTCGCGGAAGGTCTCCGGTTCGATACCCGAAAGAATCTTCTTTTAAACTCAATGGAAATATGTTATTTCTGTCAGTTCAAATTCTTCTCTAATAAATAAGTGGTTGTGTGGTGTAGTGGTGATCACGTCTGCTTTACACTCGGAAGGTCGCCGGTTCGATACCCGAAAGAACCTTCTTTTAAACTCGATGCAAATAATATTTCTATCAGTTCAAATTCTTTATTAATAAATAAGTGGTTGTGATGTGTAGTGGTGATCACGTCTGCTTTACACGCGGAAGGTCTTCGTTTCGATACCCGAAAGAACCTTCTTTTAAACTCAATGCAAATGTTATTTCTATCAGTTCAAACTGTTCTCTAATAATTAAGTGGTTGTGTGGTGTAGTGTGATCACGTCTGCTTTACTCGCGGAAGGTCTCCGGTTCGATACCCGAAAGAACCTTCTTTTAAACTCAATGGAAATATGTTATTTCTGTCAGTACAAATTCTTCTCTAATAAATAAGTGGTTGTGTGGTGTAGTGGTGATCACGTCTGCTTTACACGCGGAAGGTCTTCGTTTCGATACCCGAAAGAACCTTCTTTTAAACTCAATGCAAATGTTATTTCTATCAGTTCAAACTGTTCTCTAATAAATAAGTGGTTGTGCTGTGTAGTGGTGATCACGTCTCCTTTACACGCGGAAGGTCTACGTTTCGATCCCCGAAAGAACCTTCTTTTAAAATCGATGCAAATGTTATTTCTATCAGTTCAAATTCTTCCCTAATAAATAAGTGGTTGTGATGTGTAGTGGTGATCACGTCTGCTTTACACGCGGAAGGTCTTCGTTTCGTTACTCGAAAGAACCTTCTTTTAAATTCAATGCAAATGTTATTTCTATGAGTTCAAATTCTTATCTAATAAATAAGTGGTTGTGAGCTGTAGTTGTGATCACGTCTGCTTTACACGCGGAATGTCTCCGGTTCGATACCCGAAAGAACCTTCTTTTAAACTCAATGCAAATATTATTTGTATCAGTTCAAATTCTTCCCTAATAAATAAGTGGTTGTGATGTGTAGTTGTGATCACGTCTGCTTTACACACGGAATGTCTTCGTTTCGATCCCCGAAAGAACCTTCTTTTAAACTCGATGCAAATGTTATTTCTATCAGTTCAAATTCTTCCCTAATAAATAAGTGGTTGTGATATGTAGTTGTGATCACGTCTGCTTTACACGCGGAAGGTCTTCGGTTCGATTCCCGAAAGAACCTTCTTTTAAACTCAATGTAAATGTTATATCTATGAGTTCAAATTCTACTCTAATTAATAAGTGTTTGTGTGGTGTAGTGGTGATCACGTCTGCTTTACACGCGGAAGGTCTTCGGTTCGATACCCGTAAGAGCCTTCTTTTAAACTCAATGGAAATGTTATTTCTATCAGTTCAAATTCTTCTCTCATAAATAAGTGGTTGTGTGGTGTAGTGGTGATCACGCCTGCTTTACTCGCGGAAGGTCTCCGGTTCGATACCCGAAAGATCCTTCTTTTAATCTCAATGGAAATATGTTATTTCTGTCAGTTCAAATTCTTCTCTAATAAATAAGTGGTTGTGTGGTGTAGTGGTGATCACGTCTGCTTTACACTCGGAAGGTCGCCGGTTCGATACCCGAAAGAACATTCTTTTAAATTCAATGGAAATGTTATTTCTATCAGTTCAAATTCTTCTCTCATAAATAAGTGGTTGTGTGGTGTAGTGGTGATCACGCCTGCTTTACTCGCGGAAGGTCTCCGGTTCGATACCCGAAAGAACCTTCTTTTAAACTCAATGGAAATGTTATTTCTATCAGTTCAAATTCTTCTCTAATAAATAAGTGGTTGTGATGTGTAGTGGTGATCACGTCTGCTTTACACGCGGAAGGTCTTCGTTTCGATACCCGAAAGAACCTTCTTTTAAACTCAATGCAAATGTTATTTCTATCAGTTCAAACTGTTCTCTAATAAATAAGTGGTTGTGCTGTGTAGTGGTGATCACGTCTCCTTTACACGCGGAAGGTCTACGTTTCGATCCCCGAAAGAACCTTCTTTTAAAATCGATGCAAATGTTATTTCTATCAGTTCAAATTCTTCCCTAATAAATAAGTGGTTGTGATGTGTAGTGGTGATCACGTCTGCTTTACACGCGGAAGGTCTTCGTTTCGTTACTCGAAAGAACCTTCTTTTAAATTCAATGCAAATGTTATTTCTATGAGTTCAAATTCTTATCTAATAAATAAGTGGTTGTGAGCTGTAGTTGTGATCACGTCTTCTTTACACGCGGAATGTCTCCGGTTCGATACCCGAAAGAACCTTCTTTTAAACTCAATGCAAATATTATTTGTATCAGTTCAAATTCTTCCCTAATAAATAAGTGGTTGTGATGTGTAGTTGTGATCACGTCTGCTTTACACACGGAATGTCTTCGTTTCGATCCCCGAAAGAACCTTCTTTTAAACTCGATGCAAATGTTATTTCTATCAGTTCAAATTCTTCCCTAATAAATAAGTGGTTGTGATGTGTAGTGGTGATCACATCTGCTTTACTCGCGGATGGTCTTCCTTTCGTTACCCGAAAGAACCTTCTTTTAAACTCAATGCAAATGTTATTTCTATCAGTTCAAATTCTTATCTAATAAATAAGTGGTTGTGAGCTGTAGTTGTGATCACGTCTGCTTTACACGCGGAAGGTCTTCGGTTCGATACCCGAAAGAACCTTCTTTTAAACTCAATGTAAATGTTATATCTATGAGTTCAAATTCTTCTCTAATAAATAAGTGGTTGTGTGGTGTAGTGGTGATCACGTCTGCTTTACACTCGGAAGGTCGCCGGTTCGATACCCGAAAGAACCTTCTTTTAAATTCAATGGAAATGTTATTTCTATCAGTTCAAATTCTTCTCTCATAAATAAGTGGTTGTGTGGTGTAGTGGTGATCACGCCTGCTTTACTCGCGGAAGGTCTCCGGTTCGATTCCCGAAAGAACCTTCTTTTAAACTCAATGCAAATATTATTTGTATCAGTTCAAATTCTTCTCTAATAAATAAGTGGTTGTGTGGTGTAGTTGTGATCACGTCTGCTTTACACACGGAATGTCTCCGGTTCGATACCCGAAAGAACCTTCTTTTAAACTCGATGCAAATAATATTTCTATCAGTTCAAATTCTTTATTAATAAATAAGTGGTTGTGATGTGTAGTGGTGATCACGTCTGCTTTACACGCGGAAGGTCTTCGTTTCGATACCCGAAAGAACCTTCTTTTAAACTCAATGCAAATGTTATTTCTATCAGTTCAAATTTTTCTCTAATAAATAAGTGGTTGTGATGTGTAGTGGTGATCACGTCTGCTTTACACGCGGAAGGTCTTCGTTTCGATACCCGAAAGAACCTTCTTTTAAACTCAATGCAAATGTTATTTCTATCAGTTCAAACTGTTCTCTAATAAATAAGTGGTTGTGCTGTGTAGTGGTGATCACGTCTCCTTTACACGCGGAAGGTCTACGTTTCGATCCCCGAAAGAACCTTCTTTTAAAATCGATGCAAATGTTATTTCTATCAGTTCAAATTCTTCCCTAATAAATAAGTGGTTGTGATGTGTAGTGGTGATCACGTCTGCTTTACACGCGGAAGGTCTTCGTTTCGTTACTCGAAAGAACCTTCTTTTAAATTCAATGCAAATGTTATTTCTATGAGTTCAAATTCTTATCTAATAAATAAGTGGTTGTGAGCTGTAGTTGTGATCACGTCTGCTTTACACGCGGAATGTCTCCGGTTCGATACCCGAAAGAACCTTCTTTTAAACTCAATGCAAATATTATTTGTATCAGTTCAAATTCTTCCCTAATAAATAAGTGGTTGTGATGTGTAGTTGTGATCACGTCTGCTTTACACACGGAATGTCTTCGTTTCGATCCCCGAAAGAACCTTCTTTTAAACTCGATGCAAATGTTATTTCTATCAGTTCAAATTCTTCCCTAATAAATAAGTGGTTGTGATGTGTAGTGGTGATCACGTCTGCTTTACATGCGGATGGTCTTCCTTTCGTTACCCGAAAGAACCTTTTTTTAAACTCAATGCAAATGTTATTTCTATCAGTTCAAATTCTTATCTATTAAATAAGTGGTTGTGAGCTGTAGTTGTGATCACGTCTGCTTTACACGCGGAAGGTCTTCGGTTCGATACCCGAAAGAACCTTCTTTTAAACTCAATGTAAATGTTATATCTATGAGTTCAAATTCTACTCTAATTAATAAGTGTTTGTGTGGTGTAGTGGTGATCACGTCTGCTTTACACGCGGAAGGTCTTCGGTTCGATACCCGAAAGAGCCTTCTTTTAAACTCAATGGAAATGTTATTTCTATCAGTTCAAATTCTTCTCTCATAAATAAGTGGTTGTGTGGTGTAGTGGTGATCACGCCTGCTTTACTCGCGGAAGGTCTCCGGTTCGATACCCGAAAGATCCTTCTTTTAAACTCAATGGAAATATGTTATTTCTGTCAGTTCAAATTCTTCTCTAATAAATAAGTGGTTGTGTGGTGTAGTGGTGATCACGTCTGCTTTACACTCGGAAGGTCGCCGGTTCGATACAAGAAAGAACCTTCTTTTAAATTCAATGGAAATGTTATTTCTATCAGTTCAAATTCTTCTCTCATAAATAAGTGGTTGTGTGGTGTAGTGGTGATCACGCCTGCTTTACTCGCGGAAGGTCTCCGGTTCGATACCCGAAAGAACCTTCTTTTAAACTCAATGCAAATATTATTTGTATCAGTTCAAATTCTTCTCTAATAAATAAGTGGTTGTGTGGTGTAGTTGTGATCACGTCTGCTTTACACACGGAATGTCTCCGGTTCGATACCCGAAAGAACCTTCTTTTAAACTCGATGCAAATAATATTTCTATCAGTTCAAATTCTTTATTAATAAATAAGTGGTTGTGATGTGTAGTGGTGATCACGTCTGCTTTACACGCGGAAGGTCTTCGTTTCGATACCCGAAAGAACCTTCTTTTAAACTCAATGCAAATGTTATTTCTATCAGTTCAAACTGTTCTCTAATAAATAAGTGGTTGTGTGGTGTAGTGGTGATCACGTCTGCTTTACTCGCGGAAGGTCTCCGGTTCGATACCCGAAAGAACCTTCTTTTAAACTCAATGGAAATATGTTATTTCTGTCAGTTCAAATTCTTCTCTAATAAATAAGTGGTTGTGTGGTGTAGTGGTGATCACGTCTGCTTTACACTCGGAAAGTCGCCGGTTCGATACCCGAAAGAATATTCTTTTAAACTCAATGGAAATGTTATTTGTATCAGTTCAAATTCTTCTCTCATAAATAAGTGGTTGTGTGGTGTAGTGGTGATCACGTCTGCTTTACTCGCGGAAGGTCTCCGGTTCGATACCCGAAAGAACCTTCTTTTAAACTCAATGGAAATATGTTATTTCTGTCAGTACAAATTCTTCTCTAATAAATAAGTGGTTGTGTGGTGTAGTGGTGATCACGTCTGCTTTACACTCGGAAAGTCGCCGGTTCGATACCCGAAAGAACCTTCTTTTAAATTCAATGAAAATGTTATTTCTATCAGTTCAAATTCTATTGTCATAAATAAGTGGTTGTGTGGTGTAGTGGTGATCACGCCTGCTTTACTCGCGGAAGGTCTCCGGTTCGATACCCGAAATAACCTTCTTTTAAACTCAATGGAAATGTTATTTTTATCAGTTCAAATTCTTCTCTCATAAATAAGTGGTTGTGTGGTGTAGTGGTGATCACGTCTGCTTTACTCGCGGAAGGTCTCCGGTTCGATACCCGAAAGAATCTTCTTTTAAACTCAATGGAAATATGTTATTTCTGTCAGTTCAAATTCTTCTCTAATAAATAAGTGGTTGTGTGGTGTAGTGGTGATCACGTCTGCTTTACACTCGGAAGGTCGCCGGTTCGATACCCGAAAGAACCTTCTTTTAAACTCGATGCAAATAATATTTCTATCAGTTCAAATTCTTTATTAATAAATAAGTGGTTGTGATGTGTAGTGGTGATCACGTCTGCTTTACACGCGGAAGGTCTTCGTTTCGATACCCGAAAGAACCTTCTTTTAAACTCAATGCAAATGTTATTTCTATCAGTTCAAACTGTTCTCTAATAATTAAGTGGTTGTGTGGTGTAGTGTGATCACGTCTGCTTTACTCGCGGAAGGTCTCCGGTTCGATACCCGAAAGAACCTTCTTTTAAACTCAATGGAAATATGTTATTTCTGTCAGTACAAATTCTTCTCTAATAAATAAGTGGTTGTGTGGTGTAGTGGTGATCACGTCTGCTTTACACGCGGAAGGTCTTCGTTTCGATACCCGAAAGAACCTTCTTTTAAACTCAATGCAAATGTTATTTCTATCAGTTCAAACTGTTCTCTAATAAATAAGTGGTTGTGCTGTGTAGTGGTGATCACGTCTCCTTTACACGCGGAAGGTCTACGTTTCGATCCCCGAAAGAACCTTCTTTTAAAATCGATGCAAATGTTATTTCTATCAGTTCAAATTCTTCCCTAATAAATAAGTGGTTGTGATGTGTAGTGGTGATCACGTCTGCTTTACACGCGGAAGGTCTTCGTTTCGTTACTCGAAAGAACCTTCTTTTAAATTCAATGCAAATGTTATTTCTATGAGTTCAAATTCTTATCTAATAAATAAGTGGTTGTGAGCTGTAGTTGTGATCACGTCTGCTTTACACGCGGAATGTCTCCGGTTCGATACCCGAAAGAACCTTCTTTTAAACTCAATGCAAATATTATTTGTATCAGTTCAAATTCTTCCCTAATAAATAAGTGGTTGTGATGTGTAGTTGTGATCACGTCTGCTTTACACACGGAATGTCTTCGTTTCGATCCCCGAAAGAACCTTCTTTTAAACTCGATGCAAATGTTATTTCTATCAGTTCAAATTCTTCCCTAATAAATAAGTGGTTGTGATATGTAGTTGTGATCACGTCTGCTTTACACGCGGAAGGTCTTCGGTTCGATTCCCGAAAGAACCTTCTTTTAAACTCAATGTAAATGTTATATCTATGAGTTCAAATTCTACTCTAATTAATAAGTGTTTGTGTGGTGTAGTGGTGATCACGTCTGCTTTACACGCGGAAGGTCTTCGGTTCGATACCCGTAAGAGCCTTCTTTTAAACTCAATGGAAATGTTATTTCTATCAGTTCAAATTCTTCTCTCATAAATAAGTGGTTGTGTGGTGTAGTGGTGATCACGCCTGCTTTACTCGCGGAAGGTCTCCGGTTCGATACCCGAAAGATCCTTCTTTTAATCTCAATGGAAATATGTTATTTCTGTCAGTTCAAATTCTTCTCTAATAAATAAGTGGTTGTGTGGTGTAGTGGTGATCACGTCTGCTTTACACTCGGAAGGTCGCCGGTTCGATACCCGAAAGAACATTCTTTTAAATTCAATGGAAATGTCATTTCTATCAGTTCAAATTCTTCTCTCATAAATAAGTGGTTGTGTGGTGTAGTGGTGATCACGCCTGCTTTACTCGCGGAAGGTCTCCGGTTCGATACCCGAAAGAACCTTCTTTTAAACTCAATGCAAATATTATTTGTATCAGTTCAAATTCTTCTCTAATAAATAAGTGGTTGTGTGGTGTAGTTGTGATCACGTCTGCTTTACACACGGAATGTCTCCGGTTCGATACCCGAAAGAACCTTCTTTTAAACTCGATGCAAATAATATTTCTATCAGTTCAAATTCTTTATTAATAAATAAGTGGTTGTGATGTGTAGTGGTGATCACGTCTGCTTTACACGCGGAAGGTCTTCGTTTCGATACCCGAAAGAACCTTCTTTTAAACTCAATGCAAATGTTATTTCTATCAGTTCAAACTGTTCTCTAATAAATAAGTGGTTGTGTGGTGTAGTGGTGATCACGTCTGCTTTACTCACGGAAGGTCTCCGGTTCGATACCCGAAAGAACCTTTTTTTAAACTCAATGGAAATATGTTATTTCTGTCAGTACAAATTCTTCTCTAATGAATAAGTGGTTGTGTGGTGTAGTGGTGATCACGTCTGCTTTACACACGGAATGTCTCCGGTTCGATACCCGAAAGAACCTTCTTTTAAACTCGATGCAAATAATATTTCTATCAGTTCAAATTCTTTATTAATAAATAAGTGGTTGTGATGTGTAGTGGTGATCACGTCTGCTTTACACGCGGAAGGTCTTCGTTTCGATACCCGAAAGAACCTTCTTTTAAACTCAATGCAAATGTTATTTCTATCAGTTCAAACTGTTCTCTAATAAATAAGTGGTTGTGTGGTGTAGTGGTGATCACGTCTGCTTTACTCGCGGAAGGTCTCCGGTTCGATACCCGAAAGAACCTTCTTTTAAACTCAATGGAAATATGTTATTTCTGTCAGTACAAATTCTTCTCTAATAAATAAGTGGTTGTGTGGTGTAGTGGTGATCACGTCTGCTTTACACTCGGAAAGTCGCCGGTTCGATACCCGAAAGAACCTTCTTTTAAATTCAATGGAAATATGTTATTTCTGTCAGTTCAAATTCTTCTCTAATAAATAAGTGGTTGTGATGTGTAGTGGTGATCACGTCTGCTTTACACGCGGAAGGTCTTCGTTTCGATACCCGAAAGAACCTTCTTTTAAAATCGATGCAAATGTTATTTCTATCAGTTCAAATTCTTCCCTAATAAATAAGTGGTTGTGTGGTGTAGTGGTGATCACGTCTGCTTTACACTCGGAAAGTCGCCGGTTCGATACCCGAAAGAACCTTCTTTTAAACTCGATGCAAATGTTATTTCTATCAGTTCAAATTCTTCCCTAATAAATAAGTGGTTGTGATGTGTAGTGGTGATCACGTCTGCTTTACTCGCGGAAGGTCTCCGGTTCGATACCCGAAAGAACCTTCTTTTAAACTCAATGCAAATATTATTTGTATCAGTTCAAATTCTTCTCTAATAAATAAGTGGTTGTGTGGTGTAGTTGTGATCACGTCTGCTTTACACGCGGAATGTCTCCGGTTCGATACCCGAAAGAACCTTCTTTTAAACTCGATGCAAATAATATTTCTATCAGTTCAAATTCTTTATTAATAAATAAGTGGTTGTGATGTGTAGTGGTGATCACGTCTGCTTTACACGCGGAAGGTCTTCGTTTCGATACCCGAAAGAACCTTCTTTTAAACTCAATGCAAATGTTATTTCTATCAGTTCAAACTGTTCTCTAATAAATAAGTGGTTGTGTGGTGTAGTGGTGATCACGTCTGCTTTACTCACGGAAGGTCTCCGGTTCGATACCCGAAAGAACCTTTTTTTAAACTCAATGGAAATATGTTATTTCTGTCAGTACAAATTCTTCTCTAATAAATAAGTGGTTGTGTGGTGTAGTGGTGATCACGTCTGCTTTACACACGGAATGTCTCCGGTTCGATACCCGAAAGAACCTTCTTTTAAACTCGATGCAAATAATATTTCTATCAGTTCAAATTCTTTATTAATAAATAAGTGGTTGTGATGTGTAGTGGTGATCACGTCTGCTTTACACGCGGAAGGTCTTCGTTTCGATACCCGAAAGAACCTTCTTTTAAACTCAATGCAAATGTTATTTCTATCAGTTCAAACTGTTCTCTAATAAATAAGTGGTTGTGTGGTGTAGTGGTGATCACGTCTGCTTTACTCGCGGAAGGTCTCCGGTTCGATACCCGAAAGAACCTTCTTTTAAACTCAATGGAAATATGTTATTTCTGTCAGTACAAATTCTTCTCTAATAAATAAGTGGTTGTGTGGTGTAGTGGTGATCACGTCTGCTTTACACTCGGAAAGTCGCCGGTTCGATACCCGAAAGAACCTTCTTTTAAATTCAATGGAAATATGTTATTTCTGTCAGTTCAAATTCTTCTCTAATAAATAAGTGGTTGTGATGTGTAGTGGTGATCACGTCTGCTTTACACGCGGAAGGTCTTCGTTTCGATACCCGAAAGAACCTTCTTTTAAAATCGATGCAAATGTTATTTCTATCAGTTCAAATTCTTCCCTAATAAATAAGTGGTTGTGTGGTGTAGTGGTGATCACGTCTGCTTTACACTCGGAAAGTCGCCGGTTCGATACCCGAAAGAACCTTCTTTTAAACTCGATGCAAATGTTATTTCTATCAGTTCAAATTCTTCCCTAATAAATAAGTGGTTGTGATGTGTAGTGGTGATCACGTCTGCTTTACACGCGGAAGGTCTTCGTTTCGTTACTCGAAAGAACCTTCTTTTAAATTCAATGCAAATGTTATTTCTATGAGTTCAAATTCTTATCTAATAAATAAGTGGTTGTGAGCTGTAGTTGTGATCACGTCTGCTTTACACGCGGAATGTCTCCGGTTCGATACCCGAAAGAACCTTCTTTTAAACTCAATGCAAATATTATTTGTATCAGTTCAAATTCTTTCCTAATAAATAAGTGGTTGTGATGTGTAGTTGTGATCACGTCTGCTTTACACACGGAATGTCTTCGTTTCGATCCCCGAAAGAACCTTCTTTTAAACTCGATGCAAATGTTATTTCTATCAGTTCAAATTCTTCCCTAATAAATAAGTGGTTGTGATGTGTAGTGGTGATCACGTCTGCTTTACACGCGGAAGGTCTTCGTTTCGTTACTCGAAAGAACCTTCTTTTAAATTCAATGCAAATGTTATTTCTATGAGTTCAAATTCTTATCTAATAAATAAGTGGTTGTGAGCTGTAGTTGTGATCACGTCTGCTTTACACGCGGAATGTCTCCGGTTCGATACCCGAAAGAACCTTCTTTTAAACTCAATGCAAATATTATTTGTATCAGTTCAAATTCTTCCCTAATAAATAAGTGGTTGTGATGTGTAGTTGTGATCACGTCTGCTTTACACACGGAATGTCTTCGTTTCGATCCCCGAAAGAACCTTCTTTTAAACTCGATGCAAATGTTATTTCTATCAGTTCAAATTCTTCCCTAATAAATAAGTGGTTGTGATGTGTAGTGGTGATCACGTCTGCTTTACACGCGGATGGTCTTCCTTTCGTTACCCGAAAGAACCTTCTTTTAAACTCAATGCAAATGTTATTTCTATCAGTTCAAATTCTTATCTAATAAATAAGTGGTTGTGAGCTGTAGTTGTGATCACGTCTGCTTTACACGCGGAAGGTCTTCGGTTCGATACCCGAAAGAACCTTCTTTTAAACTCAATGTAAATGTTATATCTATGAGTTAAAATTCTACTCTAATTAATAAGTGTTTGTGTGGTGTAGTGGTGATCACGTCTGCTTTACACGCGGAAGGTCTTCGGTTCGATACCCGAAAGAGCCTTCTTTTAAACTCGATGCAAATGTTATTTCTATCAGTTCAAATTCTTCCCTAATAAATAAGTGGTTGTGATGTGTAGTGGTGATCACGTCTGCTTTACACGCGGATGGTCTTCCTTTCGTTACCCGAAAGAACCTTCTTTTAAACTCAATGCAAATATTATTTGTATCAGTTCAAATTCTTCTCTAATAAATAAGTGGTTGTGTGGTGTAGTTGTGATCACGTCTGCTTTACACACGGAATGTCTCCGGTTCGATACCCGAAAGAACCTTCTTTTAAACTCGATGCAAATAATATTTCTATCAGTTCAAATTCTTTATTAATAAATAAGTGGTTGTGATGTGTAGTGGTGATCACGTCTGCTTTACACGCGGAAGGTCTTCGTTTCGATACCCGAAAGAACCTTCTTTTAAACTCAATGCAAATGTTATTTCTATCAGTTCAAACTGTTCTCTAATAAATAAGTGGTTGTGTGGTGTAGTGGTGATCACGTCTGCTTTACTCACGGAAGGTCTCCGGTTCGATACCCGAAAGAACCTTCTTTTAAACTCAATGGAAATATGTTATTTCTGTCAGTACAAATTCTTCTCTAATAAATAAGTGGTTGTGTGGTGTGTGGTGATCACGTCTGCTTTACACACGGAATGTCTCCGGTTCGATACCCGAAAGAACCTTCTTTTAAACTCGATGCAAATAATATTTCTATCAGTTCAAATTCTTTATTAATAAATAAGTGGTTGTGATGTGTAGTGGTGATCACGTCTGCTTTACACGCGGAAGGTCTTCGTTTCGATACCCGAAAGAACCTTCTTTTAAACTCAATGCAAATGTTATTTCTATCAGTTCAAACTGTTCTCTAATAAATAAGTGGTTGTGTGGTGTAGTGGTGATCACGTCTGCTTTACTCGCGGAAGGTCTCCGGTTCGATACCCGAAAGAACCTTCTTTTAAACTCAATGGAAATATGTTATTTCTGTCAGTACAAATTCTTCTCTAATAAATAAGTGGTTGTGTGGTGTAGTGGTGATCACGTCTGCTTTACACTCGGAAAGTCGCCGGTTCGATACCCGAAAGAACCTTCTTTTAAATTCAATGGAAATGTTATTTCTATCAGTTCAAATTCTTCTCTCATAAATAAGTGGTTGTGTGGTGTAGTGGTGATCACGCCTGCTTTACTCGCGGAAGGTCTCCGGTTCGATAACCGAAAGAACCTTCTATTAAACTCAATGGAAATGTTATTTCTATCAGTTCAAATTCGTCTCTCATAAATAAGTGGTTGTGTGGTGTAGTGGTGATCACGTCTGCTTTACTCGCGGAAGGTCTCCGGTTCGATACCCGAAAGAACCTTCTTTTAAACTCAATGGAAATATGTTATTTCTGTCAGTTCAAATTCTTCTCTAATAAATAAGTGGTTGTGTGGTGTAGTGGTGATCACGTCTGCTTTAAACTCGGAAGGTCGCCGGTTCGATACCCGAAAGAACCTTCTTTTAAATTCAATAGAAATGTTATTTCTATCAGTTCAAATTCTTCTTTCATAAATAAGTGGTTGTGTGGTGTAGTGGTGATCACGCCTGCTTTACTCGCGGAAGGTCTCCGGTTCGATACCCGAAAGAACCTTCTTTTAAACTCAATGGAAATGTTATTTCTATCAGTTCAAATTCTTCTCTAATAAATAAGTGGTTGTGATGTGTAGTGGTGATCACGTCTGCTTTTCACGCGGAAGGTCTTCGTTTCGATACCCGAAAGAACCTTCTTTTAAACTCAATGCAAATGTTATTTCTATCAGTTCAAACTGTTGTCTAATAAATAAGTGGTTGTGCTGTGTAGTGGTGATCACGTCTCCTTTACACGCGGAAGGTCTACGTTTCGATCCCCGAAAGGACCTTCTTTTAAAATCGATGCAAATGTTATTTCTATCAGTTCAAATTCTTCCCTAATAAATAAGTGGTTGTTGTGCAGAGGTTTAGCGATTGAATAAGACAGTGGACTGTATAAACTTTATCATTTATTCACATGCGTGCGTTCTGGGAGCCGACACTCGTCCCTCTCCACACTTCCTTTCATCAAGGTTACAAGATCGCCCAGTGGCGCCACGGGGGTGGTGCTCCGTCGCCAAGGCGAAAGTTACAAACACGGAACATCCCGCCCGGCGTTGAAATATTGCAAATATTTCAAATAGATATTATAAAATATTCAAATACAATTAATTATACAAACATTACAAATTCTTAAAGAAGACTGTAAACACAAATAATTATACACACCAATATAACTCTACAGTACAATCTACAATTTAAGAGTAATTTAAAGTCAAAATTATTATTTTACAGAATGTACTTGATTATCAACAATAGGCAATATACTAATGTTTGAAATCGCTCTCCTAAAGTTACCCTTAGGGGTGCGTACATCGACTACTCTAACGTTTCCGTCAGAGCCTGGGATTACTTTAATGATACGACCTAGTGACCATGTACACATGGGAAGTTGTGCGTCCTTCAGTAACACTAACATCCCTGGAAGTATATTTGGTTTTTTAAACAGCCATTTATTTCGTTGTTGTAACTGACTCAAATAGTTATTCTGCCAGTGTTTCCATATAGTATGAACTAATTTTTGACTTTTTTGCCACCGGTTAAGAAGGTTATCACTTCGGTCTATCAAATTTGGTTCCGGAATGGAATTAATAGGTTTTCCTATTATAAAATGGCCAGGTGTCAATACCTGAAAATCGTCTGTATCTGTTGACAAAGGAGAGAGTGGTCGCGAATTTAAGATGCCTTCGATTTGTGTGATTACCGTTAGAAATTCCTCTAGTGTTAGTTTAGCTGGGCCCACCACTCTTTTTAGATGATATTTAAAGGCTTTCACTCCTGCCTCCCAAAGACCACCAAAGTTGGGTGCTCTAGGAGGCGAAAATTTCCACGTGATACCTTCAGAGGCCAAGAAGCTGGAAATGTCTTCATTCTTTAACACTATTTCGCGTAAACGTTTAAGTTCTGCTGAAGCCCCAACAAGGTTCGTAGCGTTATCACAAAATATTATCGAACTTTTACCGCGGCGAGCAAAGAATCTTTTTACTGTTGCAATTAGAGCCTCTGACGTTAAGTCTGAGACGAATTCTAGGTGCACAGCCTTTGTAACCATACACACAAATATGGCCACATAGATTTTCTGGAGGGTACCCTTTCTTTGACCCTTGTACTTTATTTGGAATGGCCCACAAAGATCTAGACCGACATTTGAAAATGTAGAACTAGGTGTTACTCTCTCAGGAGGAAGATTCCCCATCAACTGATTTGCAATTATAGGTTTGTTTTTGAAGCATTGTAAGCATTCATGAACAACCTTTCTCGCAATATTTCTGCCACCAAGTGGCCAATATTTTTGACGAACGGTATTTAATAGGGCTTGTGGACCCACATGAAAATCCCGATTGTGATAATACTGAAATATCAGTTTGACCAAATTGTTACCTGCCGGCAAAACAATGGGGTGTTTGTGGTCATAATTTACTTTAGCATGAGTGAGTCTACCTCCAATTCTGATTAAGCCTTCGGGATCTAAAAATGGATTAAGAAATTTTAGCTTACTTGATAGAGGAACTGCGAATCCCTTTTTTAAAGCTGAAATCTCAGGCAGAAAATACCTTATCTGAAGATGCCTAATCAAGCAGGTTTCTGCTCTGTGGTATTCTTCGGGAGAGAGGGAGCCTTTATGCCTTTCTCGATCTTTACAATTTTTTATAAATCTGAAAATAAAGGCTAGAATTCTAATTAATTTATGAAAACTGTTAGTGAGATCAAACAAATCATCCAAAAGATTTGGATCACTGGATAGAGTCAGAGTTAGCCTGGAAGGAGATTTAAGTTCTTCCAAATACGGTTTTTCAGTCAATTCATTGGAAATTTGCACAGTATCTAGAGATGTTGCATTCAGCCTTGAAAATTCTGGTCCCTTCCACCACAGCTCAGTTGCTGCCAGGGTTCTCACATCCAGTCCTCGGGAAACCATATCGGCCGGGTTGCACATCGATGGAACATGTTGCCACTTGAACTCCTTGGATAGTTGCTGAATCTCCGACACTCTGTTGCTGACAAAGGTCTTCAACAAGTTTGCAGGAGTACGAATCCAGGCAAGAGCTATGGTAGAGTCAGACCATAGTTGCACAGAGTCTACCTTTAGTCTTAGAGCTGCTAAGACCTTGTGAATTAGCTTCGCTAAAAGAAGACACGCTGATAATTCAAGTCGCGGGATAGTCATGACCTTCGCTGGAGCCACACGTGATTTACTGCACAGGAGTTGACTGGATACTTCCTTGGTGAAGGACACAGTTTGAATATACACTGCTGCACCGTAAGCCCTTGAGGATGCATCAGCGAAGCCGTTCAGCACTACAAACTCGACATCAGACTTCATAAAGCATCTTGGTACCTTGATTGACTCTAAGCCAGGTAATGTCCCAATAAAGTTCTCCCATTCTTGAGAAACATCTGTAGGTAAATTTTCGTTCCATTCCAATTTCAGCAACCACAACTGTTGCATGAAAATCTTAGCCTTGACAATCACAGGTCCAAGGAGACCAAGAGGATCGTAAATACGTGCAATTTGAGAAAGTACGTCTCTTTTGGTATAGTTGCGATTTGAACTGATGTTGACTCTATACGTAAACGTATCACTTGAACTGTTCCATAGCATACCTAATGTTTTTACTGTTATTTCTTCAGCATTTCGATCAAGTGGAAATATTTTAGGTTCCGTGGATTGAGCTTTGTTAGTACACCACTTGTGTAAGGTCATCCCTCCTTTCAGAAGGAGTTGCGTTAATTCGGATTTAAGCAGTTCAATCTTCCTTAGATCTGATGAACCAGAGAGACAATCATCCATGTAAAAGTCTTGAAGCACAATCTTTGAAGCCAAGGGAAAGTTATCTTTCTCATCTAAGGCGAGTTGTTGCAAAGTTTTCGTTGCTAAGTACGGAGCACAAGCGGTGCCGTATGTGACGGTTCTCAACTGGTAAACCTTAAGTGGCGACGATATACTGTCCTTCCACAGGATTTTTTGAAGTTTGAATTGCGAAGGATTTAATTCTATCATTCTAAACATCTGCTTGATGTCAGCAGTGAAAGCATGAATGTGTTTTCTGAATCTAATTAGGATCGAGAAAAGGTCTTCTTGAAGTACCCCTCCCTTACATAATAAATCATTTAAAGAGTTACCGACAGTTGTTCTGGCGCTGGCGTCGAATACTACACGTAATTTAGTCGTTTTTGATGATGATAGTATTCCATGGTGTGGAAGAAAGTATCCTTCATCCAAATCTTTATTTTCCCTTATTTCTTCCATGTGGTGCAAAAGTTCATATTCGCTAAGAAATTCTGTGTACAGTTCTTTCATAGCAGGATCACGTTCCAAACGCTGCCATAAATGATCTAACCTTTTAGAAGCGATTTTCTTGGAACTTCCTAGCATGGTTTCAGAGAATTCTGGTTTGAATGGCATTTTTACCACATACCTGCCATCCGTATTCCTGAAATGCGTTTTTTCGAAGTGCTCATTACAGTAATTTAATTCTTCACTATTGCAGGATTTTACATTCTCAACCTCCTCAATTTCCCAGAAAGATGTCAGTGTTTTATTTAGAGCTTCTAAATTTGTAGACAAAAAGCAGTGGTTTGCTTTATTGTTTGAATTATTATCCGAAATAGTACCCGAGACAAGGTATCCAAAGCAGCTTGACTGTAGAATCAAGTTTTCTCCCAAATCTATCTTATCTGCATTTAAGAACTCAAAGAATAATTCTGCACCCAATAGAACATCAATTTTTTGCGGGGTAAAGAATTTCGGATCTGCGAGATGTATATTACTTGGAATATTTAAATGAGAAATATTAATCTCCTTAGAAGGAGTAAAGTCTGTTATTTTTGGAACAATTAACAGGTCAATTTCCCATTGAGCATCACCATTTTGATTTGATAAGCGAGTTTTAACTTTCGATTTTACGTTCAACGCTGAATCACTCAATCCGCTAATAAGCATATTAGTATTTTGTTTTTTCAAACCCAAAGCTTCTGCACCTCTCACAGTAAGAAAGGATGACTCAGACGCTGAATCGAGAATCGCGCGAAAAGGTCTCTTCATGCCATTAACATCTCTGATATAAATCAACGCAGTGTTTATCAATATTCGTTTATTATTTCCGTTTGAAAAAAGAGCAAGGCGAGCATTTTCTGACACCTTTGTATCGACAGCTGCGGGTTCGTTTTGATTTTGTTGTCCTTGATCTTCCACCGACGAAATGTCTGGGTTGGGCAAAGCGTCGAACTGACTGGACTGCCTGGCGTTAGCGTTTGGGAAAGAATATCTATGCAATAATGTGTGGTGATTAAATTTCCCACAAACGAAACAAGAAACTTTCGAATTGCATTGAGATAATACATGAAAATCACTTAAACAATTGAGACAAAGTCTATGTTTTTTAACCAAATTCAGTCTGTCAGACAATTTCATATTTTTGAATTTATCGCAATGATATAATTGATGTGTTTGGGTTTTACAAGCCACGCACATTCTAGGAGTTCTGTTAGATTTCACGATGAGAGATTTCGATCGTTCTGGATTAAATTTAGATGCAGTACTGGAATTGATGCTATTTAGAATTTGACACCTTCTTTCTAAGAAATCTAAAAATTCATCGAAACTTGGTACTTCATTATCCTTAAGTGTTAATTCATATTGCTTTCGAGTTTCACGATCTAACTTATCCAGAAGGATATTTAATAATATAGCGTTAGAAAATTGGTTTCTATCGAGATCTAAGATTTTTAGAGATCTAAGATTCTTTTTTACAGAATCTAATAAATTCCGAAGATCCCCCCCCCCCCCCCTTAGCGGATTCATGTTTGATTGATTGCATATTGAGAATACCTTTAATGTGACAGTCTACAATAATTCTTCTGTTTTCATACCTCTGTATTAACGCCTTGAAAAGGGAAGTATAGTTGTCATCGGATGTTTCAATTATTTTAGCGTCACCCTTTAGCGCTCCCCGAAGATAGTGGAGTTTTTCATTTTCAGACAGAGCAGGATTATCAGAAATTAGTGTATTAAATTGAGTTTTGAACAGATTCCATTCTTCGAATTTCCCATTAAATGTTGGAAGTGGGAGTTCTGGGAGTTTTATCAAGGCTCTTTTGGGCTGTTCATCCGTTAGTGAATTTGAAGATTCATGAGAAACACTATCAAAGTTTTGATTCGATATCTTGGATTGAATTTTATTAATAGAGGTTTTGAGACTTACCTCTAACTTCCGAATCTCGTCGTCGATCTGCGATAGATTGTCTTCTGTAGTTTCGAAGTCTTCTTCGCTTACACTATTATAATAGTCATTCTTTAGCGAATCAAATTTATCTTCAATTTTTGCGATGACTTCCAGCTGAGCTTTCAGTTCTGCGATATCCAACTTGTTGTCAGACACAGTCTTGGAGACCTTCGTAATTTGTGCGCGAATGTTTCCGCGCCTTCTATTTAGCGTTGTAATGACGTTGTCTGTCATTTTTACAAGAGTTTGCACTGGTTTAAGAACCTCCGGGTCGCTAGGACCAAAATGTGCAGAGGTTTAGCGATTGAATAAGACAGTGGACTGTATAAACTTTATCATTTATTCACATGCGTGCGTTCTGGGAGCCGACACTCGTCCCTCTCCACACTTCCTTTCATCAAGGTTACAAGATCGCCCAGTGGCGCCACGGGGGTGGTGCTCCGTCGCCAAGGCGAAAGTTACAAACACGGAACAGTTGTGATGTGTAGTGGTGATCACGTCTGCTTTACACGAGGAAGGTCTTCGTTTCGTTACTCGAAAGAACCTTCTTTTAAATTCAATGCAAATGTTATTTCTATGAGTTCAAATTCTTATCTAATAAATAAGTGGTTGTGAGCTGTAGTTGTGATCACGTCTGCTTTACACGCGGAATGTCTCCGGTTCGATACCCGAAAGAACCTTCTTTTAAACTCAATGCACATATTATTTGTATCAGTTCAAATTCTTCCCTTATAATAAATAAGTGGTTGTGATGTGTAGTTGTGATCACGTCTGCTTTACACACGGAATGTCTTCGTTTCGATCCCCGAAAGAACCTTCTTTTAAACTCGATGCA
The DNA here is from genome assembly GCA_947359465.1 of Metellina segmentata. Classification (NCBI taxonomy): domain Eukaryota; kingdom Metazoa; phylum Arthropoda; class Arachnida; order Araneae; family Tetragnathidae; genus Metellina; species Metellina segmentata. The sequence continues at coordinate 126,780,788 of OX375879.1, read as the reverse complement.
AATGTTATTTCTATCAGTTCAAATTCTTCCCTGATAAATAAGTGGTTGTGATGTGTAGTGGTGATCACGCCTGCTTTACTCGCGGAAGGTCTTCCTTTCGTTACCCGAAAGAACCTTCTTTTAAACTCAATGCAAATGTTATTTCTATCAGTTCAAATTCTTATCTAATAAATAAGTGGTTGTGAGCTGTAGTTGTGATCACGTCTGCTTTACACGCGGAAGGTCTTCGGTTCGATACCCGAAAGAACCTTCTTTTAAACTCAATGTAAATGTTATATCTATGAGTTCAAATTCTACTCTAATTAATAAGTGTTTGTGTGGTGTAGTGGTGATCACGTCTGCTTTACACGCGGAAGGTCTTCGGTTCGATACCCGAAAGAGCCTTCTTTTAAACTCAATGGAAATGTTATTTCTATCAGTTCAAATTCTTCTCTCATAAATAAGTGGTTGTGTGGTGTAGTGGTGATCACGCCTGCTTTACTCGCGGAAGGTCTCCGGTTCGATACCCGAAAGATCCTTCTTTTAAACTCAATGGAAATATGTTATTTCTGTCAGTTCAAATTCTTCTCTAATAAATAAGTGGTTGTGTGGTGTAGTGGTGATCACGTCTGCTTTACATTCGGAAGGTCGCCGGTTCGATACCCGAAAGAACCTTCTTTTAAATTCAATGGAAATGTCATTTCTATCAGTTCAAATTCTTCTCTCATAAATAAGTGGTTGTGTGGTGTAGTGGTGATCACGCCTGCTTTACTCGCGGAAGGTCTCCGGTTCGATACCCGAAAGAACCTTCTTTTAAACTCAATGCAAATATTATTTGTATCAGTTCAAATTCTTCTCTAATAAATAAGTGGTTGTGTGGTGTAGTTGTGATCACGTCTGCTTTACACACGGAATGTCTCCGGTTCGATACCCGAAAGAACCTTCTTTTAAACTCGATGCAAATAATATTTCTATCAGTTCAAATTCTTTATTAATAAATAAGTGGTTGTGATGTGTAGTGGTGATCACGTCTGCTTTACACGCGGAAGGTCTTCGTTTCGATACCCGAAAGAACCTTCTTTTAAACTCAATGCAAATGTTATTTCTATCAGTTCAAACTGTTCTCTAATAAATAAGTGGTTGTGTGGTGTAGTGGTGATCACGTCTGCTTTACTCACGGAAGGTCTCCGGTTCGATACCCGAAAGAACCTTCTTTTAAACTCAATGGAAATATGTTATTTCTGTCAGTACAAATTCTTCTCTAATAAATAAGTGGTTGTGTGGTGTAGTGGTGATCACGTCTGCTTTACACACGGAATGTCTCCGGTTCGATACCCGAAAAAACCTTCTTTTAAACTCGATGCAAATAATATTTCTATCAGTTCAAATTCTTTATTAATAAATAAGTGGTTGTGATGTGTAGTGGTGATCACGTCTGCTTTACACGCGGAAGGTCTTCGTTTCGATACCCGAAAGAACCTTCTTTTAAACTCAATGCAAATGTTATTTCTATCAGTTCAAACTGTTCTCTAATAAATAAGTGGTTGTGTGGTGTAGTGGTGATCACGTCTGCTTTACTCGCGGAAGGTCTCCGGTTCGATACCCGAAAGAACCTTCTTTTAAACTCAATGGAAATATGTTATTTCTGTCAGTACAAATTCTTCTCTAATAAATAAGTGGTTGTGTGGTGTAGTGGTGATCACGTCTGCTTTACACTCGGAAAGTCGCCGGTTCGATACCCGAAAGAACCTTCTTTTAAATTCAATGGAAATATGTTATTTCTTACAGTTCAAATTCTTCTCTAATAAATAAGTGGTTGTGATGTGTAGTGGTGATCACGTCTGCTTTACACGCGGAAGGTCTTCGTTTCGATACCCGAAAGAACCTTCTTTTAAACTCAATGCAAATGTCATTTCTATCAGTTCAAACTGTTCTCTAATAAATAAGTGGTTGTGCTGTGTAGTGGTGATCACGTCTCCTTTACACGCGGAAGGTCTACGTTTCGATCCCCGAAAGAACCTTCTTTTAAAATCGATGCAAATGTTATTTCTATCAGTTCAAATTCTTCCCTAATAAATAAGTGGTTGTGATGTGTAGTGGTGATCACGTCTGCTTTACACGCGGAAGGTCTTCGTTTCGTTACTCGAAAGAACCTTCTTTTAAATTCAATGCAAATGTTATTTCTATGAGTTCAAATTCTTATCTAATAAATAAGTGGTTGTGAGCTGTAGTTGTGATCACGTCTGCTTTACACGCGGAATGTCTCCGGTTCGATACCCGAAAGAACCTTCTTTTAAACTCAATGCAAATATTATTTGTATCAGTTCAAATTCTTCTCTCATAAATAAGTGGTTGTGTGGTGTAGTGGTGATCACGTCTGCTTTACTCGCGGAAGGTCTCCGGTTCGATACCCGAAAGAACCTTCTTTTAAACTCAATGGAAATATGTTATTTCTGTCAGTTCAAATTCTTCTCTAATAAATAAGTGGTTGTGTGGTGTAGTGGTGATCACGTCTGCTTTAAACTCGGAATGTCTCCGGTTCGATACCCGAAAGAACCTTCTTTTAAACTCAATGCAAATATTATTTGTATCAGTTCAAATTCTTCTCTCATAAATAAGTGGTTGTGTGGTGTAGTGGTGATCACGCCTGCTTTACTCGCGGAAGGTCTCCGGTTCGATACCCGAAAGAACCTTCTTTTAAACTCAATGGAAATGTTATTTCTATCAGTTCAAATTCTTCTCTAATAAATAAGTGGTTGTGATGTGTAGTGGTGATCACGTCTGCTTTACACGCGGAAGGTCTTCGTTTCGATACCCGAAAGAACCTTCTTTTAAACTCAATGCAAATGTTATTTCTATCAGTTCAAACTGTTCTCTAATAAATAAGTGGTTGTGCTGTGTAGTGGTGATCACGTTTCCTTTACACGCGGAAGGTCTACGTTTCGATCCCCGAAAGAACCTTCTTTTAAAATCGATGCAAATGTTATTTCTATCAGTTCAAATTCTTCCCTAATAAATAAGTGGTTGTGATGTGTAGTGGTGATCACGTCTGCTTTACACGCGGAAGGTCTTCGTTTCGTTACTCGAAAGAACCTTCTTTTAAATTCAATGCAAATGTTATTTCTATGAGTTCAAATTCTTATCTAATAAATAAGTGGTTGTGAGCTGTAGTTGTGATCACGTCTGCTTTACACGCGGAATGTCTCCGGTTCGATACCCGAAAGAACCTTCTTTTAAACTCAATGCAAATATTATTTGTATCAGTTCAAATTCTTCCCTAATAAATAAGTGGTTGTGATGTGTAGTTGTGATCACGTCTGCTTTACACACGGAATGTCTTCGTTTCGATCCCCGAAAGAACCTTCTTTTAAACTCAATGCAAATGTTATTTCTATCAGTTCAAATTCTTATCTAATAAATAAGTGGTTGTGAGCTGTAGTTGTGATCACGTCTGCTTAACACGCGGAAGGTCTTCGGTTCGATACCCGAAAGAACCTTCTTTTAAACTCAATGTAAATGTTATATCTATGAGTTCAAATTCTTATCTAATAAATAAGTGGTTGTGAGCTGTAGTTGTGATCACGTCTGCTTTACACGCGGAAGGTCTTCGGTTCGATACCCGAAAGAACCTTCTTTTAAACTCAATGTAAATGTTATATCTATGAGTTCAAATTCTACTCTAATTAATAAGTGTTTGTGTGGTGTAGTGGTGATCACTCCTGCTTTACACGCGGAAGGTCTCCGGTTCGATACCCGAAAGAACCTTCTTTTAAACTCAATGGAAATATGTTATTTCTATCAGTTCAAATTCTTCTCAAATAAATAAGTGGTTGTGTGGTGTAGTGGTGATCACGTCTGCTTTACACGCGGAAGGTCTTCGGTTCGATACCCGAAAGAGCCTTCTTTTAAACTCAATGGAAATGTTATTTCTATCAGTTCAAATTCTTCTCTCATAAATAAGTGGTTGTGTGGTGTAGTGGTGATCACGCCTGCTTTACTCGCGGAAGGTCTCCGGTTCGATACCCGAAAGATCCTTCTTTTAAACTCAATGGAAATATGTTATTTCTGTCAGTTCAAATTCTTCTCTAATAAATAAGTGGTTGTGTGGTGTAGTGGTGATCACGTCTGCTTTACACTCGGAAGGTCGCCGGTTCGATACCCGAAAGAACCTTCTTTTAAATTCAATGGAAATGTTATTTCTATCAGTTCAAATTCTTCTCTCATAAATAAGTGGTTGTGTGGTGTAGTGGTGATCACGCCTGCTTTACTCGCGGAAGGTCTCCGGTTCGATACCCGAAAGAACCTTCTTTTAAACTCAATGCAAATATTATTTGTATCAGTTCAAATTCTTCTCTAATAAATAAGTGGTTGTGTGGTGTAGTTGTGATCACATCTGCTTTACACACGGAATGTCTCCGGTTCGATACCCGAAAGAACCTTCTTTTAAACTCGATGCAAATAATATTTCTATCAGTTCAAATTCTTTATTAATAAATAAGTGGTTGTGATGTGTAGTGGTGATCACGTCTGCTTTACACGCGGAAGGTCTTCGTTTCGATACCCGAAAGAACCTTCTTTTAAACTCAATGCAAATGTTATTTCTATCAGTTCAAATTCTTCTCTAATAAATAAGTGGTTGTGATGTGTAGTGGTGATCACGTCTGCTTTACACGCGGAAGGTCTTCGTTTCGATACCCGAAAGAACCTTCTTTTAAACTCAATGCAAATGCTATTTCTATCAGTTCAAACTGTTCTCTAATAAATAAGTGGTTGTGCTGTGTAGTGGTGATCACGTCTCCTTTACACGCGGAAGGTCTACGTTTCGATCCCCATAAGAACCTTCTTTTGAAATCGATGCAAATGTTATTTCTATCAGTTCAAATTCTTCCCTAATAAATAAGTGGTTGTGATGTGTAGTGGTGATCACGTCTGCTTTACACGCGGAAGGTCTTCGTTTCGTTACTCGAAAGAACCTTCTTTTAAATTCAATGCAAATGTTATTTCTATGAGTTCAAATTCTTATCTAATAAATAAGTGGTTGTGAGCTGTAGTTGTGATCACGTCTGCTTTACACGCGGAATGTCTCCGGTTCGATACCCGAAAGAACCTTCTTTTAAACTCAATGCAAATATTATTTGTATCAGTTCAAATTCTTCCCTAATAAATAAGTGGTTGTGATGTGTAGTTGTGATCACGTCTGCTTTACACACGGAATGTCTTCGTTTCGATCCCCGAAAGAACCTTCTTTTAAACTCGATGCAAATGTTATTTCTATTAGTTCAAATTCTTCCCTAATAAATAAGTGGTTGTGATGTGTAGTGGTGATCGAGTCTGCTTTACACGCGGATGGTCTTCCTTTCGTTACCCGAAAGAACCTTCTTTTAAACTCAATGCAAATGTTATTTCTATCAGTTCAAATTCTTATCTAATAAATAAGTGGTTGTGAGCTGTAGTTGTGATCACGTCTGCTTTACACGCGGAAGGTCTTCGGTTCGATACCCGAAAGAACCTTCTTTTAAACTCAATGTAAATGTTATATCTATGAGTTCAAATTCTACTCTAATTAATAAGTGTTTGTGTGGTGTAGTGGTGATCACGTCTGCTTTACACGCGGAAGGTCTTCGGTTCGATACCCGAAAGAGCCTTCTTTTAAACTCAATGGAAATGTTATTTCTATCAGTTCAAATTCTTCTCTCATAAATAAGTGGTTGTGTGGTGTAGTGGTGATCACGCCTGCTTTACTCGCGGAAGGTCTCCGGTTCGATACCCGAAAGAACCTTCTTTTAAACTCAATGCAAATATTATTTGTATCAGTTCAAATTCTTCTCTAATAAATAAGTGGTTGTGTGGTGTAGTTGTGATCACGTCTGCTTTACACACGGAATGTCTCCGGTTCGATACCCGAAAGAACCTTCTTTTAAACTCGATGCAAATAATATTTCTATCAGTTCAAATTCTTTATTAATAAATAAGTGGTTGTGATGTGTAGTGGTGATCACGTCTGCTTTACACGCGGAAGGTCTTCGTTTCGATACCCGAAAGAACCTTCTTTTAAACTCAATGCAAATGTTATTTCTATCAGTTCAAACTGTTCTCTAATAAATAAGTGGTTGTGTGGTGTAGTGGTGATCACGTCTGCTTTACTCGCGGAAGGTCTCCGGTTCGATACCCGAAAGAACCTTCTTTTAAACTCAATGGAAATATGTTATTTCTGTCAGTTCAAATTCTTCTCTAATAAATAAGTGGTTGTGTGGTGTAGTGGTGATCACGTCTGCTTTACACTCGGAAAGTCGCCGGTTCGATACCCGAAAGAATATTCTTTTAAACTCAATGGAAATGTTATTTGTATCAGTTCAAATTCTTCTCTCATAAATAAGTGGTTGTGTGGTGTAGTGGTGATCACGTCTGCTTTACTCGCGGAAGGTCTCCGGTTCGATACCCGAAAGAACCTTCTTTTAAACTCAATGGAAATATGTTATTTCTGTCAGTACAAATTCTTCTCTAATAAATAAGTGGTTGTGTGGTGTAGTAGTGATCACGTCTGCTTTACACTCGGAAAGTCGCCGGTTCGATAACCGAAAGAACCTTCTTTTAAATTCAATGGAAATGTTATTTCTATCAGTTCAAATTCTATTCTCATAAATAAGTGGTTGTGTGGTGTAGTGGTGATCACGCCTGCTTTACTCGCGGAAGGTCTCCGGTTCGATACCCGAAATAACCTTCTTTTAAACTCAATGGAAATGTTATTTCTATCAGTTCAAATTCTTCTCTCATAAATAAGTGGTTGTGTGGTGTAGTGGTGATCACGTCTGCTTTACTCGCGGAAGGTCTCCGGTTCGATACCCGAAAGAACCTTCTTTTAAACTCAATGGAAATATGTTATTTCTGTCAGTTCAAATTCTTCTCTAATAAATAAGTGGTTGTGTGGTGTAGTGGTGATCACGTCTGCTTTACACTCGGAAGGTCGCCGGTTCGATACCCGAAAGAACCTTCTTTTAAATTCAATGGAAATGTTATTTCTATCAGTTCAAATTCTTCTCTCATAAATAAGTGGTTGTGTGGTGTAGTTGTGATCACGTCTGCTTTACTCGCGGAAGGTCTCCGGTTCGATACCCGAAAGAACCTTCTTTTAAACTCAATGGAAATGTTATTTCTATTAGTTCAAATTCTTCTCTAATAAATAAGTGGTTGTGTGGTGTAGTTGTGATCACGTCTGCTTTACACGAGGAATGTCTCCGGTTCGATACCCGAAAGAACCTTCTTTTAAACTCAATGCAAATATTATTTGTATCAGTTCAAATTCTTCCCTAATAAATAAGTGGTTGTGATGTGTAGTTGTGATCACGTCTGCTTTACACACGGAATGTCTTCGTTTCGATCCCCGAAAGAACCTTCTTTTAAACTCAATGCAAATGTTATTTCTATCAGTTCAAATTCTTATCTAATAAATAAGTGGTTGTGAGCTGTAGTTGTGATCACGTCTGCTTTACACGCGGAAGGTCTTCGGTTCGATACCCGAAAGAACCTTCTTTTAAACTCAATGTAAATGTTATATCTATGAGTTCAAATTCTACTCTAATTAATAAGTGTTTGTGTGGTGTAGTGGTGATCACTCCTGCTTTACACGCGGAAGGTCTCCGGTTCGATACCCGAAAGAACCTTCTTTTAAACTCAATGGAAATATGTTATTTCTATCAGTTCAAATTCTTCTCAAATAAATAAGTGGTTGTGTGGTGTAGTGGTGATCACGTCTGCTTTACACGCGGAAGGTCTTCGGTTCGATACCCGAAAGAGCCTTCTTTTAAACTCAATGGAAATGTTATTTCTATCAGTTCAAATTCTTCTCTCATAAATAAGTGGTTGTGTGGTGTAGTGGTGATCACGCCTGCTTTACTCGCGGAAGGTCTCCGGTTCGATACCCGAAAGATCCTTCTTTTAAACTCAATGGAAATATGTTATTTCTGTCAGTTCAAATTCTTCTCTAATAAATAAGTGGTTGTGTGGTGTAGTGGTGATCACGTCTGCTTTACACTCGGAAGGTCGCCGGTTCGATACCCGAAAGAACCTTCTTTTAAATTCAATGGAAATGTTATTTCTATCAGTTCAAATTCTTCTCTCATAAATAAGTGGTTGTGTGGTGTAGTGGTGATCACGCCTGCTTTACTCGCGGAAGGTCTCCGGTTCGATACCCGAAAGAACCTTCTTTTAAACTCAATGCAAATATTATTTGTATCAGTTCAAATTCTTCTCTAATAAATAAGTGGTTGTGTGGTGTAGTTGTGATCACATCTGCTTTACACACGGAATGTCTCCGGTTCGATACCCGAAAGAACCTTCTTTTAAACTCGATGCAAATAATATTTCTATCAGTTCAAATTCTTTATTAATAAATAAGTGGTTGTGATGTGTAGTGGTGATCACGTCTGCTTTACACGCGGAAGGTCTTCGTTTCGATACCCGAAAGAACCTTCTTTTAAACTCAATGCAAATGTTATTTCTATCAGTTCAAATTCTTCTCTAATAAATAAGTGGTTGTGATGTGTAGTGGTGATCACGTCTGCTTTACACGCGGAAGGTCTTCGTTTCGATACCCGAAAGAACCTTCTTTTAAAATTGATGCAAATGTTATTTCTATCAGTTCAAATTCTTCCCTAATAAATAAGTGGTTGTGATGTGTAGTGGTGATCACGTCTGCTTTACACGCGGAAGGTCTTCGTTTCGTTACTCGAAAGAACCTTCTTTTAAATTCAATGCAAATGTTATTTCTATGAGTTCAAATTCTTATCTAATAAATAAGTGGTTGTGAGCTGTAGTTGTGATCACGTCTGCTTTACACGCGGAATGTCTCCGGTTCGATACCCGAAAGAACCTTCTTTTAAACTCAATGCAAATATTATTTGTATCAGTTCAAATTCTTCCCTAATAAATAAGTGGTTGTGATGTGTAGTTGTGATCACGTCTGCTTTACACACGGAATGTCTTCGTTTCGATCCCCGAAAGAACCTTCTTTTAAACTCGATGCAAATGTTATTTCTATTAGTTCAAATTCTTCCCTAATAAATAAGTGGTTGTGATGTGTAGTGGTGATCACGTCTGCTTTACACGCGGATGGTCTTCCTTTCGTTACCCGAAAGAACCTTCTTTTAAACTCAATGCAAATGTTATTTCTATCAGTTCAAATTCTTCTCTAATAAATAAGTGGTTGTGTGGTGTAGTGGTGATCACGTCTGCTTTACACTCGGAAAGTCGCCGGTTCGATACCCGAAAGAATATTCTTTTAAACTCAATGGAAATGTTATTTGTATCAGTTCAAATTCTTCTCTCATAAATAAGTGGTTGTGTGGTGTAGTGGTGATCACGTCTGCTTTACTCGCGGAAGGTCTCCGGTTCGATACCCGAAAGAACCTTCTTTTAAACTCAATGGAAATATGTTATTTCTGTCAGTACAAATTCTTCTCTAATAAATAAGTGGTTGTGTGGTGTAGTAGTGATCACGTCTGCTTTACACTCGGAAAGTCGCCGGTTCGATAACCGAAAGAACCTTCTTTTAAATTCAATGGAAATGTTATTTCTATCAGTTCAAATTCTATTCTCATAAATAAGTGGTTGTGTGGTGTAGTGGTGATCACGCCTGCTTTACTCGCGGAAGGTCTCCGGTTCGATACCCGAAATAACCTTCTTTTAAACTCAATGGAAATGTTATTTCTATCAGTTCAAATTCTTCTCTCATAAATAAGTGGTTGTGTGGTGTAGTGGTGATCACGTCTGCTTTACTCGCGGAAGGTCTCCGGTTCGATACCCGAAAGAACCTTCTTTTAAACTCAATGGAAATATGTTATTTCTGTCAGTTCAAATTCTTCTCTAATAAATAAGTGGTTGTGTGGTGTAGTGGTGATCACGTCTGCTTTACACTCGGAAGGTCGCCGGTTCGATACCCGAAAGAACCTTCTTTTAAATTCAATGGAAATGTTATTTCTATCAGTTCAAATTCTTCTCTCATAAATAAGTGGTTGTGTGGTGTAGTTGTGATCACGTCTGCTTTACTCGCGGAAGGTCTCCGGTTCGATACCCGAAAGAACCTTCTTTTAAACTCAATGGAAATGTTATTTCTATTAGTTCAAATTCTTCTCTAATAAATAAGTGGTTGTGTGGTGTAGTTGTGATCACGTCTGCTTTACACGAGGAATGTCTCCGGTTCGATACCCGAAAGAACCTTCTTTTAAACTCAATGCAAATATTATTTGTATCAGTTCAAATTCTTCCCTAATAAATAAGTGGTTGTGATGTGTAGTTGTGATCACGTCTGCTTTACACACGGAATGTCTTCGTTTCGATCCCCGAAAGAACCTTCTTTTAAACTCAATGCAAATGTTATTTCTATCAGTTCAAATTCTTATCTAATAAATAAGTGGTTGTGAGCTGTAGTTGTGATCACGTCTGCTTTACACGCGGAAGGTCTTCGGTTCGATACCCGAAAGAACCTTCTTTTAAACTCAATGTAAATGTTATATCTATGAGTTCAAATTCTACTCTAATTAATAAGTGTTTGTGTGGTGTAGTGGTGATCACTCCTGCTTTACACGCGGAAGGTCTTCGGTTCGATACCCGAAAGAGCCTTCTTTTAAACTCAATGGAAATGTTATTTCTATCAGTTCAAATTCTTCTCTCATAAATAAGTGGTTGTGTGGTGTAGTGGTGATCACGCCTGCTTTACTCGCGGAAGGTCTCCGGTTCGATACCCGAAAGATCCTTCTTTTAAACTCAATGGAAATATGTTATTTCTGTCAGTTCAAATTCTTCTCTAATAAATAAGTGGTTGTGTGGTGTAGTGGTGATCACGTCTGCTTTACACTCGGAAGGTCGCCGGTTCGATACCCGAAAGAACCTTCTTTTAAATTCAATGGAAATGTTATTTCTATCAGTTCAAATTCTTCTCTCATAAATAAGTGGTTGTGTGGTGTAGTGGTGATCACGCCTGCTTTACTCGCGGAAGGTCTCCGGTTCGATACCCGAAAGAACCTTCTTTTAAACTCAATGCAAATATTATTTGTATCAGTTCAAATTCTTCTCTAATAAATAAGTGGTTGTGTGGTGTAGTTGTGATCACATCTGCTTTACACACGGAATGTCTCCGGTTCGATACCCGAAAGAACCTTCTTTTAAACTCGATGCAAATAATATTTCTATCAGTTCAAATTCTTTATTAATAAATAAGTGGTTGTGATGTGTAGTGGTGATCACGTCTGCTTTACACGCGGAAGGTCTTCGTTTCGATACCCGAAAGAACCTTCTTTTAAACTCAATGCAAATGTTATTTCTATCAGTTCAAATTCTTCTCTAATAAATAAGTGGTTGTGATGTGTAGTGGTGATCACGTCTGCTTTACACGCGGAAGGTCTTCGTTTCGATACCCGAAAGAACCTTCTTTTAAAATCGATGCAAATGTTATTTCTATCAGTTCAAATTCTTCCCTAATAAATAAGTGGTTGTGATGTGTAGTGGTGATCACGTCTGCTTTACACGCGGAAGGTCTTCGTTTCGTTACTCGAAAGAACCTTCTTTTAAATTCAATGCAAATGTTATTTCTATGAGTTCAAATTCTTATCTAATAAATAAGTGGTTGTGATGTGTAGTTGTGATCACGTCTGCTTTACACACGGAATGTCTTCGTTTCGATCCCCGAAAGAACCTTCTTTTAAACTCGATGCAAATGTTATTTCTATTAGTTCAAATTCTTCCCTAATAAATAAGTGGTTGTGATGTGTAGTGGTGATCACGTCTGCTTTACACGCGGATGGTCTTCCTTTCGTTACCCGAAAGAACCTTCTTTTAAACTCAATGCAAATGTTATTTCTATCAGTTCAAATTCTTATCTAATAAATAAGTGGTTGTGAGCTGTAGTTGTGATCACGTCTGCTTTACACGCGGAAGGTCTTCGGTTCGATACCCGAAAGAACCTTCTTTTAAACTCAATGTAAATGTTATATCTATGAGTTCAAATTCTACTCTAATTAATAAGTGTTTGTGTGGTGTAGTGGTGATCACGTCTGCTTTACACGCGGAAGGTCTTCGGTTCGATACCCGAAAGAGCCTTCTTTTAAACTCAATGGAAATGTTATTTCTATCAGTTCAAATTCTTCTCTCATAAATAAGTGGTTGTGTGGTGTAGTGGTGATCACGCCTGCTTTACTCGCGGAAGGTCTCCGGTTCGATACCCGAAAGAACCTTCTTTTAAACTCAATGCAAATATTATTTGTATCAGTTCAAATTCTTCTCTAATAAATAAGTGGTTGTGTGGTGTAGTTGTGATCACGTCTGCTTTACACACGGAATGTCTCCGGTTCGATACCCGAAAGAACCTTCTTTTAAACTCGATGCAAATAATATTTCTATCAGTTCAAATTCTTTATTAATAAATAAGTGGTTGTGATGTGTAGTGGTGATCACGTCTGCTTTACACGCGGAAGGTCTTCGTTTCGATACCCGAAAGAACCTTCTTTTAAACTCAATGCAAATGTTATTTCTATCAGTTCAAACTGTTCTCTAATAAATAAGTGGTTGTGTGGTGTAGTGGTGATCACGTCTGCTTTACTCGCGGAAGGTCTCCGGTTCGATACCCGAAAGAACCTTCTTTTAAACTCAATGGAAATATGTTATTTCTGTCAGTTCAAATTCTTCTCTAATAAATAAGTGGTTGTGTGGTGTAGTGGTGATCACGTCTGCTTTACACTCGGAAAGTCGCCGGTTCGATACCCGAAAGAATATTCTTTTAAACTCAATGGAAATGTTATTTGTATCAGTTCAAATTCTTCTCTCATAAATAAATGGTTGTGTGGTGTAGTGGTGATCACGTCTGCTTTACTCGCGGAAGGTCTCCGGTTCGATACCCGAAAGAACCTTCTTTTAAACTCAATGGAAATATGTTATTTCTGTCAGTACAAATTCTTCTCTAATAAATAAGTGGTTGTGTGGTGTAGTAGTGATCACGTCTGCTTTACACTCGGAAAGTCGCCGGTTCGATAACCGAAAGAACCTTCTTTTAAATTCAATGGAAATGTTATTTCTATCAGTTCAAATTCTATTCTCATAAATAAGTGGTTGTGTGGTGTAGTGGTGATCACGCCTGCTTTACTCGCGGAAGGTCTCCGGTTCGATACCCGAAATAACCTTCTTTTAAACTCAATGGAAATGTTATTTCTATCAGTTCAAATTCTTCTCTCATAAATAAGTGGTTGTGTGGTGTAGTGGTGATCACGTCTGCTTTACTCGCGGAAAGTCTCCGGTTCGATACCCGAAAGAACCTTCTTTTAAACTCAATGGAAATATGTTATTTCTGTCAGTTCAAATTCTTCTCTAATAAATAAGTGGTTGTGTGGTGTAGTGGTGATCACGTCTGCTTTACACTCGGAAGGTCGCCGGTTCGATACCCGAAAGAACCTTCTTTTAAATTCAATGGAAATGTTATTTCTATCAGTTCAAATTCTTCTCTCATAAATAAGTGGTTGTGTGGTGTAGTTGTGATCACGTCTGCTTTACTCGCGGAAGGTCTCCGGTTCGATACCCGAAAGAACCTTCTTTTAAACTCAATGGAAATGTTATTTCTATTAGTTCAAATTCTTCTCTAATAAATAAGTGGTTGTGTGGTGTAGTTGTGATCACGTCTGCTTTACACGCGGAATGTCTCCGGTTCGATACCCGAAAGAACCTTCTTTTAAACTCAATGCAAATATTATTTGTATCAGTTCAAATTCTTCCCTAATAAATAAGTGGTTGTGATGTGTAGTTGTGATCACGTCTGCTTTACACACGGAATGTCCCCGGTTCGATACCCGAAAAAACCTTCTTTTAAACTCAATGGAAATATGTTATTTCTGTCAGTTCAAATTCTTCTCTAATAAATAAGTGGTTGTGTGGTGTAGTGGTGATCACGTCTGCTTTACACTCGGAAAGTCGCCGGTTCGATAACCGAAAGAACCTTCTTTTAAATTCAATGGAAATGTTATTTCTATCAGTTCAAATTCTTCTCTCATAAATAAGTGGTTGTGTAGTGTAGTGGTGATCACGCCTGCTTTACTCGCGGAAGGTCTCCGGTTCGATACCCGAAAGAACCTTCTTTTAAACTCAATGGAAATGTTATTTCTATCAGTTCAAATTCTTCGCTCATAAATAAGTGGTTGTGTGTTGTAGCGGTGATCACGTCTGCTTTACTCGCGGAAGGTCTCCGGTTCGATACCCGAAAGAACCTTCTTTTAAACTCAATGGAAATATGTCATTTCTGACAGTACAAATTCTTCTCTAATAAATAAGTGGTTGTGTGGTGTAGTGGTGATCACGTCTGCTTTACACTCGGAAAGTCGCCAGTACGATACCCGAAAGAACCTTCTTTTAAATTCAATGGAAATGTTATTTCTATCAGTTCAAATTCTTCTCTCATAAATAAGTGGTTGTGTGGTGTAGTGGTGATCACGCCTGCTTTACTCGCGGAAGGTCTCCGGTTCGATACCCGAAAGAACCTTCTTTTAAACTCAATGGAAATTGTATTTCTATCAGTTCAAATTCTTCCCTAATAAATAAGTGGTTGTGTGGTGTAGTTGAGATCACGTCTGCTTTACACGCGGAAGGTCTTCGGTTCGATGCCCGATAGAACCTTCTATTAAACTCAATGTAAATGTTATATCTATGAGTTCAAATTCTACTCTAATTAATAAGTGTTTGTGTGGTGTAGTGGTGATCACGTCTGCTTTTAACGCGGAAGGTCTTCGTTTCGATCCCCGAAAGAACCTTCTTTTAAACTCAATGGAAATATGTTATTTCTATCAGTTCAAATTCTTCCCTAATAAATAAGTGGTTGTGATGTGTAGTGGTGATCACGTCTGCTTTACACGCGGAAGGTATTCCTTTCGTTACCCGAAAGAACCTTCTTTTAAACTCAATGCAAATGTTATTTCTATCAGTTCAAATTCTTATCTAATAAATAAGTGGTTGTGAGCTGTAGTTGTGATCACGTCTGCTTTACACGCGGAAGGTCTTCGGTTCGATACCCGAAAGAACCTTCTTTTAAACTCAATGTAAATGTTATATCTATGAGTTCAAATTCTACTCTAATTAATAAGTGTTTGTGCGGTGTAGTGGTGATCACGTCTGCTTTACACGCGGAAGGTCTTCGGTTCGATACCCGAAAGAGCCTTCTTTTAAACTCAATGGAAATGTTATTTCTATCAGTTCAAATTCTTCTCTCATAAATAAGTGGTTGTGTGGTGTAGTGTTGATCACGCCTGCTTTTCTCGCGGAAGGTCTCCGGTCCGATACCCGAAAGATCCTTCTTTTAAACTCAATGGAAATATGTTATTTCTGTCAGTTCAAATTCTTCTCTAATAAATAAGTGGTTGTGTGGTGTAATGGTGATCACGTCTGCTTTACACTCGGAAGGTCGCCGGTTCGATACCCGAAAGAAACTTCTTTTAAATTCAATGGAAATGTTATTTCTATCAGTTCAAATTCTTCTCTCATAAATAAGTGGTTGTGTGGTGTAGTGGTGATCACGCCTGCTTTACTCGCGGAAGGTCTCCGGTTCGATACCCGAAAGAACCTTCTTTTAAACTCAATGCAAATATTATTTGTATCAGTTCAAATTCTTCTCTAATAAATAAGTGGTTGTGTGGTGTAGTTGTGATCACGTCTTCTTTACACACGGAATGTCTCCGGTTCGATACCCGAAAGAACCTTCTTTTAAACTCGATGCAAATAATATTTCTGTCAGTTCAAATTCTTCTCTAATAAATAAGTGGTTGTGTGGTGTAGTGGTGATCACGTCTGCTTTACACTCGGAAAGTCGCCGGTTCGATAACCGAAAGAACCTTCTTTTAAATTCAATGGAAATGTTATTTCTATCAGTTCAAATTCTTCTCTCATAAATAAGTGGTTGTGTAGTGTAGTGGTGATCACGCCTGCTTTACTCGCGGAAGGTCTCCGGTTCGATACCCGAAAGAACCTTCTTTTAAACTCAATGGAAATGTTATTTCTATCAGTTCAAATTCTTCGCTCATAAATAAGTGGTTGTGTGTTGTAGCGGTGATCACGTCTGCTTTACTCGCGGAAGGTCTCCGGTTCGATACCCGAAAGAACCTTCTTTTAAACTCAATGGAAATATGTCATTTCTGACAGTACAAATTCTTCTCTAATAAATAAGTGGTTGTGTGGTGTAGTGGTGATCACGTCTGCTTTACACTCGGAAAGTCGCCAGTACGATACCCGAAAGAACCTTCTTTTAAATTCAATGGAAATGTTATTTCTATCAGTTCAAATTCTTCTCTCATAAATAAGTGGTTGTGTGGTGTAGTGGTGATCACGCCTGCTTTACTCGCGGAAGGTCTCCGGTTCGATACCCGAAAGAACCTTCTTTTAAACTCAATGGAAATTGTATTTCTATCAGTTCAAATTCTTCCCTAATAAATAAGTGGTTGTGTGGTGTAGTTGAGATCACGTCTGCTTTACACGCGGAAGGTCTTCGGTTCGATGCCCGATAGAACCTTCTATTAAACTCAATGTAAATGTTATATCTATGAGTTCAAATTCTACTCTAATTAATAAGTGTTTGTGTGGTGTAGTGGTGATCACGTCTGCTTTTAACGCGGAAGGTCTTCGTTTCGATCCCCGAAAGAACCTTCTTTTAAACTCGATGCAAATGTTATTTCTATCAGTTCAAATTCTTCCCTAATAAATAAGTGGTTGTGATGTGTAGTGGTGATCACGTCTGCTTTACACGCGGAAGGTATTCCTTTCGTTACCCGAAAGAACCTTCTTTTAAACTCAATGCAAATGTTATTTCTATCAGTTCAAATTCTTATCTAATAAATAAGTGGTTGTGAGCTGTAGTTGTGATCACGTCTGCTTTACACGCGGAAGGTCTTCGGTTCGATACCCGAAAGAACCTTCTTTTAAACTCAATGTAAATGTTATATCTATGAGTTCAAATTCTACTCTAATTAATAAGTGTTTGTGCGGTGTAGTGGTGATCACGTCTGCTTTACACGCGGAAGGTCTTCGGTTCGATACCCGAAAGAGCCTTCTTTTAAACTCAATGGAAATGTTATTTCTATCAGTTCAAATTCTTCTCTCATAAATAAGTGGTTGTGTGGTGTAGTGGTGATCACGCCTGCTTTACTCGCGGAAGGTCTCCGGTCCGATACCCGAAAGATCCTTCTTTTAAACTCAATGGAAATATGTTATTTCTGTCAGTTCAAATTCTTCTCTAATAAATAAGTGGTTGTGTGGTGTAATGGTGATCACGTCTGCTTTACACTCGGAAGGTCGCCGGTTCGATACCCGAAAGAAACTTCTTTTAAATTCAATGGAAATGTTATTTCTATCAGTTCAAATTCTTCTCTCATAAATAAGTGGTTGTGTGGTGTAGTGGTGATCACGCCTGCTTTACTCGCGGAAGGTCTCCGGTTCGATACCCGAAAGAACCTTCTTTTAAACTCAATGCAAATATTATTTGTATCAGTTCAAATTCTTCTCTAATAAATAAGTGGTTGTGTGGTGTAGTTGTGATCACGTCTTCTTTACACACGGAATGTCTCCGGTTCGATACCCGAAAGAACGTTCTTTTAAACTCGATGCAAATAATATTTCTATCAGTTCAAATTCTTCTCTAATAAATAAGTGGTTGTGTGGTGTAGTGGTGATCACGTCTGCTTTACACTCGGAAGGTCGCCGGTTCGATACCCGAAAGAACCTTCTTTCAAATTCAATGGAAATGTTATTTCTATCAGTTCAAATTCTTCTCTCATAAATAAGTGGTTGTGTGGTGTAGTGGTGATCACGCCTGCTTTACTCGCGGAAGGTCTCCGGTTCGATACCCGAAAGAACCTTCTTTTAAACTCAATGCAAATAATATTTCTATCAGTTCAAATTCTTCTCTCATAAATAAGTGGTTGTGTGGTGTAGTGGTGATCACGCCTGCTTTACTCGCGGAAGGTCGCCGGTTCGATACCCGAAAGAACCTTCTTTTAAACTCAATGCAAATATTATTTGTATCAGTTCAAATTCTTCTCTCATAAATAAGTGGTTGTGTGGTGTAGTGGTGATCACGCCTGCTTTACTCGCGGAAGGTCTCCGGTTCGATACCCGAAAGAACCTTCTTTTAAACTCAATGCAAATATTATTTGTATCAGTTCAAATTCTTCTCTAATAAATAAGTGGTTGTGTGGTGTAGTTGTGATCACGTCTGCTTTACACACGGAATGTCTCCGGTTCGATACCCGAAAGAACCTTCTTTTAAACTCGATGCAAATATTATTTCTATCAGTTCAAATTCTTCTCTCATAAATAAGTGGTTGTGTGGTGTAGTGGTGATCACGCCTGCTTTACTCGCGGAAGGTCTCCGGTCCGATACCCGAAAGATCCTTCTTTTAAACTCAATGGAAATATGTTATTTCTGTCAGTTCAAATTCTTCTCTAATAAATAAGTGGTTGTGTGGTGTAGTGGTGATCACGTCTGCTTTACACTCGGAAGGTCGCCGGTTCGATACCCGAAAGAACCTTCATTTAAATTCAATGGAAATGTTATTTCTATCAGTTCAAATTCTTCTCTCATAAATAAGTGGTTGTGTGGTGTAGTGGTGATCACGCCTGCTTTACTCGCGGAAGGTCTCCGGTTCGATACCCGAAAGAACCTTCTTTTAAACTCAATGCAAATATTATTTGTATCAGTTCAAATTCTTCTCAAATAAATAAGTGGTTGTGTGGTGTAGTTGTGATCACGTCTGCTTTACACACGGAATGTCTCCGGTTCGATACCCGAAAGAACCTTCTTTTAAACTCGATGCAAATAATATTTCTATCAGTTCAAATTCTTCTCTCATAAATAAGTGGTTGTGTGGTGTAGTGGTGATCACGCCTGCTTTACTCGCGGAAGGTCTCCGGTTCGATACCCGAAAGAACCTTCTTTTAAACTCAATGCAAATATTATTTGTATCAGTTCAAATTCTTCTCTAATAAATAAGTGGTTGTGTGGTGTAGTTGTGATCACGTCTGCTTTACACACGGAATGTCTCCGGTTCGATACCCGAAAGAACCTTCTTTTAAACTCGATGCAAATATTATTTCTATCAGTTCAAATTCTTCTCTCATAAATAAGTGGTTGTGTGGTGTAGTGGTGATCACGCCTGCTTTACTCGCGGAAGGTCTCCGGTCCGATACCCGAAAGATCCTTCTTTTAAACTCAATGGAAATATGTTATTTCTGTCAGTTCAAATTCTTCTCTAATAAATAAGTGGTTGTGTGGTGTAGTGGTGATCACGTCTGCTTTACACTCGGAAGGTCGCCGGTTCGATACCCGAAAGAACCTTCTTTTAAATTCAATGGAAATGTTATTTCTATCAGTTCAAATTCTTCTCTCATAAATAAGTGGTTGTGTGGTGTAGTGGTGATCACGCCTGCTTTACTCGCGGAAGGTCTCCGGTTCGATACCCGAAAGAACCTTCTTTTAAACTCAATGCAAATATTATTTGTATCAGTTCAAATTCTTCTCTAATAAATAAGTGGTTGTGTGGTGTAGTTGTGATCACGTCTGCTTTACACACGGAATGTCTCCGGTTCGATACCCGAAAGAACCTTCTTTTAAACTCGATGCAAATTATATTTCTATCAGTTCAAATTCTTCTCTAATAAATAAGTGGTTGTGTGTTGTAGTGGTGATCACGTCTGCTTTACACTCGGAAGGTCGCCGGTTCGATACCCGAAAGAACCTTCTTTTAAATTCAATGGAAATGTTATTTCTATCAGTTCAAATTCTTCTCTCATAAATAAGTGGTTGTGTGGTGTAGTGGTGATCACGCCTGCTTTACTCGCGGAAGGTCTCCGGTTCGATACCCGAAAGAACCTTCTTTTAAACTCAATGCAAATATTATTTGTATCAGTTCAAATTCTTCTCTAATAAATAAGTGGTTGTGTGGTGTAGTTGTGATCACGTCTGCTTTACACACGGAATGTCTCCGGTTCGATACCAGAAAGAACCTTCTTTTAAACTCGATGCAAATAATATTTCTATCAGTTCAAATTCTTCTCTCATAAATAAGTGGTTGTGTGGTGTATTGGTGATCACGCCTGCTTTACTCGCGGAAGGTCTCCGGTTCGATACCCGAAAGAACCTTCTTTTAAACTCAATGCAAATATTATTTGTATCAGTTCAAATTCTTCTCTAATAAATAAGTGGTTGTGTGGTGTAGTTGTGATCACGTCTGCTTTACACACGGAATGTCTCCGGTTCGATACCCGAAAGAACCTTCTTTTAAACTCGATGCAAATATTATTTCTATCAGTTCAAATTCTTCTCTCATAAATAAGTGGTTGTGTGGTGTAGTGGTGATCACGTCTGCTTTACTCGCGGAAGGTCTCCGGTTCGATACCCGAAAGAACCTTCTTTTAAACTCAATGGAAATATGTTATTTCTGTCAGTACAAATTCTTCTCTAATAAATAAGTGGTTGTGTGGTGTAGTGGTGATCACGTCTGCTTTACACTCGGAAAGTCGCCGGTTCGATACCCGAAAGAACCTTCTTTTAAATTCAATGGAAATGTTATTTCTATCAGTTCAAATTCTTCTCTCATAAATAAGTGGTTGTGTCACCACACAACCACTTATTTATGAGATCCTGTTCCATGTGTAGTGGTGATCACGCCTGCTTTACTCGCGGAAGGTCTCCGGTTCGATACCCGAAAGAACCTTCTTTTAAACTCAATGGAAATGTTATTTCTATCAGTTCAAATTCTTCTCTCATAAATAAGTGGTTGTGTGGTGTAGTGGTGATCACGTCTGCTTTACTCGCGGAAGGTCTCCGGTTCGATACCCGAAAGAACCTTCTTTTAAACTCAATGGAAATATGTTATTTCTGTCAGTTCAAATTCTTCTCTAATAAATAAGTGGTTGTGTGGTGTAGTGGTGATCACGTCTGCTTTACACTCGGAAGGTGGCCGGTTCGATACCCGAAAGAACCTTCTTTTAAATTCAATGGAAATGTTATTTCTATCAGTTCAAATTCTTCTCTCATAAATAAGTGGTTGTGTGGTGTAGTTGTGATCACGTCTGCTTTACTCGCGGAAGGTCTCCGGTTCGATACCCGAAAGAACCTTCTTTTAAACTCAATGGAAATGTTATTTCTATTAGTTCAAATTCTTCTCTAATAAATAAGTGGTTGTGTGGTGTAGTTGTGATCACGTCTGCTTTACACGCGGAATGTCTCCGGTTCGATACCCGAAAGAACCTTCTTTTAAACTCGATGCAAATAATATTTCTATCAGTTCAAATTCTTTTCTAATAAATAAGTGGTTGTGATGTGTAGTGGTGATCACGTCTGCTTTACACGCGGAAAGTCTTCGTTTCGATACCCGAAAGAACCTTCTTTTAAACTCAATGCAAATGTTATTTCTATCAGTTCAAACTGTTCTCTAATAAATAAGTGGTTGTGTGGTGTAGTGCTGATCACGTCTGCTTTACTCGCGGAAGGTCTCCGGTTCGATACCCGAAAGAACCTTCTTTTAAACTCAATGGAAATGTTATTTCTATTAGTTCAAATTCTTCTCTAATAAATAAGTGGTTGTGTGGTGTAGTTGTGATCACGTCTGCTTTACACGCGGAATGTCTCCGGTTCGATACCCGAAAGAACCTTTTTTTAAACTCAATGCAAATATTATTTGTATCAGTTCAAATTCTTCTATAATAAATAAGTGGTTGTGTGGTGTAGTTGTGATCACGTCTGCTTTACACACGGAATGTCTCCGGTTCGATACCCGAAAGAACCTTCTTTTAAACTCGATGCAAATATTATTTCTATCAGTTCAAATTCTTCTCTCATAAATAAGTGGTTGTGTGGTGTAGTTGTGATCACGTCTGCTTTACACTCGGAATGTCTCCGGTTCGATACCCGAAAGAACCTTCTTTTAAACTCAATGGAAATGTTATTTCTATCAGTCCAAATTCTTCTCTCATAAATAAGTGGTTGTGTGGTGTAGTGGTGATCACGCCTGCTTTACTCGCGGAAGGTCTCCGGTTCGATACCCGAAAGAGCCTTTTTTTAAACTCAATGGAAATGTTATTTCTATCAGTTCAAATTCTTCTCTCATAAATAAGTGGTTGTGTGGTGTAGTGGTGATCACGCCTGCTTTACTCGCGGAAGGTCTCCGGTCCGATACCCGAAAGATCCTTCTTTTAAACTCAATGGAAATATGTTATTTCTGTCAGTACAAATTCTTCTCTAATAAATAAGTGGTTGTGTGGTGTAGTGGTGATCACGTCTGCTTTACACTCGGAAAGTCGCCGGTTCGATACCCGAAAGAACCTTCTTTTAAATTCAATGGAAATGTTATTTCTATCAGTTCAAATTCTTCTCTCATAAATAAGTGGTTGTGTGGTGTAGTTGTGATCACGTCTGCTTTACTCGCGGAAGGTCTCCGGTTCGATACCCGAAAGAACCTTCTTTTAAACTCAATGGAAATGTTATTTCTATTAGTTCAAATTCTTCTCTAATAAATAAGTGGTTGTGTGGTGTAGTTGTGAACACGTCTGCTTTACACGCGGAATGTCTCCGGTTCGATACCCGAAAGAACATTCTTTTAAACTCAATGCAAATATTATTTGTATCAGTTCAAATTCTTCTCTAATAAATAAGTGGTTGTGTGGTGTAGTTGTGATCACGTCTGCTTTACACACGGAATGTCTCCGGTTCGATACCCGAAAGAACCTTCTTTTAAACTCGATGCAAATATTATTTCTATCAGTTCAAATTCTTCTCTCATAAATAAGTGGTTGTGTGGTGTAGTTGTGATCACGTATGCTTTACACTCGGAATGTCTCCGGTTCGATACCCGAAAGAACCTTCTTTTAAACTCAATGGAAATGTTATTTCTATCAGTCCAAATTCTTCTCTTATAAATAAGTGGTTGTGTGGTGTAGTGGTGATCACGCCTGCTTTACTCGCGGAAGGTCTCCGGTTCGATACCCGAAAGAGCCTTCTTTTAAACTCAATGGAAATGTTATTTCTATCAGTTCAAATTCTTCTCTCATAAATAAGTGGTTGTGTGGTGTAGTGGTGATCACGCCTGCTTTACTCGCGGAAGGTCTCCGGTCCGATACCCGAAAGATCCTTCTTTTAAACTCAATGGAAATATGTTATTTCTGTCAGTTCAAATTCTTCTCTAATAAATAAGTGGTTGTGTGGTGTAGTGGTGATCACGTCTGCTTTACACTCGGAAGGTCGCCGGTTCGATACCCGAAAGAACCTTCTTTTAAATTCAATGGAAATGTTATTTCTATCAGTTCAAATTCTTCTCTCATAAATAAGTGGTTGTGTGGTGTAGTTGTGATCACGTATGCTTTACACTCGGAAGGTCTCCGGTTCGATACCCGAAAGAACCTTCTTTTAAACTCAATGCAAATATTATTTGTATCAGTTCAAATTCTTCTCTAATAAATAAGTGGTTGTGTGGTGTAGTTATGATCACGTCTGCTTTACACACGGAATGTCTCCGGTTCGATACCCGAAAGAACCTTCTTTTAAACTCGATGCAAATTATATTTCTATCAGTTCAAATTCTTCTCTAATAAATAAGTGGTTGTGTGGTGTAGTGGTGATCACGTCTGCTTTACACTCGGAAGGTCGCCGGTTCGATACCCGAAAGAACCTTCTTTTAAATTCAATGGAAATGTTATTTCTATCAGTTCAAATTCTTCTCTCATAAATAAGTGGTTGTGTGGTGTAGTGGTGATCACGCCTGCTTTACTCGCGGAAGGTCTCCGGTTCGATACCCGAAAGAACCTTCTTTTAAACTCAATGCAAATATTATTTGTATCAGTTCAAATTCTTCTCTAATAAATAAGTGGTTGTGTGGTGTAGTTGTGATCACGTCTGCTTTACACACGGAATGTCTCCGGTTCGATACCCGAAAGAACCTTCTTTTAAACTCGATGCAAATAATATTTCTATCAGTTCAAATTCTTCTCTCATAAATAAGTGGTTGTGTGGTGTAGTGGTGATCACGCCTGCTTTACTCGCGGAAGGTCTCCGGTTCGATACCCGAAAGAACCTTCTTTTAAACTCAATGCAAATATTATTTGTATCAGTTCAAATTCTTCTCTAATAAATAAGTGGTTGTGTGGTGTAGTTGTGATCACGTCTGCTTTACACACGGAATGTCTCCGGTTCGATACCCGAAAGAACCTTCTTTTAAACTCAATGGAAATGTTATTTCTATCAGTTCAAATTCTTCTCTCATAAATAAGTGGTTGTGTGGTGTAGTGGTGATCACGCCTGCTTTACTCGCGGAAGGTCTCCGGTTCGATACCCGAAAGAGCCTTTTTTTAAACTCAATGGAAATGTTATTTCTATCAGTTCAAATTCTTCTCTCATAAATAAGTGGTTGTGTGGTGTAGTGGTGATCACGCCTGCTTTACTCGCGGAAGGTCTCCGGTCCGATACCCGAAAGATCCTTCTTTTAAACTCAATGGAAATATGTTATTTCTGTCAGTACAAATTCTTCTCTAATAAATAAGTGGTTGTGTGGTGTAGTGGTGATCACGTCTGCTTTACACGCGGAATGTCTCCGGTTCGATACCCGAAAGAACCTTTTTTTAAACTCAATGCAAATATTATTTGTATCAGTTCAAATTCTTCTATAATAAATAAGTGGTTGTGTGGTGTAGTTGTGATCACGTCTGCTTTACACACGGAATGTCTCCGGTTCGATACCCGAAAGAACCTTCTTTTAAACTCGATGCAAATATTATTTCTATCAGTTCAAATTCTTCTCTCATAAATAAGTGGTTGTGTGGTGTAGTTGTGATCACGTCTGCTTTACACTCGGAATGTCTCCGGTTCGATACCTGAAAGAACCTTCTTTTAAACTCAATGGAAATGTTATTTCTATCAGTCCAAATTCTTCTCTCATAAATAAGTGGTTGTGTGGTGTAGTGGTGATCACGCCTGCTTTACTCGCGGAAGGTCTCCGGTTCGATACCCGAAAGAGCCTTTTTTTAAACTCAATGGAAATGTTATTTCTATCAGTTCAAATTCTTCTCTCATAAATAAGTGGTTGTGTGGTGTAGTGGTGATCACGCCTGCTTTACTCGCGGAAGGTCTCCGGTCCGATACCCGAAAGATCCTTCTTTTAAACTCAATGGAAATATGTTATTTCTGTCAGTACAAATTCTTCTCTAATAAATAAGTGGTTGTGTGGTGTAGTGGTGATCACGTCTGCTTTACACTCGGAAAGTCGCCGGTTCGATACCCGAAAGAACCTTCTTTTAAATTCAATGGAAATGTTATTTCTATCAGTTCAAATTCTTCTCTCATAAATAAGTGGTTGTGTGGTGTAGTTGTGATCACGTCTGCTTTACTCGCGGAAGGTCTCCGGTTCGATACCCGAAAGAACCTTCTTTTAAACTCAATGGAAATGTTATTTCTATTAGTTCAAATTCTTCTCTAATAAATAAGTGGTTGTGTGGTGTAGTTGTGATCACGTCTGCTTTACACGCGGAATGTCTCCGGTTCGATACCCGAAAGAACATTCTTTTAAACTCAATGCAAATATTATTTGTATCAGTTCAAATTCTTCTCTAATAAATAAGTGGTTGTGTGGTGTAGTTGTGATCACGTCTGCTTTACACACGGAATGTCTCCGGTTCGATACCCGAAAGAACCTTCTTTTAAACTCGATGCAAATATTATTTCTATCAGTTCAAATTCTTCTCTCATAAATAAGTGGTTGTGTGGTGTAGTTGTGATCACGTATGCTTTACACTCGGAATGTCTCCGGTTCGATACCCGAAAGAACCTTCTTTTAAACTCAATGGAAATGTTATTTCTATCAGTTCAAATTCTTCTCTCATAAATAAGTGGTTGTGTGGTGTAGTGGTGATCACGCCTGCTTTACTCGCGGAAGGTCTCCGGTCCGATACCCGAAAGATCCTTCTTTTAAACTCAATGGAAATATGTTATTTCTGTCAGTTCAAATTCTTCTCTAATAAATAAGTGGTTGTGTGGTGTAGTGGTGATCACGTCTGCTTTACACTCGGAAGGTCGCCGGTTCGATACCCGAAAAAACCTTCTTTTAAATTCAATGGAAATGTTATTTCTATCAGTTCAAATTCTTCTCTCATAAATAAGTGGTTGTGTGGTGTAGTTGTGATCACGTATGCTTTACACTCGGAAGGTCTCCGGTTCGATACCCGAAAGAACCTTCTTTTAAACTCAATGCAAATATTATTTGTATCAGTTCAAATTCTTCTCTAATAAATAAGTGGTTGTGTGGTGTAGTTATGATCACGTCTGCTTTACACACGGAATGTCTCCGGTTCGATACCCGAAAGAACCTTCTTTTAAACTCGATGCAAATTATATTTCTATCAGTTCAAATTCTTCTCTAATAAATAAGTGGTTGTGTGGTGTAGTGGTGATCACGTCTGCTTTACACTCGGAAGGTCGCCGGTTCGATACCCGAAAGAACCTTCTTTTAAATTCAATGGAAATGTTATTTCTATCAGTTCAAATTCTTCTCTCATAAATAAGTGGTTGTGTGGTGTAGTGGTGATCACGCCTGCTTTACTCGCGGAAGGTCTCCGGTTCGATACCCGAAAGAACCTTCTTTTAAACTCAATGCAAATATTATTTGTATCAGTTCAAATTCTTCTCTAATAAATAAGTGGTTGTGTGGTGTAGTTGTGATCACGTCTGCTTTACACACGGAATGTCTCCGGTTCGATACCCGAAAGAACCTTCTTTTAAACTCGATGCAAATAATATTTCTATCAGTTCAAATTCTTCTCTCATAAATAAGTGGTTGTGTGGTGTAGTGGTGATCACGCCTGCTTTACTCGCGGAAGGTCTCCGGTTCGATACCCGAAAGAACCTTCTTTTAAACTCAATGCAAATATTATTTGTATCAGTTCAAATTCTTCTCTAATAAATAAGTGGTTGTGTGGTGTAGTTGTGATCACGTCTGCTTTACACACGGAATGTCTCCGGTTCGATACCCGAAAGAACCTTCTTTTAAACTCGATGCAAATATTATTTCTATCAGTTCAAATTCTTCTCTCATAAATAAGTGGTTGTGTGGTGTAGTGGTGATCACGTCTGCTTTACTCGCGGAAGGTCTCCGGTTCGATACCCGAAAGAACCTTCTTTTAAACTCAATGGAAATATGTTATTTCTGTCAGTACAAATTCTTCTCTAATAAATAAGTGGTTGTGTGGTGTAGTGGTGATCACGTCTGCTTTACACTCGGAAAGTCGCCGGTTCGATACCCGAAAGAACCTTCTTTTAAATTCAATGGAAAGGTTATTTCTATCAGTTCAAATTCTTCTCTCATAAATAAGTGGTTGTGTCACCACACAACCACTTATTTATGAGATCCTGTTCCATGTGTAGTGGTGATCACGCCTGCTTTACTCGCGGAAGGTCTCCGGTTCGATACCCGAAAGAACCTTCTTTTAAACTCAATGGAAATGTTATTTCTATCAGTTCAAATTCTTCTCTCATAAATAAGTGGTTGTGTGGTGTAGTGGTGATCACGTTTGCTTTACTCGCGGAAGGTCTCCGGTTCGATACCCGAAAGAACCTTCTTTTAAACTCAATGGAAATATGTTATTTCTGTCAGTTCAAATTCTTCTCTAATAAATAAGTGGTTGTGTGGTGTAGTGGTGATCACGTCTGCTTTACACTCGGAAGGTGGCCGGTTCGATACCCGAAAGAACCTTCTTTTAAATTCAATGGAAATGTTATTTCTATCAGTTCAAATTCTTCTCCCATAAATAAGTGGTTGTGTGGTGTAGTTGTGATCACGTCTGCTTTACTCGCGGAAGGTCTCCGGTTCGATACCCGAAAGAACCTTCTTTTAAACTCAATGGAAATGTTATTTCTATTAGTTCAAATTCTTCTCTAATAAATAAGTGGTTGTGTGGTGTAGTTGTGATCACGTCTGCTTTACACGCGGAATGTCTCCGGTTCGATACCCGAAAGAACCTTTTTTTAAACTCAATGCAAATATTATTTGTATCAGTTCAAATTCTTCCCTAATAAATAAGTGGTTGTGATGTGTAGTTGTGATCACGTCTGCTTTACACACGGAATGTCTCCGGTTCGATACCCGAAAGAACCTTCTTTTAAACTCGATGCAAATAATATTTCTATCAGTTCAAATTCTTTTCTAATAAATAAGTGGTTGTGATGTGTAGTGGTGATCACGTCTGCTTTACATGCGGAAGGTCTTCGTTTCGATACCCGAAAGAACCTTCTTTTAAACTCAATGCAAATGTTATTTCTATCAGTTCAAACTGTTCTCTAATAAATAAGTGGTTGTGTGGTGTAGTGGTGATCACGTCTGCTTTACTCGCGGAAGGTCTCCGGTTCGATACCCGAAAGAACCTTCTTTTAAACTCAATGGAAATATGTTATTTCTGTCAGTACAAATTCTTCTCTAATAAATAAGTGGTTGTGTGGTGTAGTGGTGATCACGTCTGCTTTACACTCGGAAAGTCGCCGGTTCGATACCCGAAAGAACCTTCTTTTAAATTCAATGGAAATGTTATTTCTATCAGTTCAAATTCTTCTCTCATAAATAAGTGGTTGTGTGGTGTAGTTGTGATCACGTCTGCTTTACTCGCGGAAGGTCTCCGGTTCGATACCCGAAAGAACCTTCTTTTAAACTCAATGGAAATGTTATTTCTATTAGTTCAAATTCTTCTCTAATAAATAAGTGGTTGTGTGGTGTAGTTGTGATCACGTCTGCTTTACACGCGGAATGTCTCCGGTTCGATACCCGAAAGAACCTTCTTTTAAACTCAATGCAAATATTATTTGTATCAGTTCAAATTCTTCTATAATAAATAAGTGGTTGTGTGGTGTAGTTGTGAACACGTCTGCTTTACACACGGAATGTCTCCGGTTCGATACCCGAAAGAACCTTCTTTTAAACTCGATGCAAATATTTTTTCTATCAGTTCAAATTCTTCTCTCATAAATAAGTGGTTGTGTGGTGTAGTTGTGATCACGTCTGCTTTACACTCGGAATGTCTCCGGTTCGATTTCCGAAAGAACCTTCTTTTAAACTCAATGGAAATGTTATTTCTATCAGTTCAAATTCTTCTCTAATAAATAAGTGGTTGTGTGGTGTAGTTGTGATCACGTCTGCTTTACACGCGGAATGTCTCCGGTTCGATACCCGAAAGAACCTTCTTTTAAACTCAATGCAAATATTATTTGTATCAGTTCAAATTCTTCTATAATAAATAAGTGGTTGTGTGGTGTAGTTGTGATCACGTCTGCTTTACACTCGGAATGTCTCCGGTTCGATACCCGAAAGAACCTTCTTTTAAACTCAATGGAAATGTTTTTTCTATTAGTTCAAATTCTTCTCTAATAAATAAGTGGTTGTGTGGTGTAGTTGTGATCACGTCTGCTTTACACGCGGAATGTCTCCGGTTCGATACCCGAAAGAACCTTCTTTTAAACTCAATGCAAATATTATTTGTATCAGTTCAAATTCTTCTATAATAAATAAGTGGTTGTGTGGTGTAGTTGTGATCACGTCTGCTTTACACACGGAATGTCTCCGGTTCGATACCCGAAAGAACCTTCTTTTAAACTCGATGCAAATATTATTTCTATCAGTTCAAATTCTTCTCTCATAAATAAGTGGTTGTGTGGTGTAGTTGTGATCACGTCTGCTTTACTCGCGGAAGGTCTCCGGTTCGATACCCGAAAGAGCCTTCTTTTAAACTCAATGGAAATGTTATTTCTATCAGTTCAAATTCTTCTCTCATAAATAAGTGGTTGTGTGGTGTAGTGGTGATCACGCCTGCTTTACTCGCGGAAGGTCTCCGGTCCGATACCCGAAAGATCCTTCTTTTAAACTCAATGGAAATATGTTATTTCTGTCAGTACAAATTCTTCTCTAATAAATAAGTGGTTGTGTGGTGTAGTGGTGATCACGTCTGCTTTACACTCGGAAAGTCGCCGGTTCGATACCCGAAAGAACCTACTTTTAAATTCAATGGAAATGTTATTTCTATCAGTTCAAATTCTTCTCTCATAAATAAGTGGTTGTGTGGTGTAGTTGTGATCACGTCTGCTTTACTCGCGGAAGGTCTCCGGTTCGATACCCGAAAGAACCTTCTTTTAAACTCAATGGAAATGTTATTTCTATTAGTTCAAATTCTTCTCTAATAAATAAGTGGTTGTGTGGTGTAGTTGTGATCACGTCTGCTTTACACGCGGAATGTCTCCGGTTCGATACCCGAAAGAACCTTCTTTTAAACTCAATGCAAATATTATTTGTATCAGTTCAAATTCTTCTATAATAAATAAGTGGTTGTGTGGTGTAGTTGTGATCACGTCTGCTTTACACACGGAATGTCTCCGGTTCGATACCCGAAAGAACCTTCTTTTAAACTCGATGCAAATATTATTTCTATCAGTTCAAATTCTTCTCTCATAAATAAGTGGTTGTGTGGTGTAGTTGTGATCACGTCTGCTTTACACTCGGAATGTCTCCGGTTCGATACCCGAAAGAACCTTCTTTTAAATTCAATGGAAATGTTATTTCTATCAGTCCAAATTCTTCTCTCATAAATAAGTGGTTGTGTGGTGTAGTGGTGATCACGCCTGCTTTACTCGCGGAAGGTCTCCGGTTCGATACCCGAAAGAGCCTTCTTTTAAACTCAATGGAAATGTTATTTCTATCAGTTCAAATTCTTCTCTCATAAATAAGTGGTTTTGTGGTGTAGTGGTGATCACGCCTGCTTTACTCGCGGAAGGTCTCCGGTCCGATACCCGAAAGATCCTTCTTTTAAACTGAATGGAAATATGTTATTTCTGTCAGTTCAAATTCTTCTCTAATAAATAAGTGGTTGTGTGGTGTAGTGGTGATCACGTCTGCTTTACACTCGGAAGGTCGCCGGTTCGATACCCGAAAGAACCTTCTTTTAAATTCAATGGAAATGTTATTTCTATCAGTTCAAATTCTTCTCTCATAAATAAGTGGTTGTGTGGTGTAGTGGTGATCACGCCTGCTTTACTCGCGGAAGGTCTCCGGTTCGATACCCGAAAGAACCTTCTTTTAAACTCAATGCAAATATTATTTGTATCAGTTCAAATTCTTCTGTAATAAATAAGTGGTTGTGTGGTGTAGTTGTGATCACGTCTGCTTTACACACGGAATGTCTCCGGTTCGATACCCGAAAGAACCTTCTTTTAAACTCGATGCAAATTATATTTCTATCAGTTCAAATTCTTCTCTAATAAATAAGTGGTTGTGTGGTGTAGTGGTGATCACGTCTGCTTTACACTCGGAAGGTCGCCGGTTCGATACCCGAAAGAACCTTCTTTTAAATTCCATGGAAATGTTATTTCTATCAGTTCAAATTCTTCTCTCATAAATAAGTGGTTGTGTGGTGTAGTGGTGATCACGCCTGCTTTACTCGCGGAAGGTCTCCGGTTCGATACCCGAAAGAACCTTCTTTTAAACTCAATGCAAATATTATTTGTATCAGTTCAAATTCTTCTCTAATAAATAAGTGGTTGTGTGGTGTAGTTGTGATCACGTCTGCTTTACACACGGAATGTCTCCGGTTCGATACCCGAAAGAACCTTCTTTTAAACTCGATGCAAATAATATTTCTATCAGTTCAAATTCTTCTCTCATAAATAAGTGGTTGTGTGGTGTAGTGGTGATCACGCCTGCTTTACTCGCGGAAGGTCTCCGGTTCGATACCCGAAAGAACCTTCTTTTAAACTCAATGCAAATATTATTTGTATCAGTTCAAATTCTTCTCTAATAAATAAGTGGTTGTGTGGTGTAGTTGTGATCACGTCTGCTTTACACACGGAATGTCTCCGGTTCGATACCCGAAAGAACCTTCTTTTAAACTCGATGCAAATATTATTTCTATCAGTTCAAATTATTCTCTCATAAATAAGTGGTTGTGTGGTGTAGTGGTGATCACGTCTGCTTTACTCGCGGAAGGTCTCCGGTTCGATACCCGAAAGAACCTTCTTTTAAATTCAATGGAAATATGTTATTTCTGTCAGTACAAATTCTTCTCTAATAAATAAGTGGTTGTGTGGTGTAGTGGTGATCACGTCTGCTTTACACTCGGAAAGTCGCCGGTTCGATACCCGAAAGAACCTTCTTTTAAATTCAATGGAAATGTTATTTCTATCAGTTCAAATTCTTCTCTCATAAATAAGTGGTTGTGTCACCACACAACCACTTATTTATGAGATCCTGTTCCATGTGTAGTGGTGATCACGCCTGCTTTACTCGCGGAAGGTCTCCGGTTCGATACCCGAAAGAACCTTCTTTTAAACTCAATGGAAATGTTATTTCTATCAGTTCAAATTCTTCTCTCATAAATAAGTGGTTGTGTGGTGTAGTGGTGATCACGTCTGCTTTACTCGCGGAAGGTCTCCGGTTCGATACCCGAAAGAACCTTCTTTTAAACTCAATGGAAAGATGTTATTTCTGTCAGTTCAAATTCTTCTCTAATAAATAAGTGGTTGTGTGGTGTAGTGGTGATCACGTCTGCTTTACACTCGGAAGGTGGCCGGTTCGATACCCGAAAGAACCTTCTTTTAAATTCAATGGAAATGTTATTTCTATCAGTTCAAATTCTTCTCTTATAAATAAGTGGTTGTGTGGTGTAGTTGTGATCACGTCTGCTTTACTCGCGGAAGGTCTCCGGTTCGATACCCGAAAGAACCTTCTTTTAAACTCAATGCAAATATTATTTGTATCAGTTCAAATTCTTCCCTAATAAATAAGTGGTTGTGATGTGTAGTTGTGATCACGTCTGCTTTACACACGGAATGTCTCCGGTTCGATACCCGAAAGAACCTTCTTTTAAACTCGATGCAAATAATATTTCTATCAGTTCAAATTCTTTTCTAATAAATAAGTGGTTGTGTGGTGTAGTGGTGATCACGTCTGCTTTACTCTCGGAAAGTCGCCGGTTCGATACCCGAAAGAACCTTCTTTTAAATTCAATGGAAATGTTATTTCTATCAGTTCAAATTCTTCTCTCATAAATAAGTGGTTGTGTAGTGTAGTGGTGATCACGCCTGCTTTACTCGCGGAAGGTCTCCGGTTCGATACCCGAAAGAACCTTCTTTTAAACTCAATGGAAATGTTATTTCTATCAGTTCAAATTCTTCTCTCATAAATAAGTGGTTGTGTGTTGTAGTGGTGATCACGTCTGCTTTACTCGCGGAAGGTCTCCGGTTCGATACCCGAAAGAACCTTCTTTTAAACTCAATGGAAATATGTTATTTCTGTCAGTACAAATTCTTCTCTAATAAATAAGTGGTTGTGTGGTGTAGTGGTGATCACGTCTGCTTTACACTCGGAAAGTCGCCAGTACGATACCCGAAAGAACCTTCTTTTAAATTCAATGGAAATGTTATTTCTATCAGTTCAAATTCTTCTCTCATAAATAAGTGGTTGTGTGTTGTAGTGGTGATCACGTCTGCTTTACTCGCGTAAGGTCTTCGTTTCGATACCCGAAAGAACCTTCTTTTAAACTCATTGCAAATGTTATTTCTATCAGTTCAAACTGTTCTCTAATAAATAAGTGGTTGTGTAGTGTAGTGGTGATCACATCTGCTTTACACGCGGAAGGTCTTCGTTTCTATCCTCGATAGAAACTTCTTTTAAGCTCGACGCAAATGTTATTTCTCTTAGTTCAAATTCTTCCCTAATAAATAAGTGGTTATGATGTGTAGTGGTGATCACGTCTACTTTACACGCGGAAGGTCTTCGTTTCGATTCCCGAAAGAACCTTCTTTTAAACTCGATGCAAATGTTATTTCTATCAGTTCAAATTCTTCCCTAATAAATAAGTGGTTGTGATGTGTAGTTGAGATCACGTCTGCTTTACACGCGGAAGGTCTTCGGTTCGATACCCGAAAGAACCTTCTATTAAACTCAATGTAAATGTTATATCTATGAGTTCAAATTCTTCCCTAATAAATAAGTGGTTGTGTAGTGTAGTGGTAATCACGTCTGCTTTACACGCAGAAGGTCTCCGGTTCGATACCCGAAAGAACCTTCTTTTAAACTCAATGCAAATGTTATTTCTATCAGTTCAAATTCTTCTCTAATAAATAAGTGGTTGTGTGGTGTAGTGGTAATCACGTCTGCTTTACACGCGGAAGGTCTTCGTTTCGATACCCGAAAGAACCTTCTTTTAAACTCAATGCAAATGTTATTTCTATCAGTTCAAATTCTTCTCTAATAAATAAGTGGTTGTGTGTTGTAGTGGTAATCACGTCTGCTTTACACGCGGAAGGTCTTCGTTTCGATCCCCGAAAGAACCTTCTTTTAAACTCGATGCAAATGTTATTTCTATCAGTTCAAATTCTTCTCTAATAAATAAGTGGTTGTGTGGTGTAGTGGTGATCACGCCTGCTTTACACACGGAAGGTCTCCGGTACGATACCCGAAAGAAACTTCTTTTAATCTCAATGGAAATATGTTATTTGTATCAGTTCAAATTCTTCTCTAATAAATAAGTGGTTGTGTGGTGTAGTGGTGATCACGTCTGTTTTACACGCGGAATGTCTCCGGTTCGATACCCGAAAGAAACTTCTTTTAAACTCATTGCAAATGTTATTTCTATCAGTTCAAACTGTTCTCTAATAAATAAGTGGTTGTGTAGTGTAGTGGTGATCACATCTGCTTTACACGCGGAAGGTCTTCGTTTCTATCCTCGAAAGAAACTTCTTTTAAGCTCGACGCAAATGTTATTTCTCTTAGTTCAAATTCTTCCCTAATAAATAAGTGGTTGTGATGTGTAGTGGTGATCACGTCTACTTTACACGCGGAAGGTCTTCGTTTCGATTCCCGAAAGAACCTTCTTTTAAACTCGATGCAAATGTTATTTCTATCAGTTCAAATTCTTCCCTAATAAATAAGTGGTTGTGATGTGTAGTTGAGATCACGTCTGCTTTACACGCGGAAGGTCTTCGGTTCGATACCCGAAAGAACATTCTATTAAACTCAATGTAAATGTTATATCTATGAGTTCAAATTCTTCCCTAATAAATAAGTGGTTGTGTAGTGTAGTGGT
This sequence comes from Metellina segmentata, assembly GCA_947359465.1. NCBI lineage: Eukaryota > Metazoa > Arthropoda > Arachnida > Araneae > Tetragnathidae > Metellina > Metellina segmentata. Next base: position 126,745,694 of record OX375879.1, on the reverse strand, counting down.
AATCACGTCTGCTTTACACGCAGAAGGTCTCCGGTTCGATACCCGAAAGAACCTTCTTTTAAACTCAATGCAAATGTTATTTCTATCAGTTCAAATTCTTCTCTAATAAATAAGTGGTTGTGTGGTGTAGTGGTAATCACGTCTGCTTTACACGCGGAAGGTCTTCGTTTCGATACCCGAAAGAACCTTCTTTTAAACTCAATGCAAATGTTATTTCTATCAGTTCAAATTCTTCTCTAATAAATAAGTGGTTGTGTGTTGTAGTGGTAATCACGTCTGCTTTACACGCGGAAGGTCTTCGTTTCGATCCCCGAAAGAACCTTCTTTTAAACTCGATGCAAATGTTATTTCTATCAGTTCAAATTCTTCTCTAATAAATAAGTGGTTGTGTGGTGTAGTGGTGATCACGCCTGCTTTACACACGGAAGGTCTCCGGTACGATACCCGAAAGAAACTTCTTTTAATCTCAATGGAAATATGTTATTTGTATCAGTTCAAATTCTTCTCTAATAAATAAGTGGTTGTGTGGTGTAGTGGTGATCACGTCTGCTTTACACGCGGAATGTCTCCGGTTCGATACCCGAAAGAAACTTCTTTTAAACTCAATGGAAATGTTATTTCTATCAGTTCAAATTCTTCTCTCATAAATAAGTGGGTGTGTGGTGTAGTGGTGATCACTTCTGCTTTACTCGCGTAAGGTCTCCGGTTCGATACCCGAAGTAACCTTCTTTTAAACTCAATGTAAATGTTATATCTATGAGTTCAAATTCTACTCTAATTAATAAGTGTTTGTGTGGTGTAGTGGTGATCACGTCTGCTTTACACGCGGAAGGTCTTCGGTTCGATACCCGAAAGAGCCTTCTTTTAAACTCAATGGAAATGTTATTTCTATCAGTTCAAATTCTTCTCTCATAAATAAGTGGTAGTGTGGTGTAGTGGTGATCACGCCTGCTTTACTCGCGGAAGGTCTCCGGTTCGATACCCGAAAGATCCTTCTTTTAAACTCAATGGAAATATGTTATTTCTGTCAGTTCAAATTCTTCTCTAATAAATAAGTGGTTGTGTGGTGTAGTGGTGATCACGTCTGCTTTACACTCGGAAAGTCGCCAGTACGATACCCGAAAGAACCTTCTTTTAAATTCAATGGAAATGTTATTTCTCTATCAGTTCAAATTCTTCTCTCATAAATAAGTGGTTGTGTGGTGTAGTGGTGATCACGCCTGCTTTACTCGCGGAAGGTCTCCGGTTCATACCCGAAAGAACCTTCTTTTAAACTCAATGGAAATGTTATTTCTATCAGTTCAAATTCTTCCCTAATAAATAAGTGGTTGTGTGGTGTAGTGGTTATCACTCCTGCTTTATACGCGGAAGGTCTCCGGTTCGATACCCGAAAGAACCTTCTTTTAAACTCAATGGAAATATGTTATTTCTATCAGTTCAAATTCTTCTCTAATAAATAAGTGGTTGTGTGGTGTAGTGGTGATCACGTCTGCTTTACACACGGAAGGTCTCCGGTTCGATGCCCGAAAGAACCTTCTTTTAAACTCAATAGAAATGTTATTTCTATCAGTTCAAATTCTTCTCTCATAACTAAGTGGTTGTGTGGTGTAGTGGTGATCACGTCTGCTTTACTCGCGTAAGGTCTTCGTTTCGATACCCGAAAGAACCTTCTTTTAAACTCATTGCAAATATATTTTTTCTATCAGTTCAAACTGTTCTCTAATAAATAAGTGGTTGTGTAGTGTAGTGGTGATCACATCTGCTTTACACGAGGAAGGTCTTCGTTTCTATCCTCGAAAGAAACTTCTTTTAAGCTCGACGCAAATGTTATTTCTCTTAGTTCAAATTCTTCCCTAATAAATAAGTGGTTGTGATGTGTAGTGGTGATCACGTCTACTTTACACGCGGAAGGTCTTCGTTTCGATTCCCGAAAGAACCTTCTTTTAAACTCGATGCAAATGTTATTTCTATCAGTTCAAATTCTTCCCTAATAAATAAGTGGTTGTGATGTGTAGTTGAGATCAAGTCTGCTTTACACGCGGAAGGTCTTCGGTTCGATACCCGAAAGAACCTTCTATTAAACTCAATGTAAATGTTATATCTATGAGTTCAAATTCTTCCCTAATAAATAAGTGGTTGTGTAGTGTAGTGGTAATCACGTCTGCTTTACACGCAGAAGGTCTCCGGTTCGATACCCGAAAGAACCTTCTTTTAAACTCAATGCAAATGTTATTTCTATCAGTTCAAATTCTTCTCTAATAAATAAGTGGTTGTGTGGTGTAGTGGTAATCACGTCTGCTTTACACGCGGAAGGTCTTCGTTTCGATACCCGAAAGAACCTTCTTTTAAACTCAATGCAAATGTTATTTCTATCAGTTCAAATTCTTCTCTAATAAATAAGTGGTTGTGTGTTGTAGTGGTAATCACGTCTGCTTTACACGCGGAAGGTCTTCGTTTCGATCCCCGAAAGAACCTTCTTTTAAACTCAATGCAAATGTTATTTCTATCAGTTCAAATTCTACTCTAATTAATAAGTGTTTGTGTGGTGTAGTGGTGATCACGTCTGCTTTACACGCGGAAGGTCTTCGTTTCGATCCCCGAAAGAACCTTCTTTTAAACTCGATGCAAATGTTATTTCTATCAGTTCAAATTCTTCTCTAATAAATAAGTGGTTGTGTGGTGTAGTGGTGATCACGCCTGCTTTACACACGGAAGGTCTCCGGTACGATACCCGAAAGAAACTTCTTTTAATCTCAATGGAAATATGTTATTTGTATCAGTTCAAATTCTTCTCTAATAAATAAGTGGTTGTGTGGTGTAGTGGTGATCACGTCTGCTTTACACGCGGAATGTCTCCGGTTCGATACCCGAAAGAAACTTCTTTTAAACTCAATGGAAATGTTATTTCTATCAGTTCAAATTCTTCTCTCATAAATAAGTGGGTGTGTGGTGTAGTGGTGATCACTTCTGCTTTACTCGCGTAAGGTCTCCGGTTCGATACCCGAAGTAACCTTCTTTTAAACTCAATGTAAATGTTATATCTATGAGTTCAAATTCTACTCTAATTAATAAGTGTTTGTGTGGTGTAGTGGTGATCACGTCTGCTTTACACGCGGAAGGTCTTCGGTTCGATACCCGAAAGAGCCTTCTTTTAAACTCAATGGAAATGTTATTTCTATCAGTTCAAATTCTTCTCTCATAAATAAGTGGTAGTGTGGTGTAGTGGTGATCACGCCTGCTTTACTCGCGGAAGGTCTCCGGTTCGATACCCGAAAGATCCTTCTTTTAAACTCAATGGAAATATGTTATTTCTGTCAGTTCAAATTCTTCTCTAATAAATAAGTGGTTGTGTGGTGTAGTGGTGATCACGTCTGCTTTACACTCGGAAGGTCGCCGGTTCGATACCCGAAAGAACCTTCTTTTAAATTCAATGGAAATGTTATTTCTATCAGTTCAAATTCTTCTCTCATAAATAAGTGGTTGTGTGGTGTAGTGGTGATCACGCCTGCTTTACTCGCGGAAGGTCTCCACTTCGATACCCGAAAGAACCTTCTTTTAAACTCAATGGAAATGTTATTTCTATTAGTTCAAATTCTTCTCTAATAAATAAGTGGTTGTGTGGTGTAGTTGTGATCACGTCTGCTTTACACGCGGAATGTCTCCGGTTCGATACCCGAAAGAACCTTCTTTTAAACTCAATGCAAATATTATTTGTATCAGTTCAAATTCTTCCCTAATAAATAAGTGGTTGTGATGTGTTGTTGTGATCACGTCTGCTTTACACACGGAATGTCTCCGGTTCGATACCCGAAAGAACCTTCTTTTAAACTCGATGCAAATAATATTTCTATCAGTTCAAATAATTTATTAATAAATAAGTGGTTGTGATGTGTAGTGGTGATCACGTCTGATTTACACGCGGAAGGTCTTCTTTTCGATACCCGAAAGAACCTTCTTTTAAATTCAATGGAAATGTTATTTCTATCAGTTCAAATTCTTCTCTCATAAATAAGTGGTTGTGTAGTGTAGTGGTGATCACGCCTGCTTTACTCGCGGAAGGTCTCCGGTTCGATACCCGAAAGAACCTTCTTTTAAACTCAATGGAAATGTTATTTCTATCAGTTCAAATTCTTCTCTCATAAATAAGTGGTTGTGTGTTATAGTGGTGATCACGTCTGCTTTACTCGCGGAAGGTCTCCGGTTCGATACCCGAAAGAACCTTCTTTTAAACTCAATGGAAATATGTTATTTCTGTCAGTACAAATTCTTCTCTAATAAATAAGTGGTTGTGTGGTGTAGTGATGATCACGTCTGCTTTACACTCAGAAAGTCGCCAGTACGATACCCGAAAGAACCTTCTTTTAAATTCAATGGAAATGTTATTTCTATCAGTTCAAATTCTTCTCTCATAAATAAGTGGTTGTGTGGTGTAGTGGTGATCACGCCTGCTTTACTCGCGGAAGTTCTCCGGTTCGATACCCGAAAGAACGTTCTTTTAAACTCAATGGAAATGTTATTTCTATCAGTTCAAATTCTTCCCTAATAAATAAGTGGTTGTGTGGTGTAGTGGTTATCACTCCTGCTTTACACGCGGAAGGTCTCCGGTTCGATACCCGAAAGAACCTTCTTTTAAACTCAATGGAAATATGTTATTTCTATCAGTTCAAATTCTTCTCTAATAAATAAGTGGTTGTGTGGTGTAGTGGTGATCACGTCTGCTTTACACACGGAAGGTCTCCGGTTCGATGCCCGAAAGAACCTTCTTTTAAACTCAATAGAAATGTTATTTCTATCAGTTCAAATTCTTCTCTCATAACTAAGTGGTTGTGTGGTGTAGTGGTGATCACGTCTGCTTTACTCGCGTAAGGTCTTCGTTTCGATACCCGAAAGAACCTTCTTTTAAACTCATTGCAAATGTTATTTCTATCAGTTCAAACTGTTCTCTAATAAATAAGTGGTTGTGTAGTGTAGTGGTGATCACATCTGCTTTACACGCAGAAGGTCTTCGTTTCTATCCTCGAAAGAAACTTCTTTTAAGCTCGACGCAAATGTTATTTCTCTTAGTTCAAATTCTTCCCTAATAAATGAGTGGTTGTGATGTGTAGTGGTGATCACGTCTACTTTAAACGCGGAAGGTCTTCGTTTCGATTCCTGAAAGAACCTTCTTTTAAACTCGATGCAAATGTTATTTCTATCAGTTCAAATTCTTCCCTAATAAATAAGTGGTTGTGATGTGTAGTTGAGATCACGTCTGCTTTACACGCGGAAGGTCTTCGGTTCGATACCCGAAAGAACCTTCTATTAAACTCAATGTAAATGTTATATCTATGAGTTCAAATTCTACTCTAATTAATAAGTGTTTGTGTGGTGTAGTGGTGATCACGTCTGCTTTTAACGCGGAAGGTCTTCGTTTCGATCCCCGAAAGAAACTTCTTTTAAACTCGATGCAAATGTTATTTCTATCAGTTCAAATTCTTCCCTAATAAATAAGTGGTTGTGTGGTGTAGTGGTAATCACGTCTGCTTTACACGCAGAAGGTCTCCGGTTCGATACCCGAAAGAACCTTCTTTTAAACTCAATGCAAATGTTATTTCTATCAGTTCAAATTCTTCTCTAATAAATAAGTGGTTGTGTGTTGTAGTGGTAATCACGTCTGCTTTACACGCGGAAGGTCTTCGTTTCGATCCCCGAAAGAACCTTCTTTTAAACTCAATGCAAATGTTATTTCTATCAGTTCAAATTCTACTCTAATTAATAAGTGTTTGTGTGGTGTAGTGGTGATCACGTCTGCTTTACACGCGGAAGGTCTTCGTTTCGATCCCCGAAAGAACCTTCTTTTAAACTCGATGCAAATGTTATTTCTATCAGTTCAAATTCTTCTCTAATAAATAAGTGGTTGTGTGGTGTAGTGGTGATCACGCCTGCTTTACACACGGAAGGTCTCCGGTACGATACCCGAAAGAAACTTCTTTTAATCTCAATGGAAATATGTTATTTGTATCAGTTCAAATTCTTCTCTAATAAATAAGTGGTTGTGTGGTGTAGTGGTGATCACGTCTGCTTTACACGCGGAATGTCTCCGGTTCGATACCCGAAAGAAACTTCTTTTAAACTCAATGGAAATGTTATTTCTATCAGTTCAAATTCTTCTCTCATAAATAAGTGGGTGTGTGGTGTAGTGGTGATCACGTCTGCTTTACTCGCGTAAGGTCTCCGGTTCGATACCCGAAGTAACCTTCTTTTAAACTCAATGTAAATGTTATATCTATGAGTTCAAATTATACTCTAATTAATAAGTGTTTGTGTGGTGTAGTGGTGATCACGTCTGCTTTACACGCGGAACATCTTCGGTTCGATACCCGAAAGAGCCTTCTTTTAAACTTATGGAAATGTTATTTCTATCAGTTCAAATTCTTCTCTCATAAATAAGTGGTAGTGTGGTGTAGTGGTGATCACGCCTGCTTTACTCGCGGAAGGTCTCCGGTTCGATACCCGAAAGATCCTTCTTTTAAACTCAATGGAAATATGTTATTTCTGTCAGTTCAAATTCTTCTCTAATAAATAAGTGGTTGTGTGGTGTAGTGGTGATCACGTCTGCTTTACACTCGGAAGGTCGCCGGTTCGATACCCGAAAGAACCTTCTTTTAAACTCAATGGAAATATGTTATTTCTATCAGTTCAAATTCTTCTCTAATAAATAAGTGGTTGTGTGGTGTAGTGGTGATCACGTCTGCTTTACACACGGAAGGTCTCCGGTTCGATGCCCGAAAGAACCTTCTTTTAAACTCAATAGAAATGTTATTTCTATCAGTTCAAATTCTTCTCTCATAACTAAGTGGTTGTGTGGTGTAGTGGTGATCACGTCTGCTTTACTCGCGTAAGGTCTTCGTTTCGATACCCGAAAGAACCTTCTTTTAAACTCATTGCAAATGTTATTTCTATCAGTTCAAACTGTTCTCTAATAAATAAGTGGTTGTGTAGTGTAGTGGTGATCACATCTGCTTTACACGCAGAAGGTCTTCGTTTCTATCCTCGAAAGAAACTTCTTTTAAGCTCGACGCAAATGTTATTTCTCTTAGTTCAAATTCTTCCCTAATAAATGAGTGGTTGTGATGTGTAGTGGTGATCACGTCTACTTTAAACGCGGAAGGTCTTCGTTTCGATTCCTGAAAGAACCTTCTTTTAAACTCGATGCAAATGTTATTTCTATCAGTTCAAATTCTTCCCTAATAAATAAGTGGTTGTGATGTGTAGTTGAGATCACGTCTGCTTTACACGCGGAAGGTCTTCGGTTCGATACCCGAAAGAACCTTCTATTAAACTCAATGTAAATGTTATATCTATGAGTTCAAATTCTACTCTAATTAATAAGTGTTTGTGTGGTGTAGTGGTGATCACGTCTGCTTTTAACGCGGAAGGTCTTCGTTTCGATCCCCGAAAGAAACTTCTTTTAAACTCGATGCAAATGTTATTTCTATCAGTTCAAATTCTTCCCTAATAAATAAGTGGTTGTGTGGTGTAGTGGTAATCACGTCTGCTTTACACGCAGAAGGTCTCCGGTTCGATACCCGAAAGAACCTTCTTTTAAACTCAATGCAAATGTTATTTCTATCAGTTCAAATTCTTCTCTAATAAATAAGTGGTTGTGTGTTGTAGTGGTAATCACGTCTGCTTTACACGCGGAAGGTCTTCGTTTCGATCCCCGAAAGAACCTTCTTTTAAACTCAATGCAAATGTTATTTCTATCAGTTCAAATTCTACTCTAATTAATAAGTGTTTGTGTGGTGTAGTGGTGATCACGTCTGCTTTACACGCGGAAGGTCTTCGTTTCGATCCCCGAAAGAACCTTCTTTTAAACTCGATGCAAATGTTATTTCTATCAGTTCAAATTCTTCTCTAATAAATAAGTGGTTGTGTGGTGTAGTGGTGATCACGCCTGCTTTACACACGGAAGGTCTCCGGTACGATACCCGAAAGAAACTTCTTTTAATCTCAATGGAAATATGTTATTTGTATCAGTTCAAATTCTTCTCTAATAAATAAGTGGTTGTGTGGTGTAGTGGTGATCACGTCTGCTTTACACGCGGAATGTCTCCGGTTCGATACCCGAAAGAAACTTCTTTTAAACTCAATGGAAATGTTATTTCTATCAGTTTAAATTCTTCTCTCATAAATAAGTGGGTGTGTGGTGTAGTGGTGATCACGTCTGCTTTACTCGCGTAAGGTCTCCGGTTCGATACCCGAAGTAACCTTCTTTTAAACTCAATGTAAATGTTATATCTATGAGTTCAAATTATACTCTAATTAATAAGTGTTTGTGTGGTGTAGTGGTGATCACGTCTGCTTTACACGCGGAACATCTTCGGTTCGATACCCGAAAGAGCCTTCTTTTAAACTTATGGAAATGTTATTTCTATCAGTTCAAATTCTTCTCTCATAAATAAGTGGTAGTGTGGTGTAGTGGTGATCACGCCTGCTTTACTCGCGGAAGGTCTCCGGTTCGATACCCGAAAGATCCTTCTTTTAAACTCAATGGAAATATGTTATTTCTGTCAGTTCAAATTCTTCTCTAATAAATAAGTGGTTGTGTGGTGTAGTGGTGATCACGTCTGCTTTACACTCGGAAGGTCGCCGGTTCGATACCCGAAAGAACCTTCTTTTAAATTCAATGGAAATGTTATTTCTATCAGTTCAAATTCTTCTCTCATAAATAAGTGGTTGTGTGGTGTAGTGGTGATCACGCCTGCTTTACTCGCGGAAGGTCTCCACTTCGATACCCGAAAGAACCTTCTTTTAAACTCAATGGAAATGTTATTTCTATTAGTTCAAATTCTTCTCTAATAAATAAGTGGTTGTGTGGTGTAGTTGTGATCACGTCTGCTTTACACGCGGAATGTCTCCGGTTCGATAACCGAAAGAACCTTCTTTTAAACTCAATGGAAATATGTTATTTCTATCAGTTCAAATTCTTCTCTAATAAATAAGTGGTTGTGTGGTGTAGTGGTGATCACGTCTGCTTTACATACGGAAGGTCTGCGGTTCGATGCCCGAAAGAACCTTCTTTTAAACTCAATAGAAATGTTATTTCTATCAGTTCAAATTCTTCTCTCATAAATAAGTGGTTGTGTGGTGTAGTGGTGATCACGTCTGCTTTACTCGCGTAAGGTCTTCGTTTCGATACCCGAAAGAACCTTCTTTTAAACTCATTGCAAATGTTATTTCTATCAGTTCAAACTGTTCTCTAATAAATAAGTGGTTGTGTAGTGTAGTGGTGATCACATCTGCTTTACACGCGGAAGGTCTTCGTTTCTATCCTCGATAGAAACTTCTTTTAAGCTCGACGCAAATGTTATTTCTCTTAGTTCAAATTCTTCCCTAATAAATAAGTGGTTGTGATGTGTAGTGGTGATCACGTCTACTTTACACGCGGAAGGTCTTCGTTTCGATTCCCGAAAGAACCTTCTTTTAAACTCGATGCAAATGTTATTTCTATCAGTTCAAATTCTTCCCTAATAAATAAGTGGTTGTGATGTGTAGTTGAGATCACGTTTGCTTTACACGCGGAAGGTCTTCGGTTCGATACCCGAAAGAACCTTCTATTAAACTTAATGTAAATGTTATATCTATGAGTTCAAATTCTACTCTAATTAATAAGTGTTTGTGTGGTGTAATGGTGATCACGTCTGCTTTTAACGCGGAAGGTCTTCGTTTCGATCCCCGAAAGAACCTTCTTTTAAACTCGATGCAAATATTATTTCTATCAGTTCAAATTCTTCCCTAATAAATAAGTGGTTGTGTGGTGTAGTGGTAATCACGTCTGCTTTACACGCAGAAGGTCTCCGGTTCGATACCCGAAAGAACCTTCTTTTAAACTCAATGCAAATGTTATTTCTATCAGTTCAAATTCTACTCTAATTAATAAGTGTTTGTGTGGTGTAGTGGTGATCACGTCTGCTTTACACGCGGAAGGTCTTCGTTTCGATCCCCGAAAGAACCTTCTTTTAAACTCGATGCAAATGTTATTTCTATCAGTTCAAATTCTTCTCTAATAAATAAGTGGTTGTGTGGTGTAGTGGTGATCACGCCTGCTTTACACACGGAAGGTCTCCGGTACGATACCCGAAAGAAACTTTTTTTAATCTCAATGGAAATATGTTATTTGTATCAGTTCAAATTCTTCTCTAATAAATAAGTGGTTGTGTGGTGTAGTGGTGATCACGTCTGCTTTACACGCGGAATGTCTCCGGTTCGATACCCGAAAGAAACTTCTTTTAAACTCAATGGAAATGTTATTTCTATCAGTTCAAATTCTTCTCTCATAAATAAGTGGGTGTGTGGTGTAGTGGTGATCACGTCTGCTTTACTCGCGTAAGGTCTCCGGTTCGATACCCGAAGTAACCTTCTTTTAAACTCAATGTAAATGTTATATCTATGAGTTCAAATTCTACTCTAATTAATAAGTGTTTGTGTGGTGTAGTGGTGATCACGTCTGCTTTACACGCGGAAGGTCTTCGGTTCGATACCCGAAAGAACCTTCTTTTAAACTCAATGCAAATATTATTTGTATCAGTTCAAATTCTTCCCTAATAAATAAGTGGTTGTGATGTGTTGTTGTGATCACGTCTGCTTTACACACGGAATGTCTCCGGTTCGATACCCGAAAGAACCTTCTTTTAAACTCGATGCAAATAATATTTCTATCAGTTCAAATTCTTTATTAATAAATAAGTGGTTGTGATGTGTAGTGGTGATCACGTCTGATTTACACGCGGAAGGTCTTCTTTTCGATACCCGAAAGAACCTTCTTTTAAACTCAATGCAAATGTTATTTCTATCAGTTCAAATTCTACTCTAATTAATAAGTGTTTGTGTGGTGTAGTGGTGATCACGTCTGCTTTACACGCGGAAGGTCTTCGTTTCGATCCCCGAAAGAACCTTCTTTTAAACTCGATGCAAATGTTATTTCTATCAGTTCAAATTCTTCTCTAATAAATAAGTGGTTGTGTGGTGTAGTGGTGATCACGCCTGCTTTACACACGGAAGATCTCCGGTACGATACCCGAAAGAAACTTCTTTTAATCTCAATGGAAATATGTTATTTGTATCAGTTCAAATTCTTCTCTAATAAATAAGTGGTTGTGTGGTGTAGTGGTGATCACGTCTGCTTTACACGCGGAATGTCTCCGGTTCGATACCCGAAAGAAACTTCTTTTAAACTCAATGGAAATGTTATTTCTATCAGTTCAAATTCTTCTCTCATAAATAAGTGGGTGTGTGGTGTAGTGGTGATCACGTCTGCTTTACTCGCGTAAGGTCTCCGGTTCGATACCCGAAGTAACCTTCTTTTAAACTCAATGTAAATGTTATATCTATGAGTTCAAATTATACTCTAATTAATAAGTGTTTGTGTGGTGTAGTGGTGATCACGTCTGCTTTACACGCGGAAGGTCTTCGGTTCGATACCCGAAAGAACCTTCTTTTAAACTCAATGCAAATATTATTTGTATCAGTTCAAATTCTTCCCTAATAAATAAGTGGTTGTGATGTGTTGTTGTGATCACGTCTGCTTTACACACGGAATGTCTCCGGTTCGATACCCGAAAGAACCTTCTTTTAAACTCGATGCAAATAATATTTCTATCAGTTCAAATTCTTTATTAATAAATAAGTGGTTGTGATGTGTAGTGGTGATCACGTCTGATTTACACGCGGAAGGTCTTCTTTTCGATACCCGAAAGAACCTTCTTTTAAACTCAATGCAAATGTTATTTCTATCAGTTCAAATTCTACTCTAATTAATAAGTGTTTGTGTGGTGTAGTGGTGATCACGTCTGCTTTACACGCGGAAGGTCTTCGTTTCGATCCCCGAAAGAACCTTCTTTTAAACTCGATGCAAATGTTATTTCTATCAGTTCAAATTCTTCTCTAATAAATAAGTGGTTGTGTGGTGTAGTGGTGATCACGTCTGCTTTACACGCGGAATGTCTCCGGTTCGATACCCGAAAGAAACTTCTTTTAAACTCAATGGAAATGTTATTTCTATCAGTTCAAATTCTTCTCTCATAAATAAGTGGGTGTGTGGTGTAGTGGTGATCACGTCTGCTTTACTCGCGTAAGGTCTCCGGTTCGATACCCGAAGTAACCTTCTTTTAAACTCAATGTAAATGTTATATCTATGAGTTCAAATTATACTCTAATTAATAAGTGTTTGTGTGGTGTAGTGGTGATCACGTCTGCTTTACACGCGGAACATCTTCGGTTCGATACTCGAAAGAGCCTTCTTTTAAACTTATGGAAATGTTATTTCTATCAGTTCAAATTCTTCTCTCATAAATAAGTGGTAGTGTGGTGTAGTGGTGATCACGCCTGCTTTACTCGCGGAAGGTCTCCGGTTCGATACCCGAAAGATCCTTCTTTTAAACTCAATGGAAATATGTTATTTCTGTCAGTTCAAATTCTTCTCTAATAAATAAGTGGTTGTGTGGTGTAGTGGTGATCACGTCTGCTTTACACTCGGAAGGTCGCCGGTTCGATACCCGAAAGAACCTTCTTTTAAATTCAATGGAAATGTTATTTCTATCAGTTCAAATTCTTCTCTCATAAATAAGTGGTTGTGTGGTGTAGTGGTGATCACGCCTGCTTTACTCGCGGAAGGTCTCCACTTCGATACCCGAAAGAACCTTCTTTTAAACTCAATGGAAATGTTATTTCTATTAGTTCAAATTCTTCTCTAATAAATAAGTGGTTGTGTGGTGTAGTTGTGATCACGTCTGCTTTACACGCGGAATGTCTCCGGTTCGATACCCGAAAGAAACTTCTTTTAAACTCAATGGAAATATGTTATTTCTATCAGTTCAAATTCTTCTCTAATAAATAAGTGGTTGTGTGGTGTAGTGGTGATCACGTCTGCTTTACATACGGAAGGTCTGCGGTTCGATGCCCGAAAGAACCTTCTTTTAAACTCAATAGAAATGTTATTTCTATCAGTTCAAATTCTTCTCTCATAAATAAGTGGTTGTGTGGTGTAGTGGTGATCACGTCTGCTTTACTCGCGTAAGGTCTTCGTTTCGATACCCGAAAGAACCTTCTTTTAAACTCATTGCAAATGTTATTTCTATCAGTTCAAACTGTTCTCTAATAAATAAGTGGTTGTGTAGTGTAGTGGTGATCACATCTGCTTTACACGCGGAAGGTCTTCGTTTCTATCCTCGATAGAAACTTCTTTTAAGCTCGACGCAAATGTTATTTCTCTTAGTTCAAATTCTTCCCTAATAAATAAGTGGTTGTGATGTGTAGTGGTGATCACGTCTACTTTACACGCGGAAGGTCTTCGTTTCGATTCCCGAAAGAACCTTCTTTTAAACTCGATGCAAATGTTATTTCTATCAGTTCAAATTCTTCCCTAATAAATAAGTGGTTGTGATGTGTAGTTGAGATCACGTTTGCTTTACACGCGGAAGGTCTTCGGTTCGATACCCGAAAGAACCTTCTATTAAACTTAATGTAAATGTTATATCTATGAGTTCAAATTCTACTCTAATTAATAAGTGTTTGTGTGGTGTAATGGTGATCACGTCTGCTTTTAACGCGGAAGGTCTTCGTTTCGATCCCCGAAAGAACCTTCTTTTAAACTCGATGCAAATATTATTTCTATCAGTTCAAATTCTTCCCTAATAAATAAGTGGTTGTGTGGTGTAGTGGTAATCACGTCTGCTTTACACGCAGAAGGTCTCCGGTTCGATACCCGAAAGAACCTTCTTTTAAACTCAATGCAAATGTTATTTCTATCAGTTCAAATTCTACTCTAATTAATAAGTGTTTGTGTGGTGTAGTGGTGATCACGTCTGCTTTACACGCGGAAGGTCTTCGTTTCGATCCCCGAAAGAACCTTCTTTTAAACTCGATGCAAATGTTATTTCTATCAGTTCAAATTCTTCTCTAATAAATAAGTGGTTGTGTGGTGTAGTGGTGATCACGCCTGCTTTACACACGGAAGGTCTCCGGTACGATACCCGAAAGAAACTTTTTTTAATCTCAATGGAAATATGTTATTTGTATCAGTTCAAATTCTTCTCTAATAAATAAGTGGTTGTGTGGTGTAGTGGTGATCACGTCTGCTTTACACGCGGAATGTCTCCGGTTCGATACCCGAAAGAAACTTCTTTTAAACTCAATGGAAATGTTATTTCTATCAGTTCAAATTCTTCTCTCATAAATAAGTGGGTGTGTGGTGTAGTGGTGATCACGTCTGCTTTACTCGCGTAAGGTCTCCGGTTCGATACCCGAAGTAACCTTCTTTTAAACTCAATGTAAATGTTATATCTATGAGTTCAAATTCTACTCTAATTAATAAGTGTTTGTGTGGTGTAGTGGTGATCACGTCTGCTTTACACGCGGAAGGTCTCCGGTTCGATACCCGAAAGATCCTTCTTTTAAACTCAATGGAAATATGTTATTTCTGTCAGTTCAAATTCTTCTCTAATAAATAAGTGGTTGTGTGGTGTAGTGGTGATCACGTCTGCTTTACACTCGGAAGGTCGCCGGTTCGATACCCGAAAGAACCTTCTTTTAAACTCAATGGAAATATGTTATTTCTATCAGTTCAAATTCTTCTCTAATAAATAAGTGGTTGTGTGGTGTAGTGGTGATCACGTCTGCTTTACACACGGAAGGTCTCCGGTTCGATGCCCGAAAGAACCTTCTTTTAAACTCAATAGAAATGTTATTTCTATCAGTTCAAATTCTTCTCTCATAACTAAGTGGTTGTGTGGTGTAGTGGTGATCACGTCTGCTTTACTCGCGTAAGGTCTTCGTTTCGATACCCGAAAGAACCTTCTTTTAAACTCATTGCAAATGTTATTTCTATCAGTTCAAACTGTTCTCTAATAAATAAGTGGTTGTGTAGTGTAGTGGTGATCACATCTGCTTTACACGCAGAAGGTCTTCGTTTCTATCCTCGAAAGAAACTTCTTTTAAGCTCGACGCAAATGTTATTTCTCTTAGTTCAAATTCTTCCCTAATAAATGAGTGGTTGTGATGTGTAGTGGTGATCACGTCTACTTTAAACGCGGAAGGTCTTCGTTTCGATTCCTGAAAGAACCTTCTTTTAAACTCGATGCAAATGTTATTTCTATCAGTTCAAATTCTTCCCTAATAAATAAGTGGTTGTGATGTGTAGTTGAGATCACGTCTGCTTTACACGCGGAAGGTCTTCGGTTCGATACCCGAAAGAACCTTCTATTAAACTCAATGTAAATGTTATATCTATGAGTTCAAATTCTACTCTAATTAATAAGTGTTTGTGTGGTGTAGTGGTGATCACGTCTGCTTTTAACGCGGAAGGTCTTCGTTTCGATCCCCGAAAGAAACTTCTTTTAAACTCGATGCAAATGTTATTTCTATCAGTTCAAATTCTTCCCTAATAAATAAGTGGTTGTGTGGTGTAGTGGTAATCACGTCTGCTTTACACGCAGAAGGTCTCCGGTTCGATACCCGAAAGAACCTTCTTTTAAACTCAATGCAAATGTTATTTCTATCAGTTCAAATTCTTCTCTAATAAATAAGTGGTTGTGTGTTGTAGTGGTAATCACGTCTGCTTTACACGCGGAAGGTCTTCGTTTCGATCCCCGAAAGAACCTTCTTTTAAACTCAATGCAAATGTTATTTCTATCAGTTCAAATTCTACTCTAATTAATAAGTGTTTGTGTGGTGTAGTGGTGATCACGTCTGCTTTACACGCGGAAGGTCTTCGTTTCGATCCCCGAAAGAACCTTCTTTTAAACTCGATGCAAATGTTATTTCTATCAGTTCAAATTCTTCTCTAATAAATAAGTGGTTGTGTGGTGTAGTGGTGATCACGCCTGCTTTACACACGGAAGGTCTCCGGTACGATACCCGAAAGAAACTTCTTTTAATCTCAATGGAAATATGTTATTTGTATCAGTTCAAATTCTTCTCTAATAAATAAGTGGTTGTGTGGTGTAGTGGTGATCACGTCTGCTTTACACGCGGAATGTCTCCGGTTCGATACCCGAAAGAAACTTCTTTTAAACTCAATGGAAATGTTATTTCTATCAGTTCAAATTCTTCTCTCATAAATAAGTGGGTGTGTGGTGTAGTGGTGATCACGTCTGCTTTACTCGCGTAAGGTCTCCGGTTCGATACCCGAAGTAACCTTCTTTTAAACTCAATGTAAATGTTATATCTATGAGTTCAAATTATACTCTAATTAATAAGTGTTTGTGTGGTGTAGTGGTGATCACGTCTGCTTTACACGCGGAACATCTTCGGTTCGATACCCGAAAGAGCCTTCTTTTAAACTTATGGAAATGTTATTTCTATCAGTTCAAATTCTTCTCTCATAAATAAGTGGTAGTGTGGTGTAGTGGTGATCACGCCTGCTTTACTCGCGGAAGGTCTCCGGTTCGATACCCGAAAGATCCTTCTTTTAAACTCAATGGAAATATGTTATTTCTGTCAGTTCAAATTCTTCTCTAATAAATAAGTGGTTGTGTGGTGTAGTGGTGATCACGTCTGCTTTACACTCGGAAGGTCGCCGGTTCGATACCCGAAAGAACCTTCTTTTAAATTCAATGGAAATGTTATTTCTATCAGTTCAAATTCTTCTCTCATAAATAAGTGGTTGTGTGGTGTAGTGGTGATCACGCCTGCTTTACTCGCGGAAGGTCTCCACTTCGATACCCGAAAGAACCTTCTTTTAAACTCAATGGAAATGTTATTTCTATTAGTTCAAATTCTTCTCTAATAAATAAGTGGTTGTGTGGTGTAGTTGTGATCACGTCTGCTTTACACGCGGAATGTCTCCGGTTCGATAACCGAAAGAACCTTCTTTTAAACTCAATGGAAATATGTTATTTCTATCAGTTCAAATTCTTCTCTAATAAATAAGTGGTTGTGTGGTGTAGTGGTGATCACGTCTGCTTTACATACGGAAGGTCTGCGGTTCGATGCCCGAAAGAACCTTCTTTTAAACTCAATAGAAATGTTATTTCTATCAGTTCAAATTCTTCTCTCATAAATAAGTGGTTGTGTGGTGTAGTGGTGATCACGTCTGCTTTACTCGCGTAAGGTCTTCGTTTCGATACCCGAAAGAACCTTCTTTTAAACTCATTGCAAATGTTATTTCTATCAGTTCAAACTGTTCTCTAATAAATAAGTGGTTGTGTAGTGTAGTGGTGATCACATCTGCTTTACACGCGGAAGGTCTTCGTTTCTATCCTCGATAGAAACTTCTTTTAAGCTCGACGCAAATGTTATTTCTCTTAGTTCAAATTCTTCCCTAATAAATAAGTGGTTGTGATGTGTAGTGGTGATCACGTCTACTTTACACGCGGAAGGTCTTCGTTTCGATTCCCGAAAGAACCTTCTTTTAAACTCGATGCAAATGTTATTTCTATCAGTTCAAATTCTTCCCTAATAAATAAGTGGTTGTGATGTGTAGTTGAGATCACGTTTGCTTTACACGCGGAAGGTCTTCGGTTCGATACCCGAAAGAACCTTCTATTAAACTTAATGTAAATGTTATATCTATGAGTTCAAATTCTACTCTAATTAATAAGTGTTTGTGTGGTGTAATGGTGATCACGTCTGCTTTTAACGCGGAAGGTCTTCGTTTCGATCCCCGAAAGAACCTTCTTTTAAACTCGATGCAAATATTATTTCTATCAGTTCAAATTCTTCCCTAATAAATAAGTGGTTGTGTGGTGTAGTGGTAATCACGTCTGCTTTACACGCAGAAGGTCTCCGGTTCGATACCCGAAAGAACCTTCTTTTAAACTCAATGCAAATGTTATTTCTATCAGTTCAAATTCTACTCTAATTAATAAGTGTTTGTGTGGTGTAGTGGTGATCACGTCTGCTTTACACGCGGAAGGTCTTCGTTTCGATCCCCGAAAGAACCTTCTTTTAAACTCGATGCAAATGTTATTTCTATCAGTTCAAATTCTTCTCTAATAAATAAGTGGTTGTGTGGTGTAGTGGTGATCACGCCTGCTTTACACACGGAAGGTCTCCGGTACGATACCCGAAAGAAACTTTTTTTAATCTCAATGGAAATATGTTATTTGTATCAGTTCAAATTCTTCTCTAATAAATAAGTGGTTGTGTGGTGTAGTGGTGATCACGTCTGCTTTACACGCGGAATGTCTCCGGTTCGATACCCGAAAGAAACTTCTTTTAAACTCAATGGAAATGTTATTTCTATCAGTTCAAATTCTTCTCTCATAAATAAGTGGGTGTGTGGTGTAGTGGTGATCACGTCTGCTTTACTCGCGTAAGGTCTCCGGTTCGATACCCGAAGTAACCTTCTTTTAAACTCAATGTAAATGTTATATCTATGAGTTCAAATTCTACTCTAATTAATAAGTGTTTGTGTGGTGTAGTGGTGATCACGTCTGCTTTACACGCGGAAGGTCTTCGGTTCGATACCCGAAAGAACCTTCTTTTAAACTCAATGCAAATATTATTTGTATCAGTTCAAATTCTTCCCTAATAAATAAGTGGTTGTGATGTGTTGTTGTGATCACGTCTGCTTTACACACGGAATGTCTCCGGTTCGATACCCGAAAGAACCTTCTTTTAAACTCGATGCAAATAATATTTCTATCAGTTCAAATTCTTTATTAATAAATAAGTGGTTGTGATGTGTAGTGGTGATCACGTCTGATTTACACGCGGAAGGTCTTCTTTTCGATACCCGAAAGAACCTTCTTTTAAACTCAATGCAAATGTTATTTCTATCAGTTCAAATTCTACTCTAATAATTAAGTGTTTGTGTGGTGTAGTGGTGATCACGTCTGCTTTACACGCGGAAGGTCTTCGTTTCGATCCCCGAAAGAACCTTCTTTTAAACTCGATGCAAATGTTATTTCTATCAGTTCAAATTCTTCTCTAATAAATAAGTGGTTGTGTGGTGTAGTGGTGATCACGCCTGCTTTACACACGGAAGATCTCCGGTACGATACCCGAAAGAAACTTCTTTTAATCTCAATGGAAATATGTTATTTGTATCAGTTCAAATTCTTCTCTAATAAATAAGTGGTTGTGTGGTGTAGTGGTGATCACGTCTGCTTTACACGCGGAATGTCTCCGGTTCGATACCCGAAAGAAACTTCTTTTAAACTCAATGGAAATGTTATTTCTATCAGTTCAAATTCTTCTCTCATAAATAAGTGGGTGTGTGGTGTAGTGGTGATCACGTCTGCTTTACTCGCGTAAGGTCTCCGGTTCGATACCCGAAGTAACCTTCTTTTAAACTCAATGTAAATGTTATATCTATGAGTTCAAATTATACTCTAATTAATAAGTGTTTGTGTGGTGTAGTGGTGATCACGTCTGCTTTACACGCGGAAGGTCTTCGGTTCGATACCCGAAAGAACCTTCTTTTAAACTCAATGCAAATATTATTTGTATCAGTTCAAATTCTTCCCTAATAAATAAGTGGTTGTGATGTGTTGTTGTGATCACGTCTGCTTTACACACGGAATGTCTCCGGTTCGATACCCGAAAGAACCTTCTTTTAAACTCGATGCAAATAATATTTCTATCAGTTCAAATTCTTTATTAATAAATAAGTGGTTGTGATGTGTAGTGGTGATCACGTCTGATTTACACGCGGAAGGTCTTCTTTTCGATACCCGAAAGAACCTTCTTTTAAACTCAATGCAAATGTTATTTCTATCAGTTCAAATTCTACTCTAATTAATAAGTGTTTGTGTGGTGTAGTGGTGATCACGTCTGCTTTACACGCGGAAGGTCTTCGTTTCGATCCCCGAAAGAACCTTCTTTTAAACTCGATGCAAATGTTATTTCTATCAGTTCAAATTCTTCTCTAATAAATAAGTGGTTGTGTGGTGTAGTGGTGATCACGTCTGCTTTACACGCGGAATGTCTCCGGTTCGATACCCGAAAGAAACTTCTTTTAAACTCAATGGAAATGTTATTTCTATCAGTTCAAATTCTTCTCTCATAAATAAGTGGGTGTGTGGTGTAGTGGTGATCACGTCTGCTTTACTCGCGTAAGGTCTCCGGTTCGATACCCGAAGTAACCTTCTTTTAAACTCAATGTAAATGTTATATCTATGAGTTCAAATTATACTCTAATTAATAAGTGTTTGTGTGGTGTAGTGGTGATCACGTCTGCTTTACACGCGGAACATCTTCGGTTCGATACTCGAAAGAGCCTTCTTTTAAACTTATGGAAATGTTATTTCTATCAGTTCAAATTCTTCTCTCATAAATAAGTGGTAGTGTGGTGTAGTGGTGATCACGCCTGCTTTACTCGCGGAAGGTCTCCGGTTCGATACCCGAAAGATCCTTCTTTTAAACTCAATGGAAATATGTTATTTCTGTCAGTTCAAATTCTTCTCTAATAAATAAGTGGTTGTGTGGTGTAGTGGTGATCACGTCTGCTTTACACTCGGAAGGTCGCCGGTTCGATACCCGAAAGAACCTTCTTTTAAATTCAATGGAAATGTTATTTCTATCAGTTCAAATTCTTCTCTCATAAATAAGTGGTTGTGTGGTGTAGTGGTGATCACGCCTGCTTTACTCGCGGAAGGTCTCCACTTCGATACCCGAAAGAACCTTCTTTTAAACTCAATGGAAATGTTATTTCTATTAGTTCAAATTCTTCTCTAATAAATAAGTGGTTGTGTGGTGTAGTTGTGATCACGTCTGCTTTACACGCGGAATGTCTCCGGTTCGATACCCGAAAGAAACTTCTTTTAAACTCAATGGAAATATGTTATTTCTATCAGTTCAAATTCTTCTCTAATAAATAAGTGGTTGTGTGGTGTAGTGGTGATCACGTCTGCTTTACATACGGAAGGTCTGCGGTTCGATGCCCGAAAGAACCTTCTTTTAAACTCAATAGAAATGTTATTTCTATCAGTTCAAATTCTTCTCTCATAAATAAGTGGTTGTGTGGTGTAGTGGTGATCACGTCTGCTTTACTCGCGTAAGGTCTTCGTTTCGATACCCGAAAGAACCTTCTTTTAAACTCATTGCAAATGTTATTTCTATCAGTTCAAACTGTTCTCTAATAAATAAGTGGTTGTGTAGTGTAGTGGTGATCACATCTGCTTTACACGCGGAAGGTCTTCGTTTCTATCCTCGATAGAAACTTCTTTTAAGCTCGACGCAAATGTTATTTCTCTTAGTTCAAATTCTTCCCTAATAAATAAGTGGTTGTGATGTGTAGTGGTGATCACGTCTACTTTACACGCGGAAGGTCTTCGTTTCGATTCCCGAAAGAACCTTCTTTTAAACTCGATGCAAATGTTATTTCTATCAGTTCAAATTCTTCCCTAATAAATAAGTGGTTGTGATGTGTAGTTGAGATCACGTTTGCTTTACACGCGGAAGGTCTTCGGTTCGATACCCGAAAGAACCTTCTATTAAACTTAATGTAAATGTTATATCTATGAGTTCAAATTCTACTCTAATTAATAAGTGTTTGTGTGGTGTAATGGTGATCACGTCTGCTTTTAACGCGGAAGGTCTTCGTTTCGATCCCCGAAAGAACCTTCTTTTAAACTCGATGCAAATATTATTTCTATCAGTTCAAATTCTTCCCTAATAAATAAGTGGTTGTGTGGTGTAGTGGTAATCACGTCTGCTTTACACGCAGAAGGTCTCCGGTTCGATACCCGAAAGAACCTTCTTTTAAACTCAATGCAAATGTTATTTCTATCAGTTCAAATTCTACTCTAATTAATAAGTGTTTGTGTGGTGTAGTGGTGATCACGTCTGCTTTACACGCGGAAGGTCTTCGTTTCGATCCCCGAAAGAACCTTCTTTTAAACTCGATGCAAATGTTATTTCTATCAGTTCAAATTCTTCTCTAATAAATAAGTGGTTGTGTGGTGTAGTGGTGATCACGCCTGCTTTACACACGGAAGGTCTCCGGTACGATACCCGAAAGAAACTTTTTTTAATCTCAATGGAAATATGTTATTTGTATCAGTTCAAATTCTTCTCTAATAAATAAGTGGTTGTGTGGTGTAGTGGTGATCACGTCTGCTTTACACGCGGAATGTCTCCGGTTCGATACCCGAAAGAAACTTCTTTTAAACTCAATGGAAATGTTATTTCTATCAGTTCAAATTCTTCTCTCATAAATAAGTGGGTGTGTGGTGTAGTGGTGATCACGTCTGCTTTACTCGCGTAAGGTCTCCGGTTCGATACCCGAAGTAACCTTCTTTTAAACTCAATGTAAATGTTATATCTATGAGTTCAAATTCTACTCTAATTAATAAGTGTTTGTGTGGTGTAGTGGTGATCACGTCTGCTTTACACGCGGAAGGTCTTCGGTTCGATACCCGAAAGAACCTTCTTTTAAACTCAATGCAAATATTATTTGTATCAGTTCAAATTCTTCCCTAATAAATAAGTGGTTGTGATGTGTTGTTGTGATCACGTCTGCTTTACACACGGAATGTCTCCGGTTCGATACCCGAAAGAACCTTCTTTTAAACTCGATGCAAATAATATTTCTATCAGTTCAAATTCTTTATTAATAAATAAGTGGTTGTGATGTGTAGTGGTGATCACGTCTGATTTACACGCGGAAGGTCTTCTTTTCGATACCCGAAAGAACCTTCTTTTAAACTCAATGCAAATGTTATTTCTATCAGTTCAAATTCTACTCTAATTAATAAGTGTTTGTGTGGTGTAGTGGTGATCACGTCTGCTTTACACGCGGAAGGTCTTCGTTTCGATCCCCGAAAGAACCTTCTTTTAAACTCGATGCAAATGTTATTTCTATCAGTTCAAATTCTTCTCTAATAAATAAGTGGTTGTGTGGTGTAGTGGTGATCACGCCTGCTTTACACACGGAAGGTCTCCGGTACGATACCCGAAAGAAACTTCTTTTAATCTCAATGGAAATATGTTATTTGTATCAGTTCAAATTCTTCTCTAATAAATAAGTGGTTGTGTGGTGTAGTGGTGATCACGTCTGCTTTACACGCGGAATGTCTCCGGTTCGATACCCGAAAGAAACTTCTTTTAAACTCAATGGAAATGTTATTTCTATCAGTTCAAATTCTTCTCTCATAAATAAGTGGGTGTGTGGTGTAGTGGTGATCACGTCTGCTTTACTCGCGTAAGGTCTCCGGTTCGATACCCGAAGTAACCTTCTTTTAAACTCAATGTAAATGTTATATCTATGAGTTCAAATTATACTCTAATTAATAAGTGTTTGTGTGGTGTAGTGGTGATCACGTCTGCTTTACACGCGGAAGGTCTTCGGTTCGATACCCGAAAGAACCTTCTTTTAAACTCAATGCAAATATTATTTGTATCAGTTCAAATTCTTCCCTAATAAATAAGTGGTTGTGATGTGTTGTTGTGATCACGTCTGCTTTACACACGGAATGTCTCCGGTTCGATACCCGAAAGAACCTTCTTTTAAACTCGATGCAAATAATATTTCTATCAGTTCAAATTCTTTATTAATAAATAAGTGGTTGTGATGTGTAGTGGTGATCACGTCTGATTTACACGCGGAAGGTCTTCTTTTCGATACCCGAAAGAACCTTCTTTTAAACTCAATGCAAATGTTATTTCTATCAGTTCAAATTCTACTCTAATTAATAAGTGTTTGTGTGGTGTAGTGGTGATCACGTCTGCTTTACACGCGGAAGGTCTTCGTTTCGATCCCCGAAAGAACCTTCTTTTAAACTCGATGCAAATGTTATTTCTATCAGTTCAAATTCTTCTCTAATAAATAAGTGGTTGTGTGGTGTAGTGGTGATCACGTCTGCTTTACACGCGGAATGTCTCCGGTTCGATACCCGAAAGAAACTTCTTTTAAACTCAATGGAAATGTTATTTCTATCAGTTCAAATTCTTCTCTCATAAATAAGTGGGTGTGTGGTGTAGTGGTGATCACGTCTGCTTTACTCGCGTAAGGTCTCCGGTTCGATACCCGAAGTAACCTTCTTTTAAACTCAATGTAAATGTTATATCTATGAGTTCAAATTATACTCTAATTAATAAGTGTTTGTGTGGTGTAGTGGTGATCACGTCTGCTTTACACGCGGAACATCTTCGGTTCGATACTCGAAAGAGCCTTCTTTTAAACTTATGGAAATGTTATTTCTATCAGTTCAAATTCTTCTCTCATAAATAAGTGGTAGTGTGGTGTAGTGGTGATCACGCCTGCTTTACTCGCGGAAGGTCTCCGGTTCGATACCCGAAAGATCCTTCTTTTAAACTCAATGGAAATATGTTATTTCTGTCAGTTCAAATTCTTCTCTAATAAATAAGTGGTTGTGTGGTGTAGTGGTGATCACGTCTGCTTTACACTCGGAAGGTCGCCGGTTCGATACCCGAAAGAACCTTCTTTTAAATTCAATGGAAATGTTATTTCTATCAGTTCAAATTCTTCTCTCATAAATAAGTGGTTGTGTGGTGTAGTGGTGATCACGCCTGCTTTACTCGCGGAAGGTCTCCACTTCGATACCCGAAAGAACCTTCTTTTAAACTCAATGGAAATGTTATTTCTATTAGTTCAAATTCTTCTCTAATAAATAAGTGGTTGTGTGGTGTAGTTGTGATCACGTCTGCTTTACACGCGGAATGTCTCCGGTTCGATACCCGAAAGAAACTTCTTTTAAACTCAATGGAAATGTTATTTCTATCAGTTCAAATTCTTCTCTCATAAATAAGTGGGTGTGTGGTGTAGTGGTGATCACGTCTGCTTTACTCGCGTAAGGTCTCCGGTTCGATACCCGAAGTAACCTTCTTTTAAACTCAATGTAAATGTTATATCTATGAGTTCAAATTATACTCTAATTAATAAGTGTTTGTGTGGTGTAGTGGTGATCACGTCTGCTTTACACGCGGAACATCTTCGGTTCGATACCCGAAAGAGCCTTCTTTTAAACTTATGGAAATGTTATTTCTATCAGTTCAAATTCTTCTCTCATAAATAAGTGGTAGTGTGGTGTAGTGGTGATCACGCCTGCTTTACTCGCGGAAGGTCTCCGGTTCGATACCCGAAAGATCCTTCTTTTAAACTCAATGGAAATATGTTATTTCTGTCAGTTCAAATTCTTCTCTAATAAATAAGTGGTTGTGTGGTGTAGTGGTGATCACGTCTGCTTTACACTCGGAAGGTCGCCGGTTCGATACCCGAAAGAACCTTCTTTTAAATTCAATGGAAATGTTATTTCTATCAGTTCAAATTCTTCTCTCATAAATAAGTGGTTGTGTGGTGTAGTGGTGATCACGCCTGCTTTACTCGCGGAAGGTCTCCACTTCGATACCCGAAAGAACCTTCTTTTAAACTCAATGGAAATGTTATTTCTATTAGTTCAAATTCTTCTCTAATAAATAAGTGGTTGTGTGGTGTAGTTGTGATCACGTCTGCTTTACACGCGGAATGTCTCCGGTTCGATAACCGAAAGAACCTTCTTTTAAACTCAATGGAAATATGTTATTTCTATCAGTTCAAATTCTTCTCTAATAAATAAGTGGTTGTGTGGTGTAGTGGTGATCACGTCTGCTTTACACACGGAAGGTCTGCGGTTCGATGCCCGAAAGAACCTTCTTTTAAACTCAATAGAAATGTTATTTCTATCAGTTCAAATTCTTCTCTCATAAATAAGTGGTTGTGTGGTGTAGTGGTGATCACGTCTGCTTTACTCGCGTAAGGTCTTCGTTTCGATACCCGAAAGAACCTTCTTTTAAACTCATTGCAAATGTTATTTCTATCAGTTCAAACTGTTCTCTAATAAATAAGTGGTTGTGTAGTGTAGTGGTGATCACATCTGCTTTACACGCGGAAGGTCTTCGTTTCTATCCTCGATAGAAACTTCTTTTAAGCTCGACGCAAATGTTATTTCTCTTAGTTCAAATTCTTCCCTAATAAATAAGTGGTTGTGATGTGTAGTGGTGATCACGTCTACTTTACACGCGGAAGGTCTTCGTTTCGATTCCCGAAAGAACCTTCTTTTAAACTCGATGCAAATGTTATTTCTATCAGTTCAAATTCTTCCCTAATAAATAAGTGGTTGTGATGTGTAGTTGAGATCACGTTTGCTTTACACGCGGAAGGTCTTCGGTTCGATACCCGAAAGAACCTTCTATTAAACTTAATGTAAATGTTATATCTATGAGTTCAAATTCTACTCTAATTAATAAGTGTTTGTGTGGTGTAATGGTGATCACGTCTGCTTTTAACGCGGAAGGTCTTCGTTTCGATCCCCGAAAGAACCTTCTTTTAAACTCGATGCAAATATTATTTCTATCAGTTCAAATTCTTCCCTAATAAATAAGTGGTTGTGTGGTGTAGTGGTAATCACGTCTGCTTTACACGCAGAAGGTCTCCGGTTCGATACCCGAAAGAACCTTCTTTTAAACTCAATGCAAATGTTATTTCTATCAGTTCAAATTCTACTCTAATTAATAAGTGTTTGTATGGTGTAGTGGTGATCACGTCTGCTTTACACGCGGAAGGTCTTCGTTTCGATCCCCGAAAGAACCTTCTTTTAAACTCGATGCAAATGTTATTTCTATCAGTTCAAATTCTTCTCTAATAAATAAGTGGTTGTGTGGTGTAGTGGTGATCACGCCTGCTTTACACACGGAAGGTCTCCGGTACGATACCCGAAAGAAACTTTTTTTAATCTCAATGGAAATATGTTATTTGTATCAGTTCAAATTCTTCTCTAATAAATAAGTGGTTGTGTGGTGTAGTGGTGATCACGTCTGCTTTACACGCGGAATGTCTCCGGTTCGATACCCGAAAGAAACTTCTTTTAAACTCAATGGAAATGTTATTTCTATCAGTTCAAATTCTTCTCTCATAAATAAGTGGGTGTGTGGTGTAGTGGTGATCACGTCTGCTTTACTCGCGTAAGGTCTCCGGTTCGATACCCGAAGTAACCTTCTTTTAAACTCAATGTAAATGTTATATCTATGAGTTCAAATTCTACTCTAATTAATAAGTGTTTGTGTGGTGTAGTGGTGATCACGTCTGCTTTACACGCGGAAGGTCTTCGGTTCGATACCCGAAAGAACCTTCTTTTAAACTCAATGCAAATATTATTTGTATCAGTTCAAATTCTTCCCTAATAAATAAGTGGTTGTGATGTGTTGTTGTGATCACGTCTGCTTTACACACGGAATGTCTCCGGTTCGATACCCGAAAGAACCTTCTTTTAAACTCGATGCAAATAATATTTCTATAAGTTCAAATTCTTTATTAATAAATAAGTGGTTGTGATGTGTAGTGGTGATCACGTCTGATTTACACGCGGAAGGTCTTCTTTTCGATACCCGAAAGAACCTTCTTTTAAACTCAATGGAAATATGTTATTTCTGTCAGTTCAAATTCTTCTCTAATAAATAAGTGGTTGTGTGGTGTAGTGGTGATCACGTCTGCTTTACACTCGGAAAGTCGCCGGTTCGATACCCGAAAGAAACTTCTTTTAAATTCAATGGAAATGTTATTTCTATCAGTTCAAATTCTTCTCTCATAAATAAGTGGTTGTGTGTTGTAGTGGTGATCACGTCTGCTTTACTCGCGGAAGGTCTCCGGTTCGATACCTGAAAGAACCTTCTTTTAAACTCAATGGAAATATGTTATTTCTGTCAGTACAAATTCTTCTCTAATAAATAAGTGGTTGTGTGGTGTAGTGGTGATCACGTCTGCTTTACACTCGGAAAGTCGCCAGTACGATACCCGAAAGAACCTTCTTTTAAATTCAATGGAAAAGTTATTTCTATCAGTTCAAATTCTTCTCTCATAAATAAGTGGTTGTGTGGTGTAGTGGTGATCACGCCTGCTTTACTCGCGGAAGGTCTCCGGTTCGATACCCGAAAGAACCTTCTTTTAAACTCAATGGAAATGTTATTTCTATCAGTTCAAATTCTTCCCTAATAAATAAGTGGTTGTGTGGTGTAGTGGTTATCACTCCTGCTTTACACGCGGAAGGTCTCCGGTTCGATACCCGAAAGAACCTTCTTTTAAACTCAATGGAAATATGTTATTTCTATCAGTTCAAATTCTTCTCTAATAAATAAGTGGTTGTGTGGTGTAGTGGTGATCACGTCTGCTTTACACACGGAAGGTCTCCGGTTCGATGCCCGAAAGAACCTTCTTTTAAACTCAATAGAAATGTTATTTCTATCAGTTCAAATTCTTCTTTCGTAACTAAGTGGTTGTGTGGTGTAGTGGTGATCACGTCTGCTTTACTCGCGTAAGGTCTTCGTTTCGATACCCGAAAGAACCTTCTTTTAAACTCATTGCAAATGTTATTTCTATCAGTTCAAACTGTTCTCTAATAAATAAGTGGTTGTGTAGTGTAGTGGTGATCGCATCTGCTTTACACGCGGAAGGTCTTCGTTTCGATCCCCGAAAGAACCTTCTTTTAAACTCAATGCAAATGTTATTTCTATCAGTTCAAATTCTACTCTAATTAATAAGTGTTTGTGTGGTGTAGTGGTGATCACGTCTGCTTTACACGCGGAAGGTCTTCGTTTCGATCCCCGAAAGAACCTTCTTTTAAACTCGATGCAAATGTTATTTCTATCAGTTCAAATTCTTCTCTAATAAATAAGTGGTTGTGTGGTGTAGTGGTGATCACGTCTGCTTTACACTCGGAAAGTCGCCGGTTCGATACCCGAAAGAACCTTCTTTTAAATTCAATGGAAATGTTATTTCTATCAGTTCAAATTCTTCTCTAATAAATAAGTGGTTGTGTGGTGTAGTGGTGATCACGTCTGCTTTACACGCGGAATGTCTCCGGTTCGATACCCGAAAGAAACTTCTTTTAAACTCAATGGAAATGTTATTTCTATCAGTTCAAATTCTTCTCTCATAAATAAGTGGGTGTGTGGTGTAGTGGTGATCACGTCTGCTTTACTCGCGTAAGGTCTCCGGTTCGATACCCGAAGTAACCTTCTTTTAAACTCAATGTAAATGTTATATCTATGAGTTCAAATTCTACTCTAATTAATAAGTGTTTGTGTGGTGTAGTGGTGATCACGTCTGCTTTACACGCGGAAGGTCTTCGGTTCGATACCCGAAAGAGCCTTCTTTTAAACTCAATGGAAATGGTATTTCTATCAGTTCAAATTCTTCTCTCATAAAAAAGTGGTAGTGTGGTGTAGTGGTGATCACGCCTGCTTTACTCGCGGAAGGTCTCCGGTTCGATACCCGAAAGATCCTTCTTTTAAACTCAATGGAAATATGTTATTTCTGTCAGTTCAAATTCTTCTCTAATAAATAAGTGGTTGTGTGGTGTAGTGGTGATCACGTCTGCTTTACACTCGGAAGGTCTCCACTTCGATACCCGAAAGAACCTTCTTTTAAACTCAATGGAAATGTTATTTCTATTAGTTCAAATTCTTCTCTAATAAATAAGTGGTTGTGTGGTGTAGTTGTGATCACGTCTGCTTTACACGCGGAATGTCTCCGGTTCGATACCCGAAAGAACCTTCTTTTAAACTCAATGCAAATATTATTTGTATCAGTTCAAATTCTTCCCTAATAAATAAGTGGTTGTGATGTGTTGTTGTGATCACGTCTGCTTTACACACGGAATGTCTCCGGTTCGATACCCGAAAGAACCTTCTTTTAAACTCGATGCAAATAATATTTCTATCAGTTCAAATTCTTTATTAATAAATAAGTGGTTGTGATGTGTAGTGGTGATCACGTCTGATTTACACGCGGAAGGTCTTCTTTTCGATACCCGAAAGAACCTTCTTTTAAACTCAATGCAAATGTTATTTCTATCAGTTCAAACTGTTCTCTAATAAATAAGTATTTGTGTGGTGTAGTGGTGATCACATGTGCTTTACTCGCGGAAGGTCTCCGGTTCGATACCCGAAAGAACCTTCTTTTAAACTCAATGGAAATATGTTATTTCTGTCAGTTCAAATTCTTCTCTAATAAATAAGTGGTTGTGTGGTGTAGTGGTGATCACGTCTGCTTTACACTCGGAAAGTCGCCGGTTCGATACCCGAAAGAACCTTCTTTTAAATTCAATGGAAATGTTATTTCTATCAGTTCAAATTCTTCTCTCATAAATAAGTGGTTGTGTAGTGTAGTGGTGATTACGCCTGCTTTACTCGCGGAAGGTCTCCGGTTCGATACCCGAAAGAACCTTCTTTTAAACTCAATGGAAATGTTATTTCTATCAGTTCAAATTCTTCTCTCATAAATAAGTGGTTGTGTGTTGTAGTGGTGATCACGTCTGCTTTACTCGCGGAAGGTCTCCGGTTCGATACCTGAAAGAACCTTCTTTTAAACTCAATGGAAATATGTTATTTCTGTCAGTACAAATTCTTCTCTAATAAATAAGTGGTTGTGTGGTGTAGTGGTGATCACGTCTGCTTTACACTCGGAAAGTCGCCAGTACGATACCCGAAAGAACCTTCTTTTAAATTCAATGGAAAAGTTATTTCTATCAGTTCAAATTCTTCTCTCATAAATAAGTGGTTGTGTGGTGTAGTGGTGATCACGCCTGCTTTACTCGCGGAAGGTCTCCGGTTCGATACCCGAAAGAACCTTCTTTTAAACTCAATGGAAATGTTATTTCTATCAGTTCAAATTCTTCCCTAATAAATAAGTGGTTGTGTGGTGTAGTGGTTATCACTCCTGCTTTACACGCGGAAGGTCTCCGGTTCGATACCCGAAAGAACCTTCTTTTAAACTCAATGGAAATATGTTATTTCTATCAGTTCAAATTCTTCTCTAATAAATAAGTGGTTGTGTGGTGTAGTGGTGATCACGTCTGCTTTACACACGGAAGGTCTCCGGTTCGATGCCCGAAAGAACCTTCTTTTAAACTCAATAGAAATGTTATTTCTATCAGTTCAAATTCTTCTTTCGTAACTAAGTGGTTGTGTGGTGTAGTGGTGATCACGTCTGCTTTACTCGCGTAAGGTCTTCGTTTCGATACCCGAAAGAACCTTCTTTTAAACTCATTGCAAATGTTATTTCTATCAGTTCAAACTGTTCTCTAATAAATAAGTGGTTGTGTAGTGTAGTGGTGATCGCATCTGCTTTACACGCGGAAGGTCTTCGTTTCGATCCCCGAAAGAACCTTCTTTTAAACTCAATGCAAATGTTATTTCTATCAGTTCAAATTCTACTCTAATTAATAAGTGTTTGTGTGGTGTAGTGGTGATCACGTCTGCTTTACACGCGGAAGGTCTTCGTTTCGATCCCCGAAAGAACCTTCTTTTAAACTCGATGCAAATGTTATTTCTATCAGTTCAAATTCTTCTCTAATAAATAAGTGGTTGTGTGGTGTAGTGGTGATCACGTCTGCTTTACACTCGGAAAGTCGCCGGTTCGATACCCGAAAGAACCTTCTTTTAAATTCAATGGAAATGTTATTTCTATCAGTTCAAATTCTTCTCTAATAAATAAGTGGTTGTGTGGTGTAGTGGTGATCACGTCTGCTTTACACGCGGAATGTCTCCGGTTCGATACCCGAAAGAAACTTCTTTTAAACTCAATGGAAATGTTATTTCTATCAGTTCAAATTCTTCTCTCATAAATAAGTGGGTGTGTGGTGTAGTGGTGATCACGTCTGCTTTACTCGCGTAAGGTCTCCGGTTCGATACCCGAAGTAACCTTCTTTTAAACTCAATGTAAATGTTATATCTATGAGTTCAAATTCTACTCTAATTAATAAGTGTTTGTGTGGTGTAGTGGTGATCACGTCTGCTTTACACGCGGAAGGTCTTCGGTTCGATACCCGAAAGAGCCTTCTTTTAAACTCAATGGAAATGGTATTTCTATCAGTTCAAATTCTTCTCTCATAAAAAAGTGGTAGTGTGGTGTAGTGGTGATCACGCCTGCTTTACTCGCGGAAGGTCTCCGGTTCGATACCCGAAAGATCCTTCTTTTAAACTCAATGGAAATATGTTATTTCTGTCAGTTCAAATTCTTCTCTAATAAATAAGTGGTTGTGTGGTGTAGTGGTGATCACGTCTGCTTTACACTCGGAAGGTCTCCACTTCGATACCCGAAAGAACCTTCTTTTAAACTCAATGGAAATGTTATTTCTATTAGTTCAAATTCTTCTCTAATAAATAAGTGGTTGTGTGGTGTAGTTGTGATCACGTCTGCTTTACACGCGGAATGTCTCCGGTTCGATACCCGAAAGAACCTTCTTTTAAACTCAATGCAAATATTATTTGTATCAGTTCAAATTCTTCCCTAATAAATAAGTGGTTGTGATGTGTTGTTGTGATCACGTCTGCTTTACACACGGAATGTCTCCGGTTCGATACCCGAAAGAACCTTCTTTTAAACTCGATGCAAATAATATTTCTATCAGTTCAAATTCTTTATTAATAAATAAGTGGTTGTGATGTGTAGTGGTGATCACGTCTGATTTACACGCGGAAGGTCTTCTTTTCGATACCCGAAAGAACCTTCTTTTAAACTCAATGCAAATGTTATTTCTATCAGTTCAAACTGTTCTCTAATAAATAAGTATTTGTGTGGTGTAGTGGTGATCACATGTGCTTTACTCGCGGAAGGTCTCCGGTTCGATACCCGAAAGAACCTTCTTTTAAACTCAATGGAAATATGTTATTTCTGTCAGTTCAAATTCTTCTCTAATAAATAAGTGGTTGTGTGGTGTAGTGGTGATCACGTCTGCTTTACACTCGGAAAGTCGCCGGTTCGATACCCGAAAGAACCTTCTTTTAAATTCAATGGAAATGTTATTTCTATCAGTTCAAATTCTTCTCTCATAAATAAGTGGTTGTGTAGTGTAGTGGTGATTACGCCTGCTTTACTCGCGGAAGGTCTCCGGTTCGATACCCGAAAGAACCTTCTTTTAAACTCAATGGAAATGTTATTTCTATCAGTTCAAATTCTTCTCTCATAAATAAGTGGTTGTGTGTTGTAGTGGTGATCACGTCTGCTTTACTCGCGGAAGGTCTCCGGTTCGATACCTGAAAGAACCTTCTTTTAAACTCAATGGAAATATGTTATTTCTGTCAGTACAAATTCTTCTCTAATAAATAAGTGGTTGTGTGGTGTAGTGGTGATCACGTCTGCTTTACACTCGGAAAGTCGCCAGTACGATACCCGAAAGAACCTTCTTTTAAATTCAATGGAAAAGTTATTTCTATCAGTTCAAATTCTTCTCTCATAAATAAGTGGTTGTGTGGTGTAGTGGTGATCACGCCTGCTTTACTCGCGGAAGGTCTCCGGTTCGATACCCGAAAGAACCTTCTTTTAAACTCAATGGAAATGTTATTTCTATCAGTTCAAATTCTTCCCTAATAAATAAGTGGTTGTGTGGTGTAGTGGTTATCACTCCTGCTTTACACGCGGAAGGTCTCCGGTTCGATACCCGAAAGAACCTTCTTTTAAACTCAATGGAAATATGTTATTTCTATCAGTTCAAATTCTTCTCTAATAAATAAGTGGTTGTGTGGTGTAGTGGTGATCACGTCTGCTTTACACACGGAAGGTCTCCGGTTCGATGCCCGAAAGAACCTTCTTTTAAACTCAATAGAAATGTTATTTCTATCAGTTCAAATTCTTCTTTCGTAACTAAGTGGTTGTGTGGTGTAGTGGTGATCACGTCTGCTTTACTCGCGTAAGGTCTTCGTTTCGATACCCGAAAGAACCTTCTTTTAAACTCATTGCAAATGTTATTTCTATCAGTTCAAACTGTTCTCTAATAAATAAGTGGTTGTGTAGTGTAGTGGTGATCGCATCTGCTTTACACGCGGAAGGTCTTCGTTTCGATCCCCGAAAGAACCTTCTTTTAAACTCAATGCAAATGTTATTTCTATCAGTTCAAATTCTACTCTAATTAATAAGTGTTTGTGTGGTGTAGTGGTGATCACGTCTGCTTTACACGCGGAAGGTCTTCGTTTCGATCCCCGAAAGAACCTTCTTTTAAACTCGATGCAAATGTTATTTCTATCAGTTCAAATTCTTCTCTAATAAATAAGTGGTTGTGTGGTGTAGTGGTGATCACGCCTGCTTTACACACGGAAGGTCTCCGGTACGATACCCCAAAAGAAACTTCTTTTAATCTCAATGGAAATATGTTATTTGTATCAGTTCAAATTCTTCTCTAATAAATAAGTGGTTGTGTGGTGTAGTGGTGATCACGTCTGCTTTACACGCGGAATGTCTCCGGTTCGATACCCGAAAGAAACTTCTTTTAAACTCAATGGAAATGTTATTTCTATCAGTTCAAATTCTTCTCTCATAAATAAGTGGGTGTGTGGTGTAGTGGTGATCACGTCTGCTTTACTCGCGTAAGGTCTCCGGTTCGATACCCGAAGTAACCTTCTTTTAAACTCAATGTAAATGTTATATCTATGAGTTCAAATTCTACTCTAATTAATAAGTGTTTGTGTGGTGTAGTGGTGATCACGTCTGCTTTACACGCGGAAGGTCTTCGGTTCGATACCCGAAAGAGCCTTCTTTTAAACTCAATGGAAATGGTATTTCTATCAGTTCAAATTCTTCTCTCATAAAAAAGTGGTAGTGTGGTGTAGTGGTGATCACGCCTGCTTTACTCGCGGAAGGTCTCCGGTTCGATACCCGAAAGATCCTTCTTTTAAACTCAATGGAAATATGTTATTTCTGTCAGTTCAAATTCTTCTCTAATAAATAAGTGGTTGTGTGGTGTAGTGGTGATCACGTCTGCTTTACACTCGGAAGGTCTCCACTTCGATACCCGAAAGAACCTTCTTTTAAACTCAATGGAAATGTTATTTCTATTAGTTCAAATTCTTCTCTAATAAATAAGTGGTTGTGTGGTGTAGTTGTGATCACGTCTGCTTTACACGCGGAATGTCTCCGGTTCGATACCCGAAAGAACCTTCTTTTAAACTCAATGCAAATAATATTTGTATCAGTTCAAATTCTTCCCTAATAAATAAGTGGTTGTGATGTGTTGTTGTGATCACGTCTGCTTTACACACGGAATGTCTCCGGTTCGATACCCAAAAGAACCTTCTTTTAAACTCGATGCAAATAATATTTCTATCAGTTCAAATTCTTTATTAATAAATAAGTGGTTGTGATGTGTAGTGGTGATCACGTCTGATTTACACGCGGAAGGTCTCCGGTTCGATACCCGAAAGAACCTTCTTTTAAACTCAATGGAAATATGTTATTTCTGTCAGTTCAAATTCTTCTCTAATAAATAAGTGGTTGTGTGGTGTAGTGGTGATCACGTCTGCTTTACACTCGGAAAGTCGCCGGTTCGATACCCGAAAGAACCTTCTTTTAAATTCAATGGAAATGTTATTTCTATCAGTTCAAATTCTTCTCTCATAAATAAGTGGTTGTGTAGTGTAGTGGTGATCACGCCTGCTTTACTCGCGGAAGGTCTCCGGTTCGATACCCGAAAGAACCTTCTTTTAAACTCAATGGAAATGTTATTTCTATCAGTTAAATTTTCTTCTCTCATAAATAAGTGGTTGTGTGTTTTAGTGGTGATCACGTCTGCTTTACTCGCGGAAGGTCTCCGGTTCGATACCTGAAAGAACCTTCTTTTAAACTCAATGGAAATATGTTATTTCTGTCAGTACAAATTCTTCTCTAATAAATAAGTGGTTGTGTGGTGTAGTGGTGATCACGTCTGCTTTACACTCGGAAAGTCGCCAGTACGATACCCGAAAGAACCTTCTTTTAAATTCAATGGAAATGTTATTTCTATCAGTTCAAATTCTTCTCTCATAAATAAGTGGTTGTGTGGTGTAGTAGTGATCACGCCTGTTTTACTCGCGGAAGGTCTCCGGTTCGATACCCGAAAGAACCTTCTTTTAAACTCAATGGAAATGTTATTTCTATCAGTTCAAATTCTTCCCTAATAAATAAGTGGTTGTGTGGTGTAGTGGTGATCACGTCTGCTTTACACACGGAAGGTCTCCGGTTCGATGCCCGAAAGAACCTTCTTTTAAACTCAATAGAAATGTTATTTCTATCAGTTCAAATTCTTCTCTCGTAACTAAGTGGTTGTGTGGTGTAGTGGTGATCACGTCTGCTTTACTCGCGTAAGGTCTTCTTTTCGATACCCGAAAGAACCTTCTTTTAAACTCATTGCAAATGTTATTTCTATCAGTTCAAACTGTTCTCTAATAAATAAGTGGTTGTGTAGTGTAGTGGTGATCACATCTGCTTTACACGCGGAAGGTCTTCGTTTCTATCCTCGAAAGAAACTTCTTTTAAGCTCGACGCAAATGTTATTTCTCTTAGTTCAAATTCTTCCCTAATAAATAAGTGGTTGTGATGTGTAGTGGTGATCACGTCTACTTTACACGCGGAAGGTCTTCGTTTCGATTCCCGAAAGAACCTTCTTTTAAACTCGATGCAAATGTTATTTCTATCAGTTCAAATTCTTCCCTAATAAATAAGTGGTTGTGATGTGTAGTTGAGATCACGTCTGCTTTACACGCGGAAGGTCTTCGGTTCGATACCCGAAAGAACCTTCTATTAAACTCAATGTAAATGTTATATCTATGAGTTCAAATTCTATTCTAATTAATAAGTGTTTGTGTGGTGTAGTGGTGATCACGTCTGCTTTTAACGCGGAAGGTCTTCGTTTCGATCCCCGAAAGAACCTTCTTTTAAACTCGATGCAAATGTTATTTCTATCAGTTCAAATTCTTCTCTAATAAATAAGTGGTTGTGTGGTGTAGTGGTAATCACGTCTGCTTTACACGCGGAAGGTCTTCGTTTCGATACCCGAAAGAACCTTCTTTTAAACTCAATGCAAATGTTATTTCTATCAGTTCAAATTCTACTCTAATTAATAAGTGTTTGTGTGGTGTAGTGGTGATCACGTCTGCTTTACACGCGGAAGGTCTTCGTTTCGATCCCCGAAAGAACCTTCTTTTAAACTCGATGCAAATGTTATTTCTATCAGTTCAAATTCTTCTCTAATAAATAAGTGGTTGTGTGGTGTAGTGGTGATCACGCCTGCTTTACACACGGAAGGTCTCCGGTACGATACCCGAAAGAAACTTCTTTTAATCTCAATGGAAATATGTTATTTGTATCAGTTCAAATTCTTCTCTAATAAATAAGTGGTTGTGTGGTGTAGTGGTGATCACGTCTGTTTTACACGCGGAATGTCTCCGGTTCGATACCCGAAAGAAACTTCTTTTAAACTCAATGGAAATGTTATTTCTATCAGTTCAAATTCTTCTCTCATAAATAAGTGTGTGTGTGGTGTAGTGGTGATCACGTCTGCTTTACTCGCGTAAGGTCTCCGGTTCGATACCCGAAGTAACCTTCTTTTAAACTCAATGTAAATGTTATATCTATGAGTTCAAATTCTACTCTAATTAATAAGTGTTTGTGTGGTGTAGTGGTGATCACGTCTGCTTTACACGCGGAAGGTCTTCGGTTCGATACCCGAAAGAGTCTTCTTTTAAACTCAATGGAAATGTTATTTCTATCAGTTCAAATTCTTCTCTCATAAATAAGTGGTAGTGTGGTGTAGTGGTGATCACGCCTGCTTTACTCGCGGAAGGTCTCCACTTCGATACCCGAAAGAACCTTCTTTTAAACTCAATGGAAATGTTATTTCTATTAGTTCAAATTCTTCTCTAATATATAAGTGGTTGTGTGGTGTAGTTGTGATCACGTCTGCTTTACACGCGGAATGTCTCCGGTTCGATACCCGAAAGAACCTTCTTTTAAACTCAATGCAAATATTATTTGTATCAGTTCAAATTCTTCCCTAATAAATAAGTGGTTGTGATGTGTAGTTGTGATCACGTCTGCTTTACACACGGAATGTCTCCGGTTCGATACCCGAAAGAACCTTCTTTTAAACTTGATGCAAATAATATTTCTATCAGTTCAAATTCTTTATTAATAAATAAGTGGTTGTGATGTGTAGTGGTGATCACGTCTGATTTACACGCGGAAGGTCTTCTTTTCGATACCCGAAAGAACCTTCTTTTAAACTCAATGCAAATGTTATTTCTATCAGTTCAAACTGTTCTCTAATAAATAAGTGGTTGTGTGGTGTAGTGGTGATCACGTCTGCTTTACACTCGGAAAGTCGCCAGTACGATACCCGAAAGAACCTTCTTTTAAATTCAATGGAAATGTTATTTCTATCAGTTCAAATTCTTCTCTCATAAATAAGTGGTTGTGTGGTGTAGTGGTGATCACGCCTGTTTTACTCGCGGAAGGTCTCCGGTTCGATACCCGAAAGAACCTTCTTTTAAACTCAATGGAAATGTTATTTCTATCAGTTCAAATTCTTCCCTAATAAATAAGTGGTTGTGTGGTGTAGTGGTTATCACTCCTGCTTTACACGCGGAAGGTCTCCGGTTCGATACCCGAAAGAACCTTCTTTTAAACTCAATGGAAATATGTTATTTCTATCAGTTCAAATTCTTCTCTAATAAATAAGTGGTTGTGTGGTGTAGTGGTGATCACGTCTGCTTTACACACGGAAGGTCTCCGGTTCGATGCCCGAAAGATCCTTCTTTTAAACTCAATAGAAATGTTATTTCTATCAGTTCAAATTCTTCTCTCGTAACTAAGTGGTTGTGTGGTGTAGTGGTGATCACGTCTGCTTTACTCGCGTAAGGTCTTCGTTTCGATACCCGAAAGAACCTTCTTTTAAACTCATTGCAAATGTTATTTCTATCAGTTCAAACTGTTCTCTAATAAATAAGTGGTTGTGTAGTGTAGTGGTGATCACATCTGCTTTACACGCTGAAGGTCTTCGTTTCTATCCTCGAAAGAAACTTCTTTTAAGCTCGACGCAAACGTTATTTCTCTTAGTTCAAATTCTTCCCTAATAAATAAGTGGTTGTGATGTGTAGTGGTGATCACGTCTACTTTACACGCGGAAGGTCTTCGTTTCGATTCCCGAAAGAACCTTCTTTTAAACTCGATGCAAATGTTATTTCTATCAGTTCAAATTCTTCCCTAATAAATAAGTGGTTGTGATGTGTAGTTGAGATCACGTCTGCTTTACACGCGGAAGGTCTTCGTTTCGATCCCCGAAAGAACCTTCTTTTAAACTCGATGCAAATGTTATTTCTATCAGTTCAAATTCTTCTCTAATAAATAAGTGGTTGTGTGGTGTAGTGGTGATCACGCCTGCTTTACACACGGAAGGTCTCCGGTACGATACCCGAAAGAAACTTTTTTTAATCTCAATGGAAATATGTTATTTGTATCAGTTCAAATTCTTCTCTAATAAATAAGTGGTTGTGTGGTGTAGTGGTGATCACGTCTGCTTTACACGCGGAATGTCACCGGTTCGATACCCGAAAGAAACTTCTTTTAAACTCAATGGAAATGTTATTTCTATCAGTTCAAATTCTTCTCTCATAAATAAGTGGGTGTGTGGTGTAGTGGTGATCACGTCTGCTTTACTCGCGTAAGGTCTCCGGTTCGATACCCGAAGTAACCTTCTTTTAAACTCAATGTAAATGTTATATCTATGAGTTCAAATTCTACTCTAATTAATAAGTGTTTGTGTGGTGTAGTGGTGATCACGTCTGCTTTACACGCGGAAGGTCTTCGGTTCGATACCCGAAAGAACCTTCTTTTAAACTCAATGCAAATATTATTTGTATCAGTTCAAATTCTTCCCTAATAAATAAGTGGTTGTGATGTGTTGTTGTGATCACGTCTGCTTTACACACGGAATGTCTCCGGTTCGATACCCGAAAGAACCTTCTTTTAAACTCGATGCAAATAATATTTCTATCAGTTCAAATTCTTTATTAATAAATAAGTGGTTGTGATGTGTAGTGGTGATCACGTCTGATTTACACGCGGAAGGTCTTCTTTTCGATACCCGAAAGAACCTTCTTTTAAACTCAATGCAAATGTTATTTCTATCAGTTCAAACTGTTCTCTAATAAATAAGTGGTTGTGTGGTGTAGTGGTGATCACGTCTGCTTTACTCGCGGAAGGTCTCCGGTTCGATACCCGAAAGAACCTTCTTTTAAACTCAATGGAAATATGTTATTTCTGTCAGTTCAAATTCTTCTCTAATAAATAAGTGGTTGTGTGGTGTAGTGGTGATCACGTCTGCTTTACACTCGGAAAGTCGCCGGTTCGATACCCGAAAGAACCTTCTTTTAAATTCAATGGAAATGTTATTTCTATCAGTTCAAATTCTTCTCTCATAAATAAGTGGTTGTGTAGTGTAGTGGTGATCACGCCTGCTTTACTCGCGGAAGGTCTCCGGTTCGATACCCGAAAGAACCTTCTTTTAAACTCAATGGAAATGTTATTTCTATCAGTTCAAATTCTTCTCTCATAAATAAGTGGTTGTGTGTTGTAGTGGTGATCACGTCTGCTTTACTCGCGGAAGGTCTCCGGTTCGATACCTGAAAGAACCTTCTTTTAAACTCAATGGAAATATGTTATTTCTGTCAGTACAAATTCTTCTATAATAAATAAGTGGTTGTGTGGTGTAGTGGTGATCACGTCTGCTTTACACTCGGAAAGTCGCCAGTACGATACCCGAAAGAACCTTCTTTTAAATTCAATGGAAATGTCATTTCTATCAGTTCAAATTCTTCTCTCATAAATAAGTGGTTGTGTGGTGTAGTGGTGATCACGCCTGCTTTACTCGCGGAAGGTCTCCGGTTCGATACCCGAAAGAACCTTCTTTTAAACTCAATGGAAATGTTATTTCTATCAGTTCAAATTCTTCCTTAATAAATAAGTGGTTGTGTGGTGTAGTGGTTATCACTCCTGCTTTACACGCGGAAGGTCTCCGGTTCGATACCCGAAAGAACCTTCTTTTAAACTCAATGGAAATATGTTATTTCTATCAGTTCAAATTCTTCTCTCATAAATAAGTGGTTGTGTAGTGTAGTGGTGATCACGCCTGCTTTACTCGCGGAAGGTCTCCGGTTCGATACCCGAAAGAACCTTCTTTTAAACTCAATGGAAATGTTATTTCTATCAGTTCAAATTCTTCTCTCATAAATAAGTGGTTGTGTGTTGTAGTGGTGATCACGTCTGCTTTACTCGCGGAAGGTCTCCGGTTCGATACCTGAAAGAACCTTAGTAGTGGTCCGAGGCCGATGGTTGTTGATGAACTCCGTCGTGAAAGTTTAGTAAAAAAAAACTCAAAAGACACAGAGTCAAAATTCTGTATTTGGAGTATATTTTACTAAATTTAATCGATCGTCACGTAAGTTACATGTAGAATAAAGTAGCAATTACATTTGGATAGGCATTCAAAATTGTAACTTTCCTCCCACCGCTGTATAAAATCTTTTCTTGATCTCCTCTGTTCTAAAGATGGATTTTTATCTTTTAGTTGTCTTGGTAACTATAACTATTTATTGCTCTGACTTTTTTAATTGGCTTTTGTCGCACTTCCTCGGCTTGAAATCTTGTGGACGTTTCTTTTAATTGAAAAAGCTTTGTTCTTAGGTTGCCAGCTTGGCGTTTTCTATGTAGGGTTGCCAACTTGGCGTTTCACTTCTTGTAAGATGCGAGATGGCGAACCTTACATGTCCCTCCGGGGAAGCACATCCATCACTTAAGTCATAAGTGATGATGCTGCTGCCAATCGCCATCTAGAATCATAACTAGAAGTCATAATTAATTAGCTGGTCTTCATTACGATATCCAGTCCTTCGAGAGAAGCGTGAGAGCTCAAAAAAAATATCTACACTAACATTCATGAACTCCCACATAAAATACATAATACAAGACACAAGAACGTTATCAAAATTATCTAAATCAGATTACAGTTTTGAGAAGAAAAAAAAATATATACATATTTATATGAACTGAATAAAAACTAGGGTTCATCAATTTTGATGCGCGATAAGGCATCTGCATTGCCATGCTTACTACCCTTTCTGTACAATATATTCATGTTATATCTTTGCAATGCCAAAGCCCAACGTGCAAGTTTTGCACCCTGTGGCATTCCCTGGGTCAAATAAGTAAGGGGGTTATGATCGGAGACAATTTGGACTTGTGCTCCAAATATCCAAGTGTCAAATTTTTTCAACGCACTTAGAACAGCATACGCCTCCCGTTCGATAGTAGCCCAACGAGTTTGGCATGGGGTGAGTTTTCTACTGTAAAAGGCGATAGGACGTTCTTTTCCGTCTTCGTCTTGCTGAGCTAGACACGCTCCAATCGCTGTTGCAGAAGCATCGGTGTACAACTGGTATGGCTGATCTAACACTGGAGTATATAAGAATGGAATTTCCGTCAGCCTTTGCTTCAATTGTTGGAAGCTTGCTTCCTCTTCATCACTCCAAGGTATTTTGTTGGGCACCCTTTTCTTTGTTAAGTTTGTCAAGGGTAAAACCAAGGACGAGAAATCCTGAATGTACTCCCGATAGTAGCTTGCCAGACCAATTATGCCTCTTAACTCTTTCTTAGTAGTTGGACGTGCTAAGTTCTGCATGGCTTCGATTTTCTGGGGATCTGGTGCATGTCTTCCGGAACCTACAATGTGTCCCAGGAACCTCACTTGTTTTTTACCGAACTCGCACTTTTTAAGATTGACTGTTAATCCAACGGTCTGTAGAGTTCTCAGCACGTCTCTGATGTGACGCAAGTGATTCTCCCACGAGCTGGAAAAAATGGCCAGATCGTCGATATACGCACGGCAGTACTTTCTGTGTGTCTTAAGTACTTTGTCTATGGACTTTTGGAACGTACTTCCAGCATTTTTAAGTCCAAATGGTAAAACGTTCCATTGAAAATGACCAGAATGTGTCACAAATGCCGAATATGGTTTAGCTTCTTCTTCTAAAGGGATTTGCCAATAACCCTTTGTCAAATCTAGAACGCTGATGAAAGGAGCACTACCAATTTCAAATAGTAACTCGGTGGCCTGTTGCATTGGATAAGCATCCGGGACAGTAAAACTGTTCAAAACTCGAAAGTCGACGCAAAGTCTTATACTTCCGTCCTTTTTGGCCACACAGACGACTGGGTGTGCCCACTCACTGTCACTCTCTTCAATCAGTCCTTGTTCAAGTAACTCTTGGATTTGGCGATCCACCTCGGTTTGTAAGGCGATGGGAACCCGATAGGGATGCATTTTCTTTGGTACACAATCTTTAGTTAGTTTGATTGAATGTCCATCAACTCTGGCTCGGCCAGGTCGTGCACTGAAAACTTCTCGAAACCCTTCCAAGGTCTGAACTAATTGGTGTCGCTGTTTTTCGCACAACGCCTCTGTAGTCTGGAACACATGACCCTTAATATCGTATGCAGATTGACTCTTATTTCGAGTAGGGGCATAAAAGATTTCCCCAAAGTCCTGATCTTGTTCGAAAATCAACCCCACCTGTTCAACTCGGGCTATATAAGGTCGTAGTTTGTTGAAATGCAGCTCTTTTCGGCTTTTATCCTCCATCTCGACCAACGCAGAATGAGGTCGAGTTAACTGGATAATAGTTGCAGGTCCTGACCAGTTCTTCAGAAGTTTGTGACTAGAAGATGGAATAAGGATCAGTACCTTATCACCAACCTTGAAAGTCTTTTCTCTCGCTCTCAGATTATATTTAGATGTGTAATAGCCTTGTGCCTTTTCGGCATTCCCTGCGGCAATCTCGTGTGCCGTTTTCATCCTTTGACGAAGGTCTTCTAAGTATTTTTCAACAGAAGGAGATGCTCCTGTTGGAATTTCGGTTTCTCCTAACCAACTCTCCTTAATTAATTTTAATGGACCTGGAGGTAACCTTCCATATACCAACTGAAATGGCGATACTCCCGTGGTACTGTGAGGTACTTCTCTGTATGCGAATAGTAAGAAAGGGAGATGAATATCCCATTGTCGACCATTTTCTTGTATGTTCTTACTGAGCATATCCTTCAGGGTTTTGTTCCATCTCTCCACGGCTCCCATGCTTTCAGGATGCCCCGGAGTTGAAAATCTTGGTGACACCCCGATGACTTGCATGAAGCCCTTGGTGAGCTGTGCTGTGAAATTTGTCCCTTGATCGGTACAGATAGTTTTAGGAAACCCCGTCTGGGAGAAAATCTTCATCAGGACGTCGCAAGTTGTTTTCGCAGTAATGTTCTTGACTGGTATAGCTTCCGCCCATCTCGTGCACAAATCCACAGCACAAACGATAAACTTGTGCCCTCTTGAGGATGGTGGCTCTAGGGGACCAATACAATCTACACTCCACACTTCAAACGGATTTTCAGGTCTCACAATAGGTTGGATAGGAATTCTGTCATTGTAAGTGGTACCTCTACGTAGCTGGCAGACCTTGCAGCTTTCACAAAAATGCTTGACATCAATCTTGATATTCGGCCAGTAAAAGGAATACTTTATCCGTTGTTTGGTTTTCTGTTCTCCTAAATGACCGGCCAATGGAATTTCGTGTGCCATTTTTAGGACATAGGGCCTTTTAAATTTAGGCAAAACTACCTGCTGAATTTTCTCTCCTCCTACGATTTCTGAGTGTACCAATAACCCATCTTGCACTT
The DNA here is from genome assembly GCA_947359465.1 of Metellina segmentata. Classification (NCBI taxonomy): domain Eukaryota; kingdom Metazoa; phylum Arthropoda; class Arachnida; order Araneae; family Tetragnathidae; genus Metellina; species Metellina segmentata. Next base: position 126,701,254 of record OX375879.1, on the reverse strand, counting down.
CGAATGCATTTCTTCTATTTCTTGCTAATTCCCAAATATCCTTTAAACTTTCATCTTCCAATTGAAATTGCACGAACTCGTTCCGTTTCTCATTAACCCCAGGGTGATTTGCGGTGTCACTACGGGCCAACGTAAGTTCGTTTAAGGACGAAACTGAATAAATTTCTCCAACTCGAGAAACCCCTTCTTGGCTAATAATATTGCCATAAAGTTCCACCTTCGAGTTTAAAGCGTCATACGTTGAAACGCTTACGAGCATGTCGCTTACTAATTTTTCAGACACTGCACATGTCACTGGGATTTCTCCGTGTCGTCCGTCATTGATTTTCACATGGATTATCTTGAGAGGTGCCATTTCTGTCTCACCAAATGCGGATACAATTTTAATTTTTCCTTCCCCTTCATTTTGAGAATCCTCAATCAGATCAGCCCGGATGACTGAAATCTGCGCTCCAGAGTCGATAATACCGTCGAAGATATTATTACCGCTTTTTAAACTCACTATCTTGAGTTCATCAATACCTCTTTGGTATTCTACAGGCTTTGTGACTGGAACGGTCACTTTTGCCGTCAACATCGATGGAGGCTCCACCATGTCTTCCCTTGCACATGATGTTGTAGCGTCTTGGGCTCCAATATTGCTCACAACTGCTGAAGTTTGTCTTCTTCCTAGCTTAGGACATGCGTTTCTAAGATGCTGAAATGATCCGCAAGAATAACACTGAATCTTCTTCTTCCTTCCCGCTTCATTTTTCGGACTCGTATTACGTTGATGAGTACTCCTCTCGTGAAACTGTCCATATCTAGCAGGAAAATCGGAGTTCCTTTCTTGAAAGCGTCTTCTTTCTTGAAAATGTGAATTTCTTTCCTTATTTACTATGTTTTCAGGTGATTGGAATTTCTTCTTGAACCCTCGAACACTTTCGTATTTGTCAAGGAGTTCCGCTAGAGTAGTAGGAGATTTTATTGTGCTCCACTCACACACACACACACACACACACATCGACAAAATGCTCTCGCATTTCCGGAGGTACCTTACGTTTGAATTGATCCGTAATTACCAGATGCTTTAACGTTTCGCAATCCGCAACCTCAAGACCTTGAATCCATTCTTCAAAATAATTTGTCAATTCAAAGGCAAAATCCTTCCACGATTTATCTTCAGTCCGCTTGAGCTGGACAAATTTCAATCGGAAGGTTTCTGGGCTTAGTTTAAACCTTTTTAGCAATAACCCTTTCACGTGGCTGTAGTCATATGCGACAGCCGCTTCTTCTCTAGCAATTAACTGAGTAATGTCATAGGGTAATAAACCCAAAAGCTGTGACACCCAGTCCTCCCTTTTTATGTGAGCATGTTCTGCCTGCCTCTCGAAAAGAACCAGATATAGACTGATGTCTCCTTCTTTAGGATCGAACTTCTGCATCACTCTTTGTAGATCGTATATGTGCTTAGAGTTGCTCGAATTCCCTTCATTTGATGTTTCTGTATTGTGACGGCCTTCCATTTCGAGCCTTAGCTTTTCTAACTCGAAAACAGAACGTTTCTCGAGTTCCATCACAAAACGTCTTTCTTCAGACTCAGCAGCGAGGCGCTTTTCCTCACTTTCAGCCAAGAAACGCCTTTCCTCGGCATTTTTCCGATCTGTTATGATACTGTTTAAAAGATTTTCGGTAAACTCCTGCTCATATTCTTCGCTGTTCAATATTGAGTTCTTTAAATCGATGATTTTGTGTTGCGGCAACACATCTAACCCCAATTCATCTGCCAACACCTTCAAATCCTCCTTCCTTGCTTTCGCGAGATACGCCATCCCAAACAAATTTAACTCAGGAATTAAATTTACGCCACAGAATGCAGAAAAAAAAATAAAAAGGTTGGAAACCTCACTCTAAATAGTCTAAAATTATGATTTATATTAACTTTACGCCTTAGCGACAAGCATTCCCAGAAATCCCCGTTTTCCAAAACGAAATAGTTATTCTCTAACCCAATACACAAAAAGTATCTAGTTCTGATGAACTGTTTCACAATTAACCATTAATCTAATTAACACATGGTGTGCTAAATAAAATTTGCACTGTGGTGCACATAACACGTAAGTGTTCTAAACAAAATGAATAGCATTAGCTTTCAACAAAGTCTACTTTCGCTCCGTAATTGTGTGGGAGTTGCATGAATTAAAAAAATAAAAACTCAGGATGAGCTCTCACCTTCATTTCCAGGGTTCGAAGATCCATGATGACTGCGCCAGTAGTGGTCCGAGGCCGATGGTTGTTGATGAACTCCGTCGTGAAAGTTTAGTAAAAAAAAACTCAAAAGACACAGAGTCAAAATTCTGTATTTGGAGTATATTTTACTAAATTTAATCGATCGTCACGTAAGTTACATGTAGAATAAAGTAGCAATTACATTTGGATAGGCATTCAAAATTGTAACTTTCCTCCCACCGCTGTATAAAATCTTTTCTTGATCTCCTCTGTTCTAAAGATGGATTTTTATCTTTTAGTTGTCTTGGTAACTATAACTATTTATTGCTCTGACTTTTTTAATTGGCTTTTGTCGCACTTCCTCGGCTTGAAATCTTGTGGACGTTTCTTTTAATTGAAAAAGCTTTGTTCTTAGGTTGCCAGCTTGGCGTTTTCTATGTAGGGTTGCCAACTTGGCGTTTCACTTCTTGTAAGATGCGAGATGGCGAACCTTACAACCTTCTTTTAAACTCAATGGAAATATGTTATTTCTGTCAGTACAAATTCTTCTCTAATAAATAAGTGGTTGTGTGGTGTAGTGGTGATCACGTCTGCTTTACACTCGGAAAGTCGCCAGTACGATACCCGAAAGAACCTTCTTTTAAATTCAATGGAAAAGTTATTTCTATCAGTTCAAATTCTTCTCTCATAAATAAGTGGTTGTGTGGTGTAGTGGTGATCACGCCTGCTTTACTCGCGGAAGGTCTCCGGTTCGATACCCGAAAGAACCTTCTTTTAAACTCAATGGAAATGTTATTTCTATCAGTTCAAATTCTTCCCTAATAAATAAGTGGTTGTGTGGTGTAGTGGTTATCACTCCTGCTTTACACGCGGAAGGTCTCCGCTTCGATACCCGAAAGAACCTTCTTTTAAACTCAATGGAAATATGTTATTTCTATCAGTTCAAATTCTTCTCTAATAAATAAGTGGTTGTGTGGTGTAGTGGTGATCACGTCTGCTTTACACACGGAAGGTCTCCGGTTCGATGCCCGAAAGAACCTTCTTTTAAACTCAATAGAAATGTTATTTCTATCAGTTCAAATTCTTCTCTCGTAACTAAGTGGTTGTGTGGTGTAGTGGTGATCACGTCTGCTTTACTCGCGTAAGGTCTTCGTTTCGATACCCGAAAGAACCTTCTTTTAAACTCATTGCAAATGTTATTTCTATCAGTTCAAACTGTTCTCTAATAAATAAGTGGTTGTGTAGTGTAGTGGTGATCGCATCTGCTTTACACGCGGAAGGTCTTCGTTTCGATCCCCGAAAGAACCTTCTTTTAAACTCAATGCAAATGTTATTTCTATCAGTTCAAATTCTACTCTAATTAATAAGTGTTTGTGTGGTGTAGTGGTGATCACGTCTGCTTTACACGCGGAAGGTCTTCGTTTCGATCCCCGAAAGAACCTTCTTTTAAACTCGATGCAAATGTTATTTCTATCAGTTCAAATTCTTCTCTAATAAATAAGTGGTTGTGTGGTGTAGTGGTGATCACGCCTGCTTTACACACGGAAGGTCTCCGGTACGATACCCCAAAAGAAACTTCTTTTAATCTCAATGGAAATATGTTATTTGTATCAGTTCAAATTCTTCTCTAATAAATAAGTGGTTGTGTGGTGTAGTGGTGATCACGTCTGCTTTACACGCGGAATGTCTCCGGTTCGATACCCGAAAGAAACTTCTTTTAAACTCAATGGAAATGTTATTTCTATCAGTTCAAATTCTTCTCTCATAAATAAGTGGGTGTGTGGTGTAGTGGTGATCACGTCTGCTTTACTCGCGTAAGGTCTCCGGTTCGATACCCGAAGTAACCTTCTTTTAAACTCAATGTAAATGTTATATCTATGAGTTCAAATTCTACTCTAATTAATAAGTGTTTGTGTGGTGTAGTGGTGATCACGTCTGCTTTACACGCGGAAGGTCTTCGGTTCGATACCCGAAAGAGCCTTCTTTTAAACTCAATGGAAATGGTATTTCTATCAGTTCAAATTCTTCTCTCATAAAAAAGTGGTAGTGTGGTGTAGTGGTGATCACGCCTGCTTTACTCGCGGAAGGTCTCCGGTTCGATACCCGAAAGATCCTTCTTTTAAACTCAATGGAAATATGTTATTTCTGTCAGTTCAAATTCTTCTCTAATAAATAAGTGGTTGTGTGGTGTAGTGGTGATCACGTCTGCTTTACACTCGGAAGGTCTCCACTTCGATACCCGAAAGAACCTTCTTTTAAACTCAATGGAAATGTTATTTCTATTAGTTCAAATTCTTCTCTAATAAATAAGTGGTTGTGTGGTGTAGTTGTGATCACGTCTGCTTTACACGCGGAATGTCTCCGGTTCGATACCCGAAAGAACCTTCTTTTAAACTCAATGCAAATATTATTTGTATCAGTTCAAATTCTTCCCTAATAAATAAGTGGTTGTGATGTGTTGTTGTGATCACGTCTGCTTTACACACGGAATGTCTCCGGTTCGATACCCGAAAGAACCTTCTTTTAAACTCGATGCAAATAATATTTCTATCAGTTCAAATTCTTTATTAATAAATAAGTGGTTGTGATGTGTAGTGATGATCACGTCTGATTTACACGCGGAAGGTCTTCTTTTCGATACCCGAAAGAACCTTCTTTTAAACTCAATGCAAATGTTATTTCTATCAGTTCAAACTGTTCTCTAATAAATAAGTATTTGTGTGGTGTAGTGGTGATCACATCTGCTTTACTCGCGGAAGGTCTCCGGTTCGATACCCGAAAGAACCTTCTTTTAAACACAATGGAAATATGTTATTTCTGTCAGTTCAAATTCTTCTCTAATAAATAAGTGGTTGTGTGGTGTAGTGGTGATCACGTCTGCTTTACACTCGGAAAGTCGCCGGTTCGATACCCGAAAGAACCTTCTTTTAAATTCAATGGAAATGTTATTTCTATCAGTTCAAATTCTTCTCTCATAAATAAGTGGTTGTGTAGTGTAGTGGTGATCACGCCTGCTTTACTCGCGGAAGGTCTCCGGTTCGATACCCGAAAGAACCTTCTTTTAAACTCAATGGAAATGTTATTTCTATCAGTTCAAATTCTTCTCTCATAAATAAGTGGTTGTGTGTTGTAGTGGTGATCACGTCTGCTTTACTCGCGGAAGGTCTCCGGTTCGATACCTGAAAGAACCTTCTTTTAAACTCAATGGAAATATGTTATTTCTGTCAGTACAAATTCTTCTCTAATAAATAAGTGGTTGTGTGGTGTAGTGGTGATCACGTCTGCTTTACACTCGGAAAGTCGCCAGTACGATACCCGAAAGAACCTTCTTTTAAATTCAATGGAAATGTTATTTCTATCAGTTCAAATTCTTCTCTCATAAATAAGTGGTTGTGTGGTGTAGTGGTGATCACGCCTGTTTTACTCGCGGAAGGTCTCCGGTTCGATACCCGAAAGAACCTTCTTTTAAACTCAATGGAAATGTTATTTCTATCAGTTCAAATTCTTCCCTAATAAATAAGTGGTTGTGTGGTGTAGTGGTTATCACTCCTGCTTTACACGCGGAAGGTCTCCGGTTCGATACCCGAAAGAACCTTCTTTTAAACTCAATGGAAATATGTTATTTCTATCAGTTCAAATTCTTCTCTAATAAATAAGTGGTTGTGTGGTGTAGTGGTGATCACGTCTGCTTTACACACGGAAGGTCTCCGGTTCGATGCCCGAAAGAACCTTCTTTTAAACTCAATAGAAATGTTATTTCTATCAGTTCAAATTCTTATCTCGTAACTAAGTGGTTGTGTGGTGTAGTGGTGATCACGTCTGCTTTACTCGCGTAAGGTCTTCGTTTCGATACCCGAAAGAACCTTCTTTTAAACTCATTGCAAATGTTATTTCTATCAGTTCAAACTGTTCTCTAATAAATAAGTGGTTGTGTAGTGTAGTGGTGATCACATCTGCTTTACACGCGGAAGGTCTTCGTTTCTATCCTCGAAAGAAACTTCTTTTAAGCTCGACGCAAATGTTATTTCTCTTAGTTCAAATTCTTCCCTAATAAATAAGTGGTTGTGATGTGTAGTGGTGATCACGTCTACTTTACACGCGGAAGGTCTTCGTTTCGATTCCCGAAAGAACCTTCTTTTAAACTCGATGCAAATGTTATTTCTATCAGTTCAAATTCTTCCCTAATAAATAAGTGGTTGTGATGTGTAGTTGAGATCACGTCTGCTTTACACGCGGAAGGTCTTCGTTTCGATACCCGAAAGAACCTTCTATTAAACTCAATGTAAATGTTATATCTATGAGTTCAAATTCTATTCTAATTAATAAGTGTTTGTGTGGTGTAGTGGTGATCACGTCTGCTTTTAACGCGGAAGGTCTTCGTTTCGATCCCCGAAAGAACCTTCTTTTAAACTCGATGCAAATGTTATTTCTATCAGTTCAAATTCTTCTCTAATAAATAAGTGGTTGTGTGGTGTAGTGGTAATCACGTCTGCTTTACACGCGGAAGGTCTTCGTTTCGATACCCGAAAGAACCTTCTTTTAAACTCAATGCAAATGTTATTTCTATCAGTTCAAATTCTACTCTAATTAATAAGTGTTTGTGTGGTGTAGTGGTGATCACGTCTGCTTTACACGCGGAAGGTCTTCGTTTCGATCCCCGAAAGAACCTTCTTTTAAACTCGATGCAAATGTTATTTCTATCAGTTCAAATTCTTCTCTAATAAATAAGTGGATGTGTGGTGTAGTGGTGATCACGCCTGCTTTACACACGGAAGGTCTCCGGTACGATACCCGAAAGAAACTTCTTTTAATCTCAATGGAAATATGTTATTTGTATCAGTTCAAATTCTTCTCTAATAAATAAGTGGTTGTGTGGTGTAGTGGTGATCACGTCTGTTTTACACGCGGAATGTCTCCGGTTCGATACCCGAAAGAAACTTCTTTTAAACTCAATGGAAATGTTATTTCTATCAGTTCAAATTCTTATCTCATAATTAAGTGGGTGTGTGGTGTAGTGGTGATCACGTCTGCTTTACTCGCGTAAGGTCTCCGGTTCGATACCCGAAGTAACCTTCTTTTAAACTCAATGTAAATGTTATATCTATAAGTTCAAATTCTACTCTAATTAATAAGTGTTTGTGTGGTGTAGTGGTGATCACGTCTGCTTTACATGCGGAAGGTCTTCGGTTCGATACCCGAAAGAGCCTTCTTTTAAACTCAATGGAAATGTTATTTCTATCAGTTCAAATTCTTCTCTCATAAATAAGTGGTAGTGTGGTGTAGTGGTGATCACGCCTGCTTTACACGCGGAAGGTCTCCGGTTAGATACCAGAAAGATCCTTCTTTTAAACTCAATGGAAATATGTTATTTCTGTCAGTTCAAATTCTTCTCTAATAAATGAGTGGTTGTGTGGTGTAGTGGTGATCACGTCTGCTTTACACTCGGAAGGTCGCCGGTTCGATACCCGAAAGAACCTTCTTTTAAATTCAATGGAAATGTTATTTCTATCAGTTCAAATTCTTCTCTCATAAATAAGTGGTTGTGTGGTGTAGTGGTGATCACGCCTGCTTTACTCGCGGAAGGTCTCCACTTCGATACCCGAAAGAACCTTCTTTTAAACTCAATGGAAATGTTATTTCTATTAGTTCAAATTCTTCTCTAATATATAAGTGGTTGTGTGGTGTAGTTGTGATCACGTCTGCTTTACACGCGGAATGTCTCCGGTTCGATACCCGAAAGAACCTTCTTTTAAACTCAATGCAAATATTATTTGTATCAGTTCAAATTCTTCCCTAATAAATAAGTGGTTGTGATGTGTAGTTGTGATCACGTCTGCTTTACACACGGAATGTCTCCGGTTCGATACCCGAAAGAACCTTCTTTTAAACTCGATGCAAATAATATTTCTATCAGTTCAAATTCTTTATTAATAAATAAGTGGTTGTGATGTGTAGTGGTGATCACGTCTGATTTACACGCGGAAGGTCTTCTTTTCGATACCCGAAAGAACCTTCTTTTAAACTCAATGCAAATGTTATTTCTATCAGTTCAAACTGTTCTCTAATAAATAAGTGGTTGTGTGGTGTAGTGGTGATCACGTCTGCTTTACACTCGGAAAGTCGCCAGTACGATACCCGAAAGAACCTTCTTTTAAATTCAATGGAAATGTTATTTCTATCAGTTCAAATTCTTCTCTCATAAATAAGTGGTTGTGTGGTGTAGTGGTGATCACGCCTGTTTTACTCGCGGAAGGTCTCCGGTTCGATACCCGAAAGAACCTTCTTTTAAACTCAATGGAAATGTTATTTCTATCAGTTCAAATTCTTCCCTAATAAATAAGTGGTTGTGTGGTGTAGTGGTTATCACTCCTGCTTTACACGCGGAAGGTCTCCGGTTCGATACCCGAAAGAACCTTCTTTTAAACTCAATGGAAATATGTTATTTCTATCAGTTCAAATTCTTCTCTAATAAATAAGTGGTTGTGTGGTGTAGTGGTGATCACGTCTGCTTTACACACGGAAGGTCTCCGGTTCGATGCCCGAAAGAACCTTCTTTTAAACTCAATAGAAATGTTATTTCTATCAGTTCAAATTCTTCTCTCGTAACTAAGTGGTTGTGTGGTGTAGTGGTGATCACGTCTGCTTTACTCGCGTAAGGTCTTCGTTTCGATACCCGAAAGAACCTTCTTTTAAACTCATTGCAAATGTTATTTCTATCAGTTCAAACTGTTCTCTAATAAATAAGTGGTTGTGTAGTGTAGTGGTGATCACATCTGCTTTACACGCGGAAAGTCTTGGTTTCTATCCTCGAAAGAAACTTCTTTTAAGCTCGACGCAAATGTTATTTCTCTTAGTTCAAATTCTTCCCTAATAAATAAGTGGTTGTGATGTGTAGTGGTGATCACGTCTACTTTACACGCGGAAGGTCTTCGTTTCGATTCCCGAAAGAACCTTCTTTTAAACTCGATGCAAATGTTATTTCTATCAGTTCAAATTCTTCCCTAATAAATAAGTGGTTGTGTGGTGTAGTGGTGATCACGCCTGCTTTACACACGGAAGGTCTCCGGTACGATACCCGAAAGAAACTTTTTTTAATCTCAATGGAAATATGTTATTTGTATCAGTTCAAATTCTTCTCTAATAAATAAGTGGTTGTGTGGTGTAGTGGTGATCACGTCTGCTTTACACGCGGAATGTCTCCGGTTCGATACCCGAAAGAAACTTCTTTTAAACTCAATGGAAATGTTATTTCTATCAGTTCAAATTCTTCTCTCATAAATAAGTGGGTGTGTGGTGTAGTGGTGATCACGTCTGCTTTACTCGCGTAAGGTCTCCGGTTCGATACCCGAAGTAACCTTCTTTTAAACTCAATGTAAATGTTATATCTATGAGTTCAAATTCTACTCTAATTAATAAGTGTTTGTGTGGTGTAGTGGTGATCACGTCTGCTTTACACGCGGAAGGTCTTCGGTTCGATACCCGAAAGAACCTTCTTTTAAACTCAATGCAAATATTATTTGTATCAGTTCAAATTCTTCCCTAATAAATAAGTGGTTGTGATGTGTTGTTGTGATCACGTCTGCTTTACACACGGAATGTCTCCGGTTCGATACCCGAAAGAACCTTCTTTTAAACTCGATGCAAATAATATTTCTATCAGTTCAAATTCTTTATTAATAAATAAGTGGTTGTGATGTGTAGTGGTGATCACGTCTGATTTATACGCGGAAGGTCTTCTTTTCGATACCCGAAAGAACCTTCTTTTAAACTCAATGCAAATGTTATTTCTATCAGTTCAAACTGTTCTCTAATAAATAAGTGGTTGTGTGGTGTAGTGGTGATCACGTCTGCTTTACTCGCGGAAGGTCTCCGGTTCGATACACGAAAGAACCTTCTTTTAAACTCAATGGAAATATGTTATTTCTGTCAGTTCAAATTCTTCTCTAATAAATAAGTGGTTGTGTGGTGTAGTGGTGATCACGTCTGCTTTACACTCGGAAAGTCGCCGGTTCGATACCCGAAAGAACCTTCTTTTAAATTCAATGGAAATGTTATTTCTATCAGTTCAAATTCTTCTCTCATAAATAAGTGGTTGTGTAGTGTAGTGGTGATCACGCCTGCTTTACTCGCGGAAGGTCTCCGGTTCGATACCCGAAAGAACCTTCTTTTAAACTCAATGGAAATGTTATTTCTATCAGTTCAAATTCTTCTCTCATAAATAAGTGGTTGTGTGTTGTAGTGGTGATCACGTCTGCTTTACTCGCGGAAGGTCTCCGGTTCGATACCTGAAAGAACCTTCTTTTAAACTCAATGGAAATATGTTATTTCTGTCAGTACAAATTCTTCTCTAATAAATAAGTGGTTGTGTGGTGTAGTGGTGATCACGTCTGCTTTACACTCGGAAAGTCGCCAGTACGATACCCGAAAGAACCTTCTTTTAAATTCAATGGAAATGTTATTTCTATCAGTTCAAATTCTCTCATAAATAAGTGGTTGTGTGGTGTAGTGGTGATCACGCCTGCTTTACTCGCGGAAGGTCTCCGGTTCGATACCCGAAAGAACCTTCTTTTAAACTCAATGGAAATGTTATTTCTATCAGTTCAAATTCTTCCCTAATAAATAAGTGGTTGTGTGGTGTAGTGGTTATCACTCCTGCTTTACACGCGGAAGGTCTCCGGTTCGATACCCGAAAGAACTTTCTTTTAAACTCAATGGAAATATGTTATTTCTATCAGTTCAAATTCTTCTCTAATAAATAAGTGGTTGTGTGGTGTAGTGGTGATCACGTCTGCTTTACACACGGAAGGTCTCCGGTTCGATGCCCGAAAGAACCTTCTTTTAAACTCAATAGAAATGTTATTTCTATCAGTTCAAATTCTTCTCTCGTAACTAAGTGGTTGTGTGGTGTAGTGGTGATCACGTCTGCTTTACTCGCGTAAGGTCTTCGTTTCGATACCCGAAAGAACCTTCTTTTAAACTCATTGCAAATGTTATTTCTATCAGTTCAAACTGTTCTCTAATAAATAAGTGGTTGTGTAGTGTAGTGGTGATCACATCTGCTTTACACGCGGAAGGTCTTCGTTTCGATCCCCGAAAGAACCTTCTTTTAAACTCAATGCAAATGTTATTTCTATCAGTTCAAATTCTACTCTAATTAATAAGTGTTTGTGTGGTGTAGTGGTGATCACGTCTGCTTTACACGCGGAAGGTCTTCGTTTCGATCCCCGAAAGAACCTTCTTTTAAACTCGATGCAAATGTTATTTCTATCAGTTCAAATTCTTCTCTAATAAATAAGTGGTTGTGTGGTGTAGTGGTGATCACGCCTGCTTTACACACGGAAGGTCTCCGGTACGATACCCCAAAAGAAACTTCTTTTAATCTCAATGGAAATATGTTATTTGTATCAGTTCAAATTCTTCTCTAATAAATAAGTGGTTGTGTGGTGTAGTGGTGATCACGTCTGCTTTACACACGGAAGGTCTCCGGTTCGATGCCCGAAAGAACCTTCTTTTAAACTCAATAGAAATGTTATTTCTATCAGTTCAAATTCTTCTCTCGTAACTAAGTGGTTGTGTGGTGTAGTGGTGATCACGTCTGCTTTACTCGCGTAAGGTCTTCGTTTCGATACCCGAAAGAACCTTCTTTTAAACTCATTGCAAATGTTATTTCTATCAGTTCAAACTGTTCTCTAATAAATAAGTGGTTGTGTAGTGTAGTGGTGATCACATCTGCTTTACACGCGGAAGGTCTTGGTTTCTATCCTCGAAAGAAACTTCTTTTAAGCTCGACGCAAATGTTATTTCTCTTAGTTCAAATTCTTCCCTAATAAATAAGTGGTTGTGATGTGTAGTGGTGATCACGTCTACTTTACACGCGGAAGGTCTTCGTTTCGATTCCCGAAAGAACCTTCTTTTAAACTCGATGCAAATGTTATTTCTATCAGTTCAAATTCTTCCCTAATAAATAAGTGGTTGTGATGTGTAGTTGAGATCACGTCTGCTTTACACGCGGAAGGTCTTCGTTTCGATCCCCGAAAGAACCTTCTTTTAAACTCGATGCAAATGTTATTTCTATCAGTTCAAATTCTTCTCTAATAAATAAGTGGTTGTGTGGTGTAGTGGTGATCACGCCTGCTTTACACACGGAAGGTCTCCGGTACGATACCCGAAAGAAACTTTTTTTAATCTCAATGGAAATATGTTATTTGTATCAGTTCAAATTCTTCTCTAATAAATAAGTGGTTGTGTGGTGTAGTGGTGATCACGTCTGCTTTACACGCGGAATGTCTCCGGTTCGATACCCGAAAGAAACTTCTTTTAAACTCAATGGAAATGTTATTTCTATCAGTTCAAATTCTTCTCTCATAAATAAGTGGGTGTGTGGTGTAGTGGTGATCACGTCTGCTTTACTCGCGTAAGGTCTCCGGTTCGATACCCGAAGTAACCTTCTTTTAAACTCAATGTAAATGTTATATCTATGAGTTCAAATTCTACTCTAATTAATAAGTGTTTGTGTGGTGTAGTGGTGATCACGTCTGCTTTACACGCGGAAGGTCTTCGGTTCGATACCCGAAAGAACCTTCTTTTAAACTCAATGCAAATATTATTTGTATCAGTTCAAATTCTTCCCTAATAAATAAGTGGTTGTGATGTGTTGTTGTGATCACGTCTGCTTTACACACGGAATGTCTCCGGTTCGATACCCGAAAGAACCTTCTTTTAAACTCGATGCAAATAATATTTCTATCAGTTCAAATTCTTTATTAATAAATAAGTGGTTGTGATGTGTAGTGGTGATCACGTCTGATTTATACGCGGAAGGTCTTCTTTTCGATACCCGAAAGAACCTTCTTTTAAACTCAATGCAAATGTTATTTCTATCAGTTCAAACTGTTCTCTAATAAATAAGTGGTTGTGTGGTGTAGTGGTGATCACGTCTGCTTTACTCGCGGAAGGTCTCCGGTTCGATACCCGAAAGAACCTTCTTTTAAACTCAATGGAAATATGTTATTTCTGTCAGTTCAAATTCTTCTCTAATAAATAAGTGGTTGTGTGGTGTAGTGGTGATCACGTCTGCTTTACACTCGGAAAGTCGCCGGTTCGATACCCGAAAGAACCTTCTTTTAAATTCAATGGAAATGTTATTTCTATCAGTTCAAATTCTTCTCTCATAAATAAGTGGTTGTGTAGTGTAGTGGTGATCACGCCTGCTTTACTCGCGGAAGGTCTCCGGTTCGATACCCGAAAGAACCTTCTTTTAAACTCAATGGAAATGTTATTTCTATCAGTTCAAATTCTTCTCTCATAAATAAGTGGTTGTGTGTTGTAGTGGTGATCACGTCTGCTTTACTCGCGGAAGGTCTCCGGTTCGATACCTGAAAGAACCTTCTTTTAAACTCAATGGAAATATGTTATTTCTGTCAGTACAAATTCTTCTCTAATAAATAAGTGGTTGTGTGGTGTAGTGGTGATCACGTCTGCTTTACACTCGGAAAGTCGCCAGTACGATACCCGAAAGAACCTTCTTTTAAATTTAATGGAAATGTTATTTCTATCAGTTCAAATTCTCTCATAAATAAGTGGTTGTGTGGTGTAGTGGTGATCACGCCTGCTTTACTCGCGGAAGGTCTCCGGTTCGATACCCGAAAGAACCTTCTTTTAAACTCAATGGAAATGTTATTTCTATCAGTTCAAATTCTTCCCTAATAAATAAGTGGTTGTGTGGTGTAGTGGTTATCACTCCTGCTTTACACGCGGAAGGTCTCCGGTTCGATACCCGAAAGAACTTTCTTTTAAACTCAATGGAAATATGTTATTTCTATCAGTTCAAATTCTTCTCTAATAAATAAGTGGTTGTGTGGTGTAGTGGTGATCACGTCTGCTTTACACACGGAAGGTCTCCGGTTCGATGCCCGAAAGAACCTTCTTTTAAACTCAATAGAAATGTTATTTCTATCAGTTCAAATTCTTCTCTCGTAACTAAGTGGTTGTGTGGTGTAGTGGTGATCACGTCTGCTTTACTCGCGTAAGGTCTTCGTTTCGATACCCGAAAGAACCTTCTTTTAAACTCATTGCAAATGTTATTTCTATCAGTTCAAACTGTTCTCTAATAAATAAGTGGTTGTGTAGTGTAGTGGTGATCACATCTGCTTTACACGCGGAAGGTCTTCGTTTCGATCCCCGAAAGAACCTTCTTTTAAACTCAATGCAAATGTTATTTCTATCAGTTCAAATTCTACTCTAATTAATAAGTGTTTGTGTGGTGTAGTGGTGATCACGTCTGCTTTACACGCGGAAGGTCTTCGTTTCGATCCCCGAAAGAACCTTCTTTTAAACTCGATGCAAATGTTATTTCTATCAGTTCAAATTCTTCTCTAATAAATAAGTGGTTGTGTGGTGTAGTGGTGATCACGCCTGCTTTACACACGGAAGGTCTCCGGTACGATACCCCAAAAGAAACTTCTTTTAATCTCAATGGAAATATGTTATTTGTATCAGTTCAAATTCTTCTCTAATAAATAAGTGGTGTAGTGGTGATCACGTCTGCTTTACACGCGGAATGTCTCCGGTTCGATACCCGAAAGAAACTTCTTTTAAACTCAATGGAAATGTTATTTCTATCAGTTCAAATTCTTCTCTCATAAATAAGTGGGTGTGTGGTGTAGTGGTGATCACGTCTGCTTTACTCGCGTAAGGTCTCCGGTTCGATACCCGAAGTAACCTTCTTTTAAACTCAATGTAAATGTTATATCTATGAGTTCAAATTCTACTCTAATTAATAAGTGTTTGTGTGGTGTAGTGGTGATCACGTCTGCTTTACACGCGGAAGGTCTTCGGTTCGATACCCGAAAGAGCCTTCTTTTAAACTCAATGGAAATGGTATTTCTATCAGTTCAAATTCTTCTCTCATAAAAAAGTGGTAGTGTGGTGTAGTGGTGATAACGCCTGCTTTACTCGCGGAAGGTCTCCGGTTCGATACCCGAAAGATCCTTCTTTTAAACTCAATGGAAATATGTTATTTCTGTCAGTTCAAATTCTTCTCTAATAAATAAGTGGTTGTGTGGTGTAGTGGTGATCACGTCTGCTTTACACTCGGAAGGTCTCCACTTCGATACCCGAAAGAACCTTCTTTTAAACTCAATGGAAATGTTATTTCCATTAGTTCAAATTCTTCTCTAATAAATAAGTGGTTGTGTGGTGTAGTTGTGATCACGTCTGCTTTACACGCGGAATGTCTCCGGTTCGATACCCGAAAGAACCTTCTTTTAAACTCAATGCAAATATTATTTGTATCAGTTCAAATTCTTCCCTAATAAATAAGTGGTTGTGATGTGTTGTTATGATCACGTCTGCTTTACACACGGAATGTCTCCGGTTCGATACCCGAAAGAACCTTCTTTTAAACTCGATGCAAATAATATTTCTATCAGTTCAAATTCTTTATTAATAAATAAGTGGTTGTGATGTGTAGTGGTGATCACGTCTGATTTACACGCGGAAGGTCTTCTTTTCGATACCCGAAAGAACCTTCTTTTAAACTCAATGCAAATGTTATTTCTATCAGTTCAAACTGTTCTCTAATAAATAAGTATTTGTGTGGTGTAGTGGTGATCACATCTGCTTTACTCGCGGAAGGTCTCCGGTTCGATACCCGAAAGAACCTTCTTTTAAACTCAATGGAAATATGTTATTTCTGTCAGTTCAAATTCTTCTCTAATAAATAAGTGGTTGTGTGGTGTAGTGGTGATCACGTCTGCTTTACTCGCGGAAGGTCTCCGGTTCGATACCCGAAAGAACCTTCTTTTAAACTCAATGGAAATGTTATTTCTATCAGTTCAAATTCTTCTCTCATAAATAAGTGGTTGTGTGTTGTAGTGGTGATCACGTCTGCTTTACTCGCGGAAGGTCTCCGGTTCGATACCTGAAAGAACCTTCTTTTAAACTCAATGGAAATATGTTATTTCTGTCAGTACAAATTCTTCTCTAATAAATAAGTGGTTGTGTGGTGTAGTGGTGATCACGTCTGCTTTACACTCGGAAAGTCGCCAGTACGATACCCGAAAGAACCTTCTTTTAAATTCAATGGAAATGTTATTTCTATCAGTTCAAATTCTTCTCTCATAAATAAGTGGTTGTGTGGTGTAGTGGTGATCACGCCTGTTTTACTCGCGGAAGGTCTCCGGTTCGATACCCGAAAGAACCTTCTTTTAAACTCAATGGAAATGTTATTTCTATCAGTTCAAATTCTTCCCTAATAAATAAGTGGTTGTGTGGTGTAGTGGTTATCACTCCTGCTTTACACGCGGAAGGTCTCCGGTTCGATACCCGAAAGAACCTTCTTTTAAACTCAATGGAAATATGTTATTTCTATCAGTTCAAATTCTTCTCTAATAAATAAGTGGTTGTGTGGTGTAGTGGTGATCACGTCAGCTTTACACACGGAAGGTCTCCGGTTCGATGCCCGAAAGAACCTTCTTTTAAACTCAATAGAAATGTTATTTCTATCAGTTCAAATTCTTCTCTCGTAACTAAGTGGTTGTGTGGTGTAGTGGTGATCACGTCTGCTTTACTCGCGTAAGGTCTTCGTTTCGATACCCGAAAGAACCGTCTTTTAAACTCATTGCAAATGTTATTTCTATCAGTTCAAACTGTTCTCTAATAAATAAGTGGTTGTGTAGTGTAGTGGTGATCACATCTGCTTTACACGCGGAAGGTCTTCGTTTCTATCCTCGAAAGAAACTTCTTTTAAGCTCGACGCAAATGTTATTTCTCTTAGTTCAAATTCTTCCCTAATAAATAAGTGGTTGTGATGTGTAGTGGTGATCACGTCTACTTTACACGCGGAAGGTCTTCGTTTCGATTCCCGAAAGAACCTTCTTTTAAACTCGATGCAAATGTTATTTATATCAGTTCAAATTCTTCCCTAATAAATAAGTGGTTGTGATGTGTAGTTGAGATCACGTCTGCTTTACACGCGGAAGGTCTTCGGTTCGATACCCGAAAGAACCTTCTATTAAACTCAATGTAAATGTTATATCTATGAGTTCAAATTCTATTCTAATTAATAAGTGTTTGTGTGGTGTAGTGGTGATCACGTCTGCTTTTAACGCGGAAGGTCTTCGTTTCGATCCCCGAAAGAACCTTCTTTTAAACTCGATGCAAATGTTATTTCTATCAGTTCAAATTCTTCTCTAATAAATAAGTGGTTGTGTGGTGTAGTGGTAATCACGTCTGCTTTACACGCGGAAGGTCTTCGTTTCGATACCCGAAAGAACCTTCTTTTAAACTCAATGCAAATGTTATTTCTATCAGTTCAAATTCTACTCTAATTAATAAGTGTTTGTGTGGTGTAGTGGTGATCACGTCTGCTTTACACGCGGAAGGTCTTCGTTTCGATCCCCGAAAGAACCTTCTTTTAAACTCGATGCAAATGTTATTTCTATCAGTTCAAATTCTTCTCTAATAAATAAGTGGTT
Organism: Metellina segmentata; assembly: GCA_947359465.1. Classification (NCBI taxonomy): domain Eukaryota; kingdom Metazoa; phylum Arthropoda; class Arachnida; order Araneae; family Tetragnathidae; genus Metellina; species Metellina segmentata. The sequence continues at coordinate 126,683,570 of OX375879.1, read as the reverse complement.
GTGTGGTGTAGTGGTGATCACGCCTGCTTTACACACGGAAGGTCTCCGGTACGATACCCGAAAGAAACTTCTTTTAATCTCAATGGAAATATGTTATTTGTATCAGTTTAAATTCTTCTCTAATAAATAAGTGGTTGTGTGGTGTAGTGGTGATCACGTCTGTTTTACACGCGGAATGTCTCCGGTTCGATACCCGAAAGAAACTTCTTTTAAACTCAATGGAAATGTTATTTCTATCAGTTCAAATTCTTCTCTCATAAATAAGTGGGTGTGTGGTGTAGTGGTGATCACGTCTGCTTTACACTCGGAAGGTCTCCACTTCGATACCCGAAAGAACCTTCTTTTAAACTCAATGGAAATGTTATTTCCATTAGTTCAAATTCTTCTCTAATAAATAAGTGGTTGTGTGGTGTAGTTGTGATCACGTCTGCTTTACACGCGGAATGTCTCCGGTTCGATACCCGAAAGAACCTTCTTTTAAACTCAATGCAAATATTATTTGTATCAGTTCAAATTCTTCCCTAATAAATAAGTGGTTGTCATGTGTTGTTGTGATCACGTCTGCTTTACACACGGAATGTCTCCGGTTCGATACCCGAAAGAACCTTCTTTTAAACTCGATGCAAATAATATTTCTATCAGTTCAAATTCTTTATTAATAAATAAGTGGTTGTGATGTGTAGTGGTGATCACGTCTGATTTACACGCGGAAGGTCTTCTTTTCGATACCCGAAAGAACCTTCTTTTAAACTCAATGCAAATGTTATTTCTATCAGTTCAAACTGTTCTCTAATAAATAAGTATTTGTGTGGTGTAGTGGTGATCACATCTGCTTTACTCGCGGAAGGTCTCCGGTTCGATACCCGAAAGAACCTTCTTTTAAACTCAATGGAAATATGTTATTTCTGTCAGTTCAAATTCTTCTCTAATAAATAAGTGGTTGTGTGGTGTAGTGGTGATCACGTCTGCTTTACTCGCGGAAGGTCTCCGGTTCGATACCCGAAAGAACCTTCTTTTAAACTCAATGGAAATGTTATTTCTATCAGTTCAAATTCTTCTTTCATAAATAAGTGGTTGTGTGTTGTAGTGGTGATCACGTCTGCTTTACTCGCGGAAGGTCTCCGGTTCGATACCTGAAAGAACCTTCTTTTAAACTCAATGGAAATATGTTATTTCTGTCAGTACAAATTCTTCTCTAATAAATAAGTGGTTGTGTGGTGTAGTGGTGATCACGTCTGCTTTACACTCGGAAAGTCGCCAGTACGATACCCGAAAGAACCTTCTTTTAAATTCAATGGAAATGTTATTTCTATCAGTTCAAATTCTTCTCTCATAAATAAGTGGTTGTGTGGTGTAGTGGTGATCACGCCTGTTTTACTCGCGGAAGGTCTCCGGTTCGATACCCGAAAGAACCTTCTTTTAAACTCAATGGAAATGTTATTTCTATCAGTTCAAATTCTTCCCTAATAAATAAGTGGTTGTGTGGTGTAGTGGTTATCACTCCTGCTTTACACGCGGAAGGTCTCCGGTTCGATACCCGAAAGAACCTTTTTTTAAACTCAATGGAAATATGTTATTTCTATCAGTTCAAATTCTTCTCTAATAAATAAGTGGTTGTGTGGTGTAGTGGTGATCACGTCTGCTTTACACACGGAAGGTCTCCGGTTCGATGCCCGAAAGAACCTTCTTTTAAACTCAATAGAAATGTTATTTCTATCAGTTCAAATTCTTCTCTCGTAACTAAGTGGTTGTGTGGTGTAGTGGTGATCACGTCTGCTTTACTCGCGTAAGGTCTTCGTTTCGATACCCGAAAGAACCTTCTTTTAAACTCATTGCAAATGTTATTTCTATCAGTTCAAACTGTTCTCTAATAAATAAGTGGTTGTGTAGTGTAGTGGTGATCACATCTGCTTTACACGCGGAAGGTCTTCGTTTCTATCCTCGAAAGAAACTTCTTTTAAGCTCGACGCAAATGTTATTTCTCTTAGTTCAAATTCTTCCCTAATAAATAAGTGGTTGTGATGTGTAGTGGTGATCACGTCTACTTTACACGCGGAAGGTCTTCGTTTCGATTCCCGAAAGAACCTTCTTTTAAACTCGATGCAAATGTTATTTCTATCAGTTCAAATTCTTCCCTAATAAATAAGTGGTTGTGATGTGTAGTTGAGATCACGTCTGCTTTACACGCGGAAGGTCTTCGGTTCGATACCCGAAAGAACCTTCTATTAAACTCAATGTAAATGTTATATCTATGAGTTCAAATTCTATTCTAATTAATAAGTGTTTGTGTGGTGTAGTGGTGATCACGTCTGCTTTTAACGCGGAAGGTCTTCGTTTCGATCCCCGAAAGAACCTTCTTTTAAACTCGATGCAAATGTTATTTCTATCAGTTCAAATTCTTCTCTAATAAATAAGTGGTTGTGTGGTGTAGTGGTAATCACGTCTGCTTTACACGCGGAAGGTCTTCGTTTCGATACCCGAAAGAACCTTCTTTTAAACTCAATGCAAATGTTATTTCTATCAGTTCAAATTCTACTCTAATTAATAAGTGTTTGTGTGGTGTAGTGGTGATCACGTCTGCTTTACACGCGGAAGGTCTTCGTTTCGATCCCCGAAAGAACCTTCTTTTAAACTCGATGCAAATGTTATTTCTATCAGTTCAAATTCTTCTCTTATAAATAAGTGGTTGTGTGGTGTAGTGGTGATCACGCCTGCTTTACACACGGAAGGTCTCCGGTACGATACCCGAAAGAAACTTCTTTTAATCTCAATGGAAATATGTTATTTGTATCAGTTTAAATTCTTCTCTAATAAATAAGTGGTTGTGTGGTGTAGTGGTGATCACGTCTGTTTTACACGCGGAATGTCTCCGGTTCGATACCCGAAAGAAACTTCTTTTAAACTCAATGGAAATGTTATTTCTATCAGTTCAAATTCTTCTCTCATAAATAAGTGGGTGTGTGGTGTAGTGGTGATCACGTCTGCTTTACTCGCGTAAGGTCTCCGGTTCGATACCCGAAGTAACCTTCTTTTAAACTCAATGTAAATGTTATATCTATGAGTTCAAATTCTACTCTAATTAATAAGTGTTTGTGTGGTGTAGTGGTGATCACGTCTGATTTACACGCGGAAGGTCTTCTTTTCGATACCCGAAAGAACCTTCTTTTAAACTCAATGCAAATGTTATTTCTATCAGTTCAAACTGTTCTCTAATAAATAAGTATTTGTGTGGTGTAGTGGTGATCACATCTGCTTTACTCGCGGAAGGTCTCCGGTTCGATACCCGAAAGAACCTTCTTTTAAACTCAATGGAAATATGTTATTTCTGTCAGTTCAAATTCTTCTCTAATAAATAAGTGGTTGTGTGGTGTAGTGGTGATCACGTCTGCTTTACTCGCGGAAGGTCTCCGGTTCGATACCCGAAAGAACCTTCTTTTAAACTCAATGGAAATGTTATTTCTATCAGTTCAAATTCTTCTTTCATAAATAAGTGGTTGTGTGTTGTAGTGGTGATCACGTCTGCTTTACTCGCGGAAGGTCTCCGGTTCGATACCTGAAAGAACCTTCTTTTAAACTCAATGGAAATATGTTATTTCTGTCAGTACAAATTCTTCTCTAATAAATAAGTGGTTGTGTTGTGTAGTGGTGATCACGTCTGCTTTACACTCGGAAAGTCGCCAGTACGATACCCGAAAGAACCTTCTTTTAAATTCAATGGAAATGTTATTTCTATCAGTTCAAATTCTTCTCTCATAAATAAGTGGTTGTGTGGTGTAGTGGTGATCACGCCTGTTTTACTCGCGGAAGGTCTCCGGTTCGATACCCGAAAGAACCTTCTTTTAAACTCAATGGAAATGTTATTTCTATCAGTTCAAATTCTTCCCTAATAAATAAGTGGTTGTGTGGTGTAGTGGTTATCACTCCTGCTTTACACGCGGAAGGTCTCCGGTTCGATACCCGAAAGAACCTTCTTTTAAACTCAATGGAAATATGTTATTTCTATCAGTTCAAATTCTTCTCTAATAAATAAGTGGTTGTGTGGTGTAGTGGTGATCACGTCTGCTTTACACACGGAAGGTCTCCGGTTCGATGCCCGAAAGAACCTTCTTTTAAACTCAATAGAAATGTTATTTCTATCAGTTCAAATTCTTCTCTCGTAACTAAGTGGTTGTGTGGTGTAGTGGTGATCACGTCTGCTTTACTCGCGTAAGGTCTTCGTTTCGATACCCGAAAGAACCTTCTTTTAAACTCATTGCAAATGTTATTTCTATCAGTTCAAACTGTTCTCTAATAAATAAGTGGTTGTGTAGTGTAGTGGTGATCACATCTGCTTTACACGCGGAAGGTCTTCGTTTCTATCCTCGAAAGAAACTTCTTTTAAGCTCGACGCAAATGTTATTTCTCTTAGTTCAAATTCTTCCCTAATAAATAAGTGGTTGTGATGTGTAGTGGTGATCACGTCTACTTTACACGCGGAAGGTCTTCGTTTCGATTCCCGAAAGAACCTTCTTTTAAACTCGATGCAAATGTTATTTCTATCAGTTCAAATTCTTCCCTAATAAATAAGTGGTTGTGATGTGTAGTTGAGATCACGTCTGCTTTACACGCGGAAGGTCTTCGGTTCGATACCCGAAAGAACCTTCTATTAAACTCAATGTAAATGTTATATCTATGAGTTCAAATTCTATTCTAATTAATAAGTGTTTGTGTGGTGTAGTGGTGATCACGTCTGCTTTTAACGCGGAAGGTCTTCGTTTCGATCCCCGAAAGAACCTTCTTTTAAACTCGATGCAAATGTTATTTCTATCAGTTCAAATTCTTCTCTAATAAATAAGTGGTTGTGTGGTGTAGTGGTAATCACGTCTGCTTTACACGCGGAAGGTCTTCGTTTCGATACCCGAAAGAACCTTCTTTTAAACTCAATGCAAATGTTATTTCTATCAGTTCAAATTCTACTCTAATTAATAAGTGTTTGTGTGGTGTAGTGGTGATCACGTCTGCTTTACACGCGGAAGGTCTTCGTTTCGATCCCCGAAAGAACCTTCTTTTAAACTCGATGCAAATGTTATTTCTATCAGTTCAAATTCTTCTCTAATAAATAAGTGGTTGTGTGGTGTAGTGGTGATCACGCCTGCTTTACACACGGAAGGTCTCCGGTACGATACCCGAAAGAAACTTCTTTTAATCTCAATGGAAATATGTTATTTGTATCAGTTTAAATTCTTCTCTAATAAATAAGTGGTTGTGTGGTGTAGTGGTGATCACGTCTGTTTTACACGCGGAATGTCTCCGGTTCGATACCCGAAAGAAACTTCTTTTAAACTCAATGGAAATGTTATTTCTATCAGTTCAAATTCTTCTCTCATAAATAAGTGGGTGTGTGGTGTAGTGGTGATCACGTCTGCTTTACTCGCGTAAGGTCTCCGGTTCGATACCCGAAGTAACCTTCTTTTAAACTCAATGTAAATGTTATATCTATGAGTTCAAATTCTACTCTAATTAATAAGTGTTTGTGTGGTGTAGTGGTGATCACGTCTGATTTACACGCGGAAGGTCTTCTTTTCGATACCCGAAAGAACCTTCTTTTAAACTCAATGCAAATGTTATTTCTATCAGTTCAAACTGTTCTCTAATAAATAAGTATTTGTGTGGTGTAGTGGTGATCACATCTGCTTTACTCGCGGAAGGTCTCCGGTTCGATACCCGAAAGAACCTTCTTTTAAACTCAATGGAAATATGTTATTTCTGTCAGTTCAAATTCTTCTCTAATAAATAAGTGGTTGTGTGGTGTAGTGGTGATCACGTCTGCTTTACTCGCGGAAGGTCTCCGGTTCGATACCCGAAAGAACCTTCTTTTAAACTCAATGGAAATGTTATTTCTATCAGTTCAAATTCTTCTTTCATAAATAAGTGGTTGTGTGTTGTAGTAGTGATCACGTCTGCTTTACTCGCGGAAGGTCTCCGGTTCGATACCTGAAAGAACCTTCTTTTAAACTCAATGGAAATATGTTATTTCTGTCAGTACAAATTCTTCTCTAATAAATAAGTGGTTGTGTTGTGTAGTGGTGATCACGTCTGCTTTACACTCGGAAAGTCGCCAGTACGATACCCGAAAGAACCTTCTTTTAAATTCAATGGAAATGTTATTTCTATCAGTTCAAATTCTTCTCTCATAAATAAGTGGTTGTGTGGTGTAGTGGTGATCACGCCTGTTTTACTCGCGGAAGGTCTCCGGTTCGATACCCGAAAGAACCTTCTTTTAAACTCAATGGAAATGTTATTTCTATCAGTTCAAATTCTTCCCTAATAAATAAGTGGTTGTGTGGTGTAGTGGTTATCACTCCTGCTTTACACGCGGAAGGTCTCCGGTTCGATACCCGAAAGAACCTTCTTTTAAACTCAATGGAAATATGTTATTTCTATCAGTTCAAATTCTTCTCTAATAAATAAGTGGTTGTGTGGTGTAGTGGTGATCACGTCTGCTTTACACACGGAAGGTCTCCGGTTCGATGCCCGAAAGAACCTTCTTTTAAACTCAATAGAAATGTTATTTCTATCAGTTCAAATTCTTCTCTCGTAACTAAGTGGTTGTGTGGTGTAGTGGTGATCACGTCTGCTTTACTCGCGTAAGGTCTTCGTTTCGATACCCGAAAGAACCTTCTTTTAAACTCATTGCAAATGTTATTTCTATCAGTTCAAACTGTTCTCTAATAAATAAGTGGTTGTGTAGTGTAGTGGTGATCACATCTGCTTTACACGCGGAAGGTCTTCGTTTCTATCCTCGAAAGAAACTTCTTTTAAGCTCGACGCAAATGTTATTTCTCTTAGTTCAAATTCTTCCCTAATAAATAAGTGGTTGTGATGTGTAGTGGTGATCACGTCTACTTTACACGCGGAAGGTCTTCGTTTCGATTCCCGAAAGAACCTTCTTTTAAACTCGATGCAAATGTTATTTCTATCAGTTCAAATTCTTCCCTAATAAATAAGTGGTTGTGATGTGTAGTTGAGATCACGTCTGCTTTACACGCGGAAGGTCTTCGGTTCGATACCCGAAAGAACCTTCTATTAAACTCAATGTAAATGTTATATCTATGAGTTCAAATTCTATTCTAATTAATAAGTGTTTGTGTGGTGTAGTGGTGATCACGTCTGCTTTTAACGCGGAAGGTCTTCGTTTCGATCCCCGAAAGAACCTTCTTTTAAACTCGATGCAAATGTTATTTCTATCAGTTCAAATTCTTCTCTAATAAATAAGTGGTTGTGTGGTGTAGTGGTAATCACGTCTGCTTTACACGCGGAAGGTCTTCGTTTCGATACCCGAAAGAACCTTCTTTTAAACTCAATGCAAATGTTATTTCTATCAGTTCAAATTCTACTCTAATTAATAAGTGTTTGTGTGGTGTAGTGGTGATCACGTCTGCTTTACACGCGGAAGGTCTTCGTTTCGATCCCCGAAAGAACCTTCTTTTAAACTCGATGCAAATGTTATTTCTATCAGTTCAAATTCTTCTCTAATAAATAAGTGGTTGTGTGGTGTAGTGGTGATCACGCCTGCTTTACACACGGAAGGTCTCCGGTACGATACCCGAAAGAAACTTCTTTTAATCTCAATGGAAATATGTTATTTGTATCAGTTTAAATTCTTCTCTAATAAATAAGTGGTTGTGTGGTGTAGTGGTGATCACGTCTGTTTTACACGCGGAATGTCTCCGGTTCGATACCCGAAAGAAACTTCTTTTAAACTCAATGGAAATGTTATTTCTATCAGTTCAAATTCTTCTCTCATAAATAAGTGGGTGTGTGGTGTAGTGGTGATCACGTCTGCTTTACTCGCGTAAGGTCTCCGGTTCGATACCCGAAGTAACCTTCTTTTAAACTCAATGTAAATGTTATATCTATGAGTTCAAATTCTACTCTAATTAATAAGTGTTTGTGTGGTGTAGTGGTGATCACGTCTGCTTTACACGCGGAAGGTCTTCGGTTCGATACCCGAAAGAGCCTTCTTTTAAACTCAATGGAAATGTTATTTCTATCAGTTCAAATTCTTCTCTCATAAATAAGTGGTAGTGTGGTGTAGTGGTGATCACGCCTGCTTTACACGCGGAAGGTCTCCGGTTAGATACCAGAAAGATCCTTCTTTTAAACTCAATGGAAATATGTTATTTCTGTCAGTTCAAATTCTTCTCTAATAAATGAGTGGTTGTGTGGTGTAGTGGTGATCACGTCTGCTTTACACTCGGAAGGTCGCCGGTTCGATACCCGAAAGAACCTTCTTTTAAATTCAATGGAAATGTTATTTCTATCAGTTCAAATCCTTCTCTCATAAATAAGTGGTTGTGTGGTGTAGTGGTGATCACGCCTGCTTTACTCGCGGAAGGTCTCCACTTCGATACCCGAAAGAACCTTCTTTTAAACTCAATGGAAATGTTATTTCTATTAGTTCAAATTCTTCTCTAATATATAAGTGGTTGTGTGGTGTAGTTGTGATCACGTCTGCTTTACACGCGGAATGTCTCCGGTTCGATACCCGAAAGAACCTTCTTTTAAACTCAATGCAAATATTATTTGTATCAGTTCAAATTCTTCCCTAATAAATAAGTGGTTGTGATGTGTAGTTGTGATCACGTCTGCTTTACACACGGAATGTCTCCGGTTCGATACCCGAAAGAACCTTCTTTTAAACTCGATGCAAATAATATTTCTATCAGTTCAAATTCTTTATTAATAAATAAGTGGTTGTGATGTGTAGTGGTGATCACGTCTGATTTACACGCGGAAGGTCTTCTTTTCGATACCCGAAAGAACCTTCTTTTAAACTCAATGCAAATGTTATTTCTATCAGTTCAAACTGTTCTCTAATAAATAAGTGGTTGTGTGGTGTAGTAGTGATCACGTCTGCTTTACACTCGGAAAGTCGCCAGTACGATACCCGAAAGAACCTTCTTTTAAATTCAATGAAAATGTTATTTCTATCAGTTCAAATTCTTCTCTCATAAATAAGTGGTTGTGTGGTGTAGTGGTGATCACGCCTGTTTTACTCGCGGAAGGTCTCCGGTTCGATACCCGAAAGAACCTTCTTTTAAACTCAATGGAAATGTTATTTCTATCAGTTCAAATTCTTCCCTAATAAATAAGTGGTTGTGTGGTGTAGTGGTTATCACTCCTGCTTTACACGCGGAAGGTCTCCGGTTCGATACCCGAAAGAACCTTCTTTTAAACTCAATGGAAATATGTTATTTCTATCAGTTCAAATTCTTCTCTAATAAATAAGTGGTTGTGTGGTGTAGTGGTGATCACGTCTGCTTTACACACGGAAGGTCTCCGGTTCGATGCCCGAAAGAACCTTCTTTTAAACTCAATAGAAATGTTATTTCTATCAGTTCAAATTCTTCTCTCATAAATAAGTGGGTGTGTGGTGTAGTGGTGATCACGTCTGCTTTACTCGCGTAAGGTCTCCGGTTCGATACCCGAAGTAACCTTCTTTTAAACTCAATGTAAATGTTATATCTATGAGTTCAAATTCTACTCTAATTAATAAGTGTTTGTGTGGTGTAGTGGTGATCACGTCTGCTTTACACGCGGAAGGTCTTCGGTTCGATACCCGAAAGAGCCTTCTTTTAAACTCAATGGAAATGGTATTTCTATCAGTTCAAATTCTTCTCTCATAAATAAGTGGGTGTGTGGTGTAGTGGTGATCACGTCTGCTTTACTCGCGTAAGGTCTCCGGTTCGATACCCGAAGTAACCTTCTTTTAAACTCAATGTAAATGTTATATCTATGAGTTCAAATTCTACTCTAATTAATAAGTGTTTGTGTGGTGTAGTGGTGATCACGTCTGCTTTACACGCGGAAGGTCTTCGGTTCGATACCCGAAAGAGCCTTCTTTTAAACTCAATGGAAATGGTATTTCTATCAGTTCAAATTCTTCTCTCATAAAAAAGTGGTAGTGTGGTGTAGTGGTGATCACGTCTGCTTTACACTCGGAAGGTCTCCACTTCGATACCCGAAAGAACCTTCTTTTAAACTCAATGGAAATGTTATTTCTATTAGTTCAAATTCTTCTCTAATAAATAAGTGGTTGTGTGGTGTAGTTGTGATCACGTCTGCTTTACACGCGGAATGTCTCCGGTTCGATACCCGAAAGAACCTTCTTTTAAACTCAATGCAAATATTATTTGTATCAGTTCAAATTCTTCCCTAATAAATAAGTGGTTGTGATGTGTTGTTGTGATCACGTCTGCTTTACACACGGAATGTCTCCGGTTCGATACCCGAAAGAACCTTCTTTTAAACTCGATGCAAATAATATTTCTATCAGTTCAAATTCTTTATTAATAAATAAGTGGTTGTGATGTGTAGTGATGATCACGTCTGATTTACACGCGGAAGGTCTTCTTTTCGATACCCGAAAGAACCTTCTTTTAAACTCAATGCAAATGTTATTTCTATCAGTTCAAACTGTTCTCTAATAAATAAGTATTTGTGTGGTGTAGTGGTGATCACATCTGCTTTACTCGCGGAAGGTCTCCGGTTCGATACCCGAAAGAACCTTCTTTTAAACTCAATGGAAATATGTTATTTCTGTCAGTTCAAATTCTTCTCTAATAAATAAGTGGTTGTGTGGTGTAGTGGTGATCACGTCTGCTTTACACTCGGAAAGTCGCCGGTTCGATACCCGAAAGAACCTTCTTTTAAATTCAATGGAAATGTTATTTCTATCAGTTCAAATTCTTCTCTCATAAATAAGTGGTTGTGTAGTGTAGTGGTGATCACGCCTGCTTTACTCGCGGAAGGTCTCCGGTTCGATACCCGAAAGAACCTTCTTTTAAACTCAATGGAAATGTTATTTCTATCAGTTCAAATTCTTCTCTCATAAATAAGTGGTTGTGTGTTGTAGTGGTGATCACGTCTGATTTACACGCGGAAGGTCTTCTTTTCGATACCCGAAAGAACCTTCTTTTAAACTCAATGCAAATGTTATTTCTATCAGTTCAAACTGTTCTCTAATAAATAAGTGGTTGTGTGGTGTAGTAGTGATCACGTCTGCTTTACACTCGGAAAGTCGCCAGTACGATACCCGAAAGAACCTTCTTTTAAATTCAATGAAAATGTTATTTCTATCAGTTCAAATTCTTCTCTCATAAATAAGTGGTTGTGTGGTGTAGTGGTGATCACGCCTGTTTTACTCGCGGAAGGTCTCCGGTTCGATACCCGAAAGAACCTTCTTTTAAACTCAATGGAAATGTTATTTCTATCAGTTCAAATTCTTCCCTAATAAATAAGTGGTTGTGTGGTGTAGTGGTTATCACTCCTGCTTTACACGCGGAAGGTCTCCGGTTCGATACCCGAAAGAACCTTCTTTTAAACTCAATGGAAATATGTTATTTCTATCAGTTCAAATTCTTCTCTAATAAATAAGTGGTTGTGTGGTGTAGTGGTGATCACGTCTGCTTTACACACGGAAGGTCTCCGGTTCGATGCCCGAAAGAACCTTCTTTTAAACTCAATAGAAATGTTATTTCTATCAGTTCAAATTCTTCTCTCATAAATAAGTGGGTGTGTGGTGTAGTGGTGATCACGTCTGCTTTACTCGCGTAAGGTCTCCGGTTCGATACCCGAAGTAACCTTCTTTTAAACTCAATGTAAATGTTATATCTATGAGTTCAAATTCTACTCTAATTAATAAGTGTTTGTGTGGTGTAGTGGTGATCACGTCTGCTTTACACGCGGAAGGTCTTCGGTTCGATACCCGAAAGAGCCTTCTTTTAAACTCAATGGAAATGGTATTTCTATCAGTTCAAATTCTTCTCTCATAAAAAAGTGGTAGTGTGGTGTAGTGGTGATCACGCCTGCTTTACTCGCGGAAGGTCTCCGGTTCGATACCCGAAAGATCCTTCTTTTAAACTCAATGGAAATATGTTATTTCTGTCAGTTCAAATTCTTCTCTAATAAATAAGTGGTTGTGTGGTGTAGTGGTGATCACGTCTGCTTTACACTCGGAAGGTCTCCACTTCGATACCCGAAAGAACCTTCTTTTAAACTCAATGGAAATGTTATTTCTATTAGTTCAAATTCTTCTCTAATAAATAAGTGGTTGTGTGGTGTAGTTGTGATCACGTCTGCTTTACACGCGGAATGTCTCCGGTTCGATACCCGAAAGAACCTTCTTTTAAACTCAATGCAAATATTACTCGTATCAGTTCAAATTCTTCCCTAATAAATAAGTGGTTGTGATGTGTTGTTGTGATCACGTCTGCTTTACACACGGAATGTCTCCGGTTCGATACCCGAAAGAACCTTCTTTTAAACTCGATGCAAATAATATTTCTATCAGTTCAAATTCTTTATTAATAAATAAGTGGTTGTGATGTGTAGTGATGATCACGTCTGATTTACACGCGGAAGGTCTTCTTTTCGATACCCGAAAGAACCTTCTTTTAAACTCAATGCAAATGTTATTTCTATCAGTTCAAACTGTTCTCTAATAAATAAGTATTTGTGTGGTGTAGTGGTGATCACATCTGCTTTACTCGCGGAAGGTCTCCGGTTCGATACCCGAAAGAACCTTCTTTTAAACTCAATGGAAATATGTTATTTCTGTCAGTTCAAATTCTTCTCTAATAAATAAGTGGTTGTGTGGTGTAGTGGTGATCACGTCTGCTTTACACTCGGAAAGTCGCCGGTTCGATACCCGAAAGAACCTTCTTTTAAATTCAATGGAAATGTTATTTCTATCAGTTCAAATTCTTCTCTCATAAATAAGTGGTTGTGTAGTGTAGTGGTGATCACGCCTGCTTTACTCGCGGAAGGTCTCCGGTTCGATACCCGAAAGAACCTTCTTTTAAACTCAATGGAAATGTTATTTCTATCAGTTCAAATTCTTCTCTCATAAATAAGTGGTTGTGTGTTGTAGTGGTGATCACGTCTGCTTTACTCGCGGAAGGTCTCCGGTTCGATACCTGAAAGAACCTTCTTTTAAACTCAATGGAAATATGTTATTTCTGTCAGTACAAATTCTTCTCTATTAAATAAGTGGTTGTGTGGTGTAGTGGTGATCACGTCTGCTTTACACTCGGAAAGTCGCCAGTACGATACCCGAAAGAACCTTCTTTTAAATTCAATGGAAATGTTATTTCTATCAGTTCAAATTCTTCTCTCATAAATAAGTGGTTGTGTGGTGTAGTGGTGATCACGCCTGTTTTACTCGCGGAAGGTCTCCGGTTCGATACCCGAAAGAACCTTCTTTTAAACTCAATGGAAATGTTATTTCTATCAGTTCAAATTCTTCCCTAATGAATAAGTGGTTGTGTGGTGTAGTGGTTATCACTCCTGCTTTACACGCGGAAGGTCTCCGGTTCGATACCCGAAAGAACCTTCTTTTAAACTCAATGGAAATATGTTATTTCTATCAGTTCAAATTCTTCTCTAATAAATAAGTGGTTGTGTGGTGTAGTGGTGATCACGTCTGCTTTACACACGGAAGGTCTCCGGTTCGATGCCCGAAAGAACCTTCTTTTAAACTCAATAGAAATGTTATTTCTATCAGTTCAAATTCTTATCTCGTAACTAAGTGGTTGTGTGGTGTAGTGGTGATCACGTCTGCTTTACTCGCGTAAGGTCTTCGTTTCGATACCCGAAAGAACCTTCTTTTAAACTCATTGCAAATGTTATTTCTATCAGTTCAAACTGTTCTCTAATAAATAAGTGGTTGTGTAGTGTAGTGGTGATCACATCTGCTTTACACGCGGAAGGTCTTCGTTTCTATCCTCGAAAGAAACTTCTTTTAAGCTCGACGCAAATGTTATTTCTCTTAGTTCAAATTCTTCCCTAATAAATAAGTGGTTGTGATGTGTAGTGGTGATCACGTCTACTTTACACGCGGAAGGTCTTCGTTTCGATTCCCGAAAGAACCTTCTTTTAAACTCGATGCAAATGTTATTTCTATCAGTTCAAATTCTTCCCTAATAAATAAGTGGTTGTGATGTGTAGTTGAGATCACGTCTGCTTTACACGCGGAAGGTCTTCGGTTCGATACCCGAAAGAACCTTCTATTAAACTCAATGTAAATGTTATATCTATGAGTTCAAATTCTATTCTAATTAATAAGTGTTTGTGTGGTGTAGTGGTGATCACGTCTGCTTTTAACGCGGAAGGTCTTCGTTTCGATCCCCGAAAGAACCTTCTTTTAAACTCGATGCAAATGTTATTTCTATCAGTTCAAATTCTTCTCTAATAAATAAGTGGTTGTGTGGTGTAGTGGTAATCACGTCTGCTTTACACTCGGAAAGTCGCCGGTTCGATACCCGAAAGAACCTTCTTTTAAATTCAATGGAAATGTTATTTCTATCAGTTCAAATTCTTCTCTCATAAATAAGTGGTTGTGTAGTGTAGTGGTGATCACGCCTGCTTTACTCGCGGAAGGTCTCCGGTTCGATACCCGAAAGAACCTTCTTTTAAACTCAATGGAAATGTTATTTCTATCAGTTCAAATTCTTCTCTCATAAATAAGTGGTTGTGTGTTGTAGTGGTGATCACGTCTGCTTTACTCGCGGAAGGTCTCCGGTTCGATACCTGAAAGAACCTTCTTTTAAACTCAATGGAAATATGTTATTTCTGTCAGTACAAATTCTTCTCTATTAAATAAGTGGTTGTGTGGTGTAGTGGTGATCACGTCTGCTTTACACTCGGAAAGTCGCCAGTACGATACCCGAAAGAACCTTCTTTTAAATTCAATGGAAATGTTATTTCTATCAGTTCAAATTCTTCTCTCATAAATAAGTGGTTGTGTGGTGTAGTGGTGATCACGCCTGTTTTACTCGCGGAAGGTCTCCGGTTCGATACCCGAAAGAACCTTCTTTTAAACTCAATGGAAATGTTATTTCTATCAGTTCAAATTCTTCCCTAATAAATAAGTGGTTGTGTGGTGTAGTGGTTATCACTCCTGCTTTACACGCGGAAGGTCTCCGGTTCGATACCCGAAAGAACCTTCTTTTAAACTCAATGGAAATATGTTATTTCTATCAGTTCAAATTCTTCTCTAATAAATAAGTGGTTGTGTGGTGTAGTGGTGATCACGTCTGCTTTACACACGGAAGGTCTCCGGTTCGATGCCCGAAAGAACCTTCTTTTAAACTCAATAGAAATGTTATTTCTATCAGTTCAAATTCTTATCTCGTAACTAAGTGGTTGTGTGGTGTAGTGGTGATCACGTCTGCTTTACTCGCGTAAGGTCTTCGTTTCGATACCCGAAAGAACCTTCTTTTAAACTCATTGCAAATGTTATTTCTATCAGTTCAAACTGTTCTCTAATAAATAAGTGGTTGTGTAGTGTAGTGGTGATCACATCTGCTTTACACGCGGAAGGTCTTCGTTTCTATCCTCGAAAGAAACTTCTTTTAAGCTCGACGCAAATGTTATTTCTCTTAGTTCAAATTCTTCCCTAATAAATAAGTGGTTGTGATGTGTAGTGGTGATCACGTCTACTTTACACGCGGAAGGTCTTCGTTTCGATTCCCGAAAGAACCTTCTTTTAAACTCGATGCAAATGTTATTTCTATCAGTTCAAATTCTTCCCTAATAAATAAGTGGTTGTGATGTGTAGTTGAGATCACGTCTGCTTTACACGCGGAAGGTCTTCATTTCGATACCCGAAAGAACCTTCTATTAAACTCAATGTAAATGTTATATCTATGAGTTCAAATTCTATTCTAATTAATAAGTGTTTGTGTGGTGTAGTGGTGATCACGTCTGCTTTTAACGCGGAAGGTCTTCGTTTCGATCCCCGAAAGAACCTTCTTTTAAACTCGATGCAAATGTTATTTCTATCAGTTCAAATTCTTCTCTAATAAATAAGTGGTTGTGTGGTGTAGTGGTAATCACGTCTGCTTTACACGCGGAAGGTCTTCGTTTCGATACCCGAAAGAACCTTCTTTTAAACTCAATGCAAATGTTATTTCTATCAGTTCAAATTCTACTCTAATTAATAAGTGTTTGTGTGGTGTAGTGGTGATCACGTCTGCTTTACACGCGGAAGGTCTTCGTTTCGATCCCCGAAAGAACCTTCTTTTAAACTCGATGCAAATGTTATTTCTATCAGTTCAAATTCTTCTCTAATAAATAAGTGGTTGTGTGGTGTAGTGGTGATCACGCCTGCTTTACACACGGAAGGTCTCCGGTACGATACCCGAAAGAAACTTCTTTTAATCTCAATGGAAATATGTTATTTGTATCAGTTTAAATTCTTCTCTAATAAATAAGTGGTTGTGTGGTGTAGTGGTGATCACGTCTGTTTTACACGCGGAATGTCTCCGGTTCGATACCCGAAAGAAACTTCTTTTAAACTCAATGGAAATGTTATTTCTATCAGTTCAAATTCTTCTCTCATAAATAAGTGGGTGTGTGGTGTAGTGGTGATCACGTCTGCTTTACTCGCGTAAGGTCTCCGGTTCGATACCCGAAGTAACCTTCTTTTAAACTCAATGTAAATGTTATATCTATGAGTTCAAATTCTACTCTAATTAATAAGTGTTTGTGTGGTGTAGTGGTGATCATGTCTGCTTTACACGCGGAAGGTCTTCGGTTCGATACCCGAAAGAGCCTTCTTTTAAACTCAATGGAAATGTTATTTCTATCAGTTCAAATTCTTCTCTCATAAATAAGTGGTAGTGTGGTGTAGTGGTGATCACGCCTGCTTTACACGCGGAAGGTCTCCGGTTAGATACCAGAAAGATCCTTCTTTTAAACTCAATGGAAATATGTTATTTCTGTCAGTTCAAATTCTTCTCTAATAAATGAGTGGTTGTGTGGTGTAGTGGTGATCACGTCTGCTTTACACTCGGAAGGTCGCCGGTTCGATACCCGAAAGAACCTTCTTTTAAATTCAATGGAAATGTTATTTCTATCAGTTCAAATCCTTCTCTCATAAATAAGTGGTTGTGTGGTGTAGTGGTGATCACGCCTGCTTTACTCGCGGAAGGTCTCCACTTCGATACCCGAAAGAACCTTCTTTTAAACTCAATGGAAATGTTATTTCTATTAGTTCAAATTCTTCTCTAATATATAAGTGGTTGTGTGGTGTAGTTGTGATCACGTCTGCTTTACACGCGGAATGTCTCCGGTTCGATACCCGAAAGAACCTTCTTTTAAACTCAATGCAAATATTATTTGTATCAGTTCAAATTCTTCCCTAATAAATAAGTGGTTGTGATGTGTAGTTGTGATCACGTCTGCTTTACACACGGAATGTCTCCGGTTCGATACCCGAAAGAACCTTCTTTTAAACTCGATGCAAATAATATTTCTATCAGTTCAAATTCTTTATTAATAAATAAGTGGTTGTGATGTGTAGTGGTGATCACGTCTGATTTACACGCGGAAGGTCTTCTTTTCGATACCCGAAAGAACCTTCTTTTAAACTCAATGCAAATGTTATTTCTATCAGTTCAAACTGTTCTCTAATAAATAAGTGGTTGTGTGGTGTAGTAGTGATCACGTCTGCTTTACACTCGGAAAGTCGCCAGTACGATACCCGAAAGAACCTTCTTTTAAATTCAATGAAAATGTTATTTCTATCAGTTCAAATTCTTCTCTCATAAATAAGTGGTTGTGTGGTGTAGTGGTGATCACGCCTGTTTTACTCGCGGAAGGTCTCCGGTTCGATACCCGAAAGAACCTTCTTTTAAACTCAATGGAAATGTTATTTCTATCAGTTCAAATTCTTCCCTAATAAATAAGTGGTTGTGTGGTGTAGTGGTTATCACTCCTGCTTTACACGCGGAAGGTCTCCGGTTCGATACCCGAAAGAACCTTCTTTTAAACTCAATGGAAATATGTTATTTCTATCAGTTCAAATTCTTCTCTAATAAATAAGTGGTTGTGTGGTGTAGTGGTGATCACGTCTGCTTTACACACGGAAGGTCTCCGGTTCGATGCCCGAAAGAACCTTCTTTTAAACTCAATAGAAATGTTATTTCTATCAGTTCAAATTCTTCTCTCATAAATAAGTGGGTGTGTGGTGTAGTGGTGATCACGTCTGCTTTACTCGCGTAAGGTCTCCGGTTCGATACCCGAAGTAACCTTCTTTTAAACTCAATGTAAATGTTATATCTATGAGTTCAAATTCTACTCTAATTAATAAGTGTTTGTGTGGTGTAGTGGTGATCACGTCTGCTTTACACGCGGAAGGTCTTCGGTTCGATACCCGAAAGAGCCTTCTTTTAAACTCAATGGAAATGGTATTTCTATCAGTTCAAATTCTTCTCTCATAAATAAGTGGGTGTGTGGTGTAGTGGTGATCACGTCTGCTTTACTCGCGTAAGGTCTCCGGTTCGATACCCGAAGTAACCTTCTTTTAAACTCAATGTAAATGTTATATCTATGAGTTCAAATTCTACTCTAATTAATAAGTGTTTGTGTGGTGTAGTGGTGATCACGTCTGCTTTACACGCGGAAGGTCTTCGGTTCGATACCCGAAAGAGCCTTCTTTTAAACTCAATGGAAATGGTATTTCTATCAGTTCAAATTCTTCTCTCATAAAAAAGTGGTAGTGTGGTGTAGTGGTGATCACGCCTGCTTTACTCGCGGAAGGTCTCCGGTTCGATACCCGAAAGATCCTTCTTTTAAACTCAATGGAAATATGTTATTTCTGTCAGTTCAAATTCTTCTCTAATAAATAAGTGGTTGTGTGGTGTAGTGGTGATCACGTCTGCTTTACACTCGGAAGGTCTCCACTTCGATACCCGAAAGAACCTTCTTTTAAACTCAATGGAAATGTTATTTCTATTAGTTCAAATTCTTCTCTAATAAATAAGTGGTTGTGTGGTGTAGTTGTGATCACGTCTGCTTTACACGCGGAATGTCTCCGGTTCGATACCCGAAAGAACCTTCTTTTAAACTCAATGCAAATATTATTTGTATCAGTTCAAATTCTTCCCTAATAAATAAGTGGTTGTGATGTGTTGTTGTGATCACGTCTGCTTTACACACGGAATGTCTCCGGTTCGATACCCGAAAGAACCTTCTTTTAAACTCGATGCAAATAATATTTCTATCAGTTCAAATTCTTTATTAATAAATAAGTGGTTGTGATGTGTAGTGATGATCACGTCTGATTTACACGCGGAAGGTCTTCTTTTCGATACCCGAAAGAACCTTCTTTTAAACTTAATGCAAATGTTATTTCTATCAGTTCAAACTGTTCTCTAATAAATAAGTATTTGTGTGGTGTAGTGGTGATCACATCTGCTTTACTCGCGGAAGGTCTCCGGTTCGATACCCGAAAGAACCTTCTTTTAAACTCAATGGAAATATGTTATTTCTGTCAGTTCAAATTCTTCTCTAATAAATAAGTGGTTGTGTGGTGTAGTGGTGATCACGTCTGCTTTACACTCGGAAAGTCGCCGGTTCGATACCCGAAAGAACCTTCTTTTAAATTCAATGGAAATGTTATTTCTATCAGTTCAAATTCTTCTCTCATAAATAAGTGGTTGTGTAGTGTAGTGGTGATCACGCCTGCTTTACTCGCGGAAGGTCTCCGGTTCGATACCCGAAAGAACCTTCTTTTAAACTCAATGGAAATGTTATTTCTATCAGTTCAAATTCTTCTCTCATAAATAAGTGGTTGTGTGTTGTAGTGGTGATCACGTCTGATTTACACGCGGAAGGTCTTCTTTTCGATACCCGAAAGAACCTTCTTTTAAACTCAATGCAAATGTTATTTCTATCA
The DNA here is from genome assembly GCA_947359465.1 of Metellina segmentata. NCBI lineage: Eukaryota > Metazoa > Arthropoda > Arachnida > Araneae > Tetragnathidae > Metellina > Metellina segmentata. Next base: position 126,663,847 of record OX375879.1, on the reverse strand, counting down.
GTTCAAACTGTTCTCTAATAAATAAGTGGTTGTGTGGTGTAGTAGTGATCACGTCTGCTTTACACTCGGAAAGTCGCCAGTACGATACCCGAAAGAACCTTCTTTTAAATTCAATGAAAATGTTATTTCTATCAGTTCAAATTCTTCTCTCATAAATAAGTGGTTGTGTGGTGTAGTGGTGATCACGCCTGTTTTACTCGCGGAAGGTCTCCGGTTCGATACCCGAAAGAACCTTCTTTTAAACTCAATGGAAATGTTATTTCTATCAGTTCAAATTCTTCCCTAATAAATAAGTGGTTGTGTGGTGTAGTGGTTATCACTCCTGCTTTACACGCGGAAGGTCTCCGGTTCGATACCCGAAAGAACCTTCTTTTAAACTCAATGGAAATATGTTATTTCTATCAGTTCAAATTCTTCTCTAATAAATAAGTGGTTGTGTGGTGTAGTGGTGATCACGTCTGCTTTACACACGGAAGGTCTCCGGTTCGATGCCCGAAAGAACCTTCTTTTAAACTCAATAGAAATGTTATTTCTATCAGTTCAAATTCTTCTCTCATAAATAAGTGGGTGTGTGGTGTAGTGGTGATCACGTCTGCTTTACTCGCGTAAGGTCTCCGGTTCGATACCCGAAGTAACCTTCTTTTAAACTCAATGTAAATGTTATATCTATGAGTTCAAATTCTACTCTAATTAATAAGTGTTTGTGTGGTGTAGTGGTGATCACGTCTGCTTTACACGCGGAAGGTCTTCGGTTCGATACCCGAAAGAGCCTTCTTTTAAACTCAATGGAAATGGTATTTCTATCAGTTCAAATTCTTCTCTCATAAATAAGTGGGTGTGTGGTGTAGTGGTGATCACGTCTGCTTTACTCGCGTAAGGTCTCCGGTTCGATACCCGAAGTAACCTTCTTTTAAACTCAATGTAAATGTTATATCTATGAGTTCAAATTCTACTCTAATTAATAAGTGTTTGTGTGGTGTAGTGGTGATCACGTCTGCTTTACACGCGGAAGGTCTTCGGTTCGATACCCGAAAGAGCCTTCTTTTAAACTCAATGGAAATGGTATTTCTATCAGTTCAAATTCTTCTCTCATAAAAAAGTGGTAGTGTGGTGTAGTGGTGATCACGCCTGCTTTACTCGCGGAAGGTCTCCGGTTCGATACCCGAAAGATCCTTCTTTTAAACTCAATGGAAATATGTTATTTCTGTCAGTTCAAATTCTTCTCTAATAAATAAGTGGTTGTGTGGTGTAGTGGTGATCACGTCTGCTTTACACTCGGAAGGTCTCCACTTCGATACCCGAAAGAACCTTCTTTTAAACTCAATGGAAATGTTATTTCTATTAGTTCAAATTCTTCTCTAATAAATAAGTGGTTGTGTGGTGTAGTTGTGATCACGTCTGCTTTACACGCGGAATGTCTCCGGTTCGATACCCGAAAGAACCTTCTTTTAAACTCAATGCAAATATTACTCGTATCAGTTCAAATTCTTCCCTAATAAATAAGTGGTTGTGATGTGTTGTTGTGATCACGTCTGCTTTACACACGGAATGTCTCCGGTTCGATACCCGAAAGAACCTTCTTTTAAACTCGATGCAAATAATATTTCTATCAGTTCAAATTCTTTATTAATAAATAAGTGGTTGTGATGTGTAGTGATGATCACGTCTGATTTACACGCGGAAGGTCTTCTTTTCGATACCCGAAAGAACCTTCTTTTAAACTCAATGCAAATGTTATTTCTATCAGTTCAAACTGTTCTCTAATAAATAAGTATTTGTGTGGTGTAGTGGTGATCACATCTGCTTTACTCGCGGAAGGTCTCCGGTTCGATACCCGAAAGAACCTTCTTTTAAACTCAATGGAAATATGTTATTTCTGTCAGTTCAAATTCTTCTCTAATAAATAAGTGGTTGTGTGGTGTAGTGGTGATCACGTCTGCTTTACACTCGGAAAGTCGCCGGTTCGATACCCGAAAGAACCTTCTTTTAAATTCAATGGAAATGTTATTTCTATCAGTTCAAATTCTTCTCTCATAAATAAGTGGTTGTGTAGTGTAGTGGTGATCACGCCTGCTTTACTCGCGGAAGGTCTCCGGTTCGATACCCGAAAGAACCTTCTTTTAAACTCAATGGAAATGTTATTTCTATCAGTTCAAATTCTTCTCTCATAAATAAGTGGTTGTGTGTTGTAGTGGTGATCACGTCTGCTTTACTCGCGGAAGGTCTCCGGTTCGATACCTGAAAGAACCTTCTTTTAAACTCAATGGAAATATGTTATTTCTGTCAGTACAAATTCTTCTCTAATAAATAAGTGGTTGTGTGGTGTAGTGGTGATCACGTCTGCTTTACACTCGGAAAGTCGCCAGTACGATACCCGAAAGAACCTTCTTTTAAATTCAATGGAAATGTTATTTCTATCAGTTCAAATTCTTCTCTCATAAATAAGTGGTTGTGTGGTGTAGTGGTGATCACGCCTGTTTTACTCGCGGAAGGTCTCCGGTTCGATACCCGAAAGAACCTTCTTTTAAACTCAATGGAAATTTTATTTCTATCAGTTCAAATTCTTCCCTAATAAATAAGTGGTTGTGTGGTGTAGTGGTTATCACTCCTGCTTTACACGCGGAAGGTCTCCGGTTCGATACCCGAAAGAACCTTCTTTTAAACTCAATGGAAATATGTTATTTCTATCAGTTCAAATTCTTCTCTAATAAATAAGTGGTTGTGTGGTGTAGTGGTGATTACGTCTGCTTTACACACGGAAGGTCTCCGGTTCGATGCCCGAAAGAACCTTCTTTTAAACTCAATAGAAATGTTATTTCTATCAGTTCAAATTCTTATCTCGTAACTAAGTGGTTGTGTGGTGTAGTGGTGATCACGTCTGCTTTACTCGCGTAAGGTCTTCGTTTCGATACCCGAAAGAACCTTCTTTTAAACTCATTGCAAATGTTATTTCTATCAGTTCAAACTGTTCTCTAATAAATAAGTGGTTGTGTAGTGTAGTGGTGATCACATCTGCTTTACACGCGGAAGGTCTTCGTTTCTATCCTCGAAAGAAACTTCTTTTAAGCTCGACGCAAATGTTATTTCTCTTAGTTCAAATTCTTCCCTAATAAATAAGTGGTTGTGATGTGTAGTGGTGATCACGTCTACTTTACACGCGGAAGGTCTTCGTTTCGATTCCCGAAAGAACCTTCTTTTAAACTCGATGCAAATGTTATTTCTATCAGTTCAAATTCTTCCCTAATAAATAAGTGGTTGTGATGTGTAGTTGAGATCACGTCTGCTTTACACGCGGAAGGTCTTCGTTTCGATACCCGAAAGAACCTTCTATTAAACTCAATGTAAATGTTATATCTATGAGTTCAAATTCTATTCTAATTAATAAGTGTTTGTGTGGTGTAGTGGTGATCACGTCTGCTTTTAACGCGGAAGGTCTTCGTTTCGATCCCCGAAAGAACCTTCTTTTAAACTCGATGCAAATGTTATTTCTATCAGTTCAAATTCTTCTCTAATAAATAAGTGGTTGTGTGGTGTAGTGGTAATCACGTCTGCTTTACACGCGGAAGGTCTTCGTTTCGATACCCGAAAGAACCTTCTTTTAAACTCAATGCAAATGTTATTTCTATCAGTTCAAATTCTACTCTAATTAATAAGTGTTTGTGTGGTGTAGTGGTGATCACGTCTGCTTTACACGCGGAAGGTCTTCGTTTCGATCCCCGAAAGAACCTTCTTTTAAACTCGATGCAAATGTTATTTCTATCAGTTCAAATTCTTCTCTAATAAATAAGTGGTTGTGTGGTGTAGTGGTGATCACGCCTGCTTTACACACGGAAGGTCTCCGGTACGATACCCGAAAGAAACTTCTTTTAATCTCAATGGAAATATGTTATTTGTATCAGTTCAAATTCTTCTCTAATAAATAAGTGGTTGTGTGGTGTAGTGGTGATCACGTCTGTTTTACACGCGGAATGTCTCCGGTTCGATACCCGAAAGAAACTTCTTTTAAACTCAATGGAAATGTTATTTCTATCAGTTCAAATTCTTCTCTCATAATTAAGTGGGTGTGTGGTGTAGTGGTGATCACGTCTGCTTTACTCGCGTAAGGTCTCCGGTTCGATACCCGAAGTAACCTTCTTTTAAACTCAATGTAAATGTTATATCTATGAGTTCAAATTCTACTCTAATTAATAAGTGTTTGTGTGGTGTAGTGGTGATCACGTCTGCTTTACACGCGGAAGGTCTTCGGTTCGATACCCGAAAGAGCCTTCTTTTAAACTCAATGGAAATGTTATTTCTATCAGTTCAAATTCTTCTCTCATAAATAAGTGGTAGTGTGGTGTAGTGGTGATCACGCCTGCTTTACACGCGGAAGGTCTCCGGTTAGATACCAGAAAGATCCTTCTTTTAAACTCAATGGAAATATGTTATTTCTGTCAGTTCAAATTCTTCTCTAATAAATGAGTGGTTGTGTGGTGTAGTGGTGATCACGTCTGCTTTACACTCGGAAGGTCGCCGGTTCGATACCCGAAAGAACCTTCTTTTAAATTCAATGGAAATGTTATTTCTATCAGTTCAAATTCTTCTCTCATAAATAAGTGGTTGTGTGGTGTAGTGGTGATCACGCCTGCTTTACTCGCGGAAGGTCTCCACTTCGATACCCGAAAGAACCTTCTTTTAAACTCAATGGAAATGTTATTTCTATTAGTTCAAATTCTTCTCTAATATATAAGTGGTTGTGTGGTGTAGTTGTGATCACGTCTGCTTTACACGCGGAATGTCTCCGGTTCGATACCCGAAAGAACCTTCTTTTAAACTCAATGCAAATATTATTTGTATCAGTTCAAATTCTTCCCTAATAAATAAGTGGTTGTGATGTGTAGTTGTGATCACGTCTGCTTTACACACGGAATGTCTCCGGTTCGATACCCGAAAGAACCTTCTTTTAAACTCGATGCAAATAATATTTCTATCAGTTCAAATTCTTTATTAATAAATAAGTGGTTGTGATGTGTAGTGGTGATCACGTCTGATTTACACGCGGAAGGTCTTCTTTTCGATACCCGAAAGAACCTTCTTTTAAACTCAATGCAAATGTTATTTCTATCAGTTCAAACTGTTCTCTAATAAATAAGTGGTTGTGTGGTGTAGTGGTGATCACGTCTGCTTTACACTCGGAAAGTCGCCAGTACGATACCCGAAAGAACCTTCTTTTAAATTCAATGGAAATGTTATTTCTATCAGTTCAAATTCTTCTCTCATAAATAAGTGGTTGTGTGGTGTAGTGGTGATCACGCCTGTTTTACTCGCGGAAGGTCTCCGGTTCGATACCCGAAAGAACCTTCTTTTAAACTCAATGGAAATGTTATTTCTATCAGTTCAAATTCTTCCCTAATAAATAAGTGGTTGTGTGGTGTAGTGGTTATCACTCCTGCTTTACACGCGGAAGGTCTCCGGTTCGATACCCGAAAGAACCTTCTTTTAAACTCAATGGAAATATGTTATTTCTATCAGTTCAAATTCTTCTCTAATAAATAAGTGGTTGTGTGGTGTAGTGGTGATCACGTCTGCTTTACACACGGAAGGTCTCCGGTTCGATGCCCGAAAGAACCTTCTTTTAAACTCAATAGAAATGTTATTTCTATCAGTTCAAATTCTTCTCTCGTAACTAAGTGGTTGTGTGGTGTAGTGGTGATCACGTCTGCTTTACTCGCGTAAGGTCTTCGTTTCGATACCCGAAAGAACCTTCTTTTAAACTCATTGCAAATGTTATTTCTATCAGTTCAAACTGTTCTCTAATAAATAAGTGGTTGTGTAGTGTAGTGGTGATCACATCTGCTTTACACGCGGAAGGTCTTGGTTTCTATCCTCGAAAGAAACTTCTTTTAAGCTCGACGCAAATGTTATTTCTCTTAGTTCAAATTCTTCCCTAATAAATAAGTGGTTGTGATGTGTAGTGGTGATCACGTCTACTTTACACGCGGAAGGTCTTCGTTTCGATTCCCGAAAGAACCTTCTTTTAAACTCGATGCAAATGTTATTTCTATCAGTTCAAATTCTTCCCTAATAAATAAGTGGTTGTGATGTGTAGTTGAGATCACGTCTGCTTTACACGCGGAAGGTCTTCGTTTCGATCCCCGAAAGAACCTTCTTTTAAACTCGATGCAAATGTTATTTCGATCAGTTCAAATTCTTCTCTAATAAATAAGTGGTTGTGTGGTGTAGTGGTGATCACGCCTGCTTTACACACGGAAGGTCTCCGGTACGATACCCGAAAGAAACTTTTTTTAATCTCAATGGAAATATGTTATTTGTATCAGTTCAAATTCTTCTCTAATAAATAAGTGGTTGTGTGGTGTAGTGGTGATCACGTCTGCTTTACACGCGGAATGTCTCCGGTTCGATACCCGAAAGAAACTTCTTTTAAACTCAATGGAAATGTTATTTCTATCAGTTCAAATTCTTCTCTCATAAATAAGTGGGTGTGTGGTGTAGTGGTGATCACGTCTGCTTTACTCGCGTAAGGTCTCCGGTTCGATACCCGAAGTAACCTTCTTTTAAACTCAATGTAAATGTTATATCTATGAGTTCAAATTCTACTCTAATTAATAAGTGTTTGTGTGGTGTAGTGGTGATCACGTCTGCTTTACACGCGGAAGGTCTTCGGTTCGATACCCGAAAGAACCTTCTTTTAAACTCAATGCAAATATTATTTGTATCAGTTCAAATTCTTCCCTAATAAATAAGTGGTTGTGATGTGTTGTTGTGATCACGTCTGCTTTACACACGGAATGTCTCCGGTTCGATACCCGAAAGAACCTTCTTTTAAACTCGATGCAAATAATATTTCTATCAGTTCAAATTCTTTATTAATAAATAAGTGGTTGTGATGTGTAGTGGTGATCACGTCTGATTTATACGCGGAAGGTCTTCTTTTCGATACCCGAAAGAACCTTCTTTTAAACTCAATGCAAATGTTATTTCTATCAGTTCAAACTGTTCTCTAATAAATAAGTGGTTGTGTGGTGTAGTGGTGATCACGTCTGCTTTACTCGCGGAAGGTCTCCGGTTCGATACCCGAAAGAACCTTCTTTTAAACTCAATGGAAATATGTTATTTCTGTCAGTTCAAATTCTTCTCTAATAAATAAGTGGTTGTGTGGTGTAGTGGTGATCACGTCTGCTTTACACTCGGAAAGTCGCCGGTTCGATACCCGAAAGAACCTTCTTTTAAATTCAATGGAAATGTTATTTCTATCAGTTCAAATTCTTCTCTCATAAATAAGTGGTTGTGTAGTGTAGTGGTGATCACGCCTGCTTTACTCGCGGAAGGTCTCCGGTTCGATACCCGAAAGAACCTTCTTTTAAACTCAATGGAAATGTTATTTCTATCAGTTCAAATTCTTCTCTCATAAATAAGTGGTTGTGTGTTGTAGTGGTGATCACGTCTGCTTTACTCGCGGAAGGTCTCCGGTTCGATACCTGAAAGAACCTTCTTTTAAACTCAATGGAAATATGTTATTTCTGTCAGTACAAATTCTTCTCTAATAAATAAGTGGTTGTGTGGTGTAGTGGTGATCACGTCTGCTTTACACTCGGAAAGTCGCCAGTACGATACCCGAAAGAACCTTCTTTTAAATTCAATGGAAATGTTATTTCTATCAGTTCAAATTCTCTCATAAATAAGTGGTTGTGTGGTGTAGTGGTGATCACGCCTGCTTTACTCGCGGAAGGTCTCCGGTTCGATACCCGAAAGAACCTTCTTTTAAACTCAATGGAAATGTTATTTCTATCAGTTCAAATTCTTCCCTAATAAATAAGTGGTTGTGTGGTGTAGTGGTTATCACTCCTGCTTTACACGCGGAAGGTCTCCGGTTCGATACCCGAAAGAACTTTCTTTTAAACTCAATGGAAATATGTTATTTCTATCAGTTCAAATTCTTCTCTAATAAATAAGTGGTTGTGTGGTGTAGTGGTGATCACGTCTGCTTTACACACGGAAGGTCTCCGGTTCGATGCCCGAATGAACCTTCTTTTAAACTCAATAGAAATGTTATTTCTATCAGTTCAAATTCTTCTCTCGTAACTAAGTGGTTGTGTGGTGTAGTGGTGATCACGTCTGCTTTACTCGCGTAAGGTCTTCGTTTCGATACCCGAAAGAACCTTCTTTTAAACTCATTGCAAATGTTATTTCTATCAGTTCAAACTGTTCTCTAATAATTAAGTGGTTGTGTAGTGTAGTGGTGATCACATCTGCTTTACACGCGGAAGGTCTTCGTTTCGATCCCCGAAAGAACCTTCTTTTAAACTCAATGCAAATGTTATTTCTATCAGTTCAAATTCTACTCTAATTAATAAGTGTTTGTGTGGTGTAGTGGTGATCACGTCTGCTTTACACGCGGAAGGTCTTCGTTTCGATCCCCGAAAGAACCTTCTTTTAAACTCGATGCAAATGTTATTTCTATCAGTTCAAATTCTTCTCTAATAAATAAGTGGTTGTGTGGTGTAGTGGTGATCACGCCTGCTTTACACACGGAAGGTCTCCGGTACGATACCCCAAAAGAAACTTCTTTTAATCTCAATGGAAATATGTTATTTGTATCAGTTCAAATTCTTCTCTAATAAATAAGTGGTTGTGTGGTGTAGTGGTGATCACGTCTGCTTTACACACGGAAGGTCTCCGGTTCGATGCCCGAAAGAACCTTCTTTTAAACTCAATAGAAATGTTATTTCTATCAGTTCAAATTCTTCTCTCGTAACTAAGTGGTTGTGTGGTGTAGTGGTGATCACGTCTGCTTTACTCGCGTAAGGTCTTCGTTTCGATACCCGAAAGAACCTTCTTTTAAACTCATTGCAAATGTTATTTCTATCAGTTCAAACTGTTGTCTAATAAATAAGTGGTTGTGTAGTGTAGTGGTGATCACATCTGCTTTACACGCGGAAGGTCTTGGTTTCTATCCTCGAAAGAAACTTCTTTTAAGCTCGACGCAAATGTTATTTCTCTTAGTTCAAATTCTTCCCTAATAAATAAGTGGTTGTGATGTGTAGTGGTGATCACGTCTACTTTACACGCGGAAGGTCTTCGTTTCGATTCCCGAAAGAACCTTCTTTTAAACTCGATGCAAATGTTATTTCTATCAGTTCAAATTCTTCCCTAATAAATAAGTGGTTGTGATGTGTAGTTGAGATCACGTCTGCTTTACACGCGGAAGGTCTTCGTTTCGATCCCCGAAAGAACCTTCTTTTAAACTCGATGCAAATGTTATTTCTATCAGTTCAAATTCTTCTCTAATAAATAAGTGGTTGTGTGGTGTAGTGGTGATCACGCCTGCTTTACACACGGAAGGTCTCCGGTACGATACCCGAAAGAAACTTTTTTTAATCTCAATGGAAATATGTTATTTGTATCAGTTCAAATTCTTCTCTAATAAATAAGTGGTTGTGTGGTGTAGTGGTGATCACGTCTGCTTTACACGCGGAATGTCTCCGGTTCGATACCCGAAAGAAACTTCTTTTAAACTCAATGGAAATGTTATTTCTATCAGTTCAAATTCTTCTCTCATAAATAAGTGGGTGTGTGGTGTAGTGGTGATCACGTCTGCTTTACTCGCGTAAGGTCTCCGGTTCGATACCCGAAGTAACCTTCTTTTAAACTCAATGTAAATGTTATATCTATGAGTTCAAATTCTACTCTAATTAATAAGTGTTTGTGTGGTGTAGTGGTGATCACGTCTGCTTTACACGCGGAAGGTCTTCGGTTCGATACCCGAAAGAACCTTCTTTTAAACTCAATGCAAATATTATTTGTATCAGTTCAAATTCTTCCCTAATAAATAAGTGGTTGTGATGTGTTGTTGTGATCACGTCTGCTTTACACACGGAATGTCTCCGGTTCGATACCCGAAAGAACCTTCTTTTAAACTCGATGCAAATAATATTTCTATCAGTTCAAATTCTTTATTAATAAATAAGTGGTTGTGATGTGTAGTGGTGATCACGTCTGATTTATACGCGGAAGGTCTTCTTTTCGATACCCGAAAGAACCTTCTTTTAAACTCAATGCAAATGTTATTTCTATCAGTTCAAACTGTTCTCTAATAAATAAGTGGTTGTGTGGTGTAGTGGTGATCACGTCTGCTTTACTCGCGGAAGGTCTCCGGTTCGATACCCGAAAGAACCTTCTTTTAAACTCAATGGAAATATGTTATTTCTGTCAGTTCAAATTCTTCTCTAATAAATAAGTGGTTGTGTGGTGTAGTGGTGATCACGTCTGCTTTACACTCGGAAAGTCGCCGGTTCGATACCCGAAAGAACCTTCTTTTAAATTCAATGGAAATGTTATTTCTATCAGTTCAAATTCTTCTCTCATAAATAAGTGGTTGTGTAGTGTAGTGGTGATCACGCCTGCTTTACTCGCGGAAGGTCTCCGGTTCGATACCCGAAAGAACCTTCTTTTAAACTCAATGGAAATGTTATTTCTATCAGTTCAAATTCTTCTCTCATAAATAAGTGGTTGTGTGTTGTAGTGATGATCACGTCTGCTTTACTCGCGGAAGGTCTCCGGTTCGATACCTGAAAGAACCTTCTTTTAAACTCAATGGAAATATGTTATTTCTGTCAGTACAAATTCTTCTCTAATAAATAAGTGGTTGTGTGGTGTAGTGGTGATCACGTCTGCTTTACACTCGGAAAGTCGCCAGTACGATACCCGAAAGAACCTTCTTTTAAATTCAATGGAAATGTTATTTCTATCAGTTCAAATTCTCTCATAAATAAGTGGTTGTGTGGTGTAGTGGTGATCACGCCTGCTTTACTCGCGGAAGGTCTCCGGTTCGATACCCGAAAGAACCTTCTTTTAAACTCAATGGAAATGTTATTTCTATCAGTTCAAATTCTTCCCTAATAAATAAGTGGTTGTGTGGTGTAGTGGTTATCACTCCTGCTTTACACGCGGAAGGTCTCCGGTTCGATACCCGAAAGAACTTTCTTTTAAACTCAATGGAAATATGTTATTTCTATCAGTTCAAATTCTTCTCTAATAAATAAGTGGTTGTGTGGTGTAGTGGTGATCACGTCTGCTTTACACACGGAAGGTCTCCGGTTCGATGCCCGAAAGAACCTTCTTTTAAACTCAATAGAAATGTTATTTCTATCAGTTCAAATTCTTCTCTCGTAACTAAGTGGTTGTGTGGTGTAGTGGTGATCACGTCTGCTTTACTCGCGTAAGGTCTTCGTTTCGATACCCGAAAGAACCTTCTTTTAAACTCATTGCAAATGTTATTTCTATCAGTTCAAACTGTTCTCTAATAAATAAGTGGTTGTGTAGTGTAGTGGTGATCACATCTGCTTTACACGCGGAAGGTCTTCGTTTCGATCCCCGAAAGAACCTTCTTTTAAACTCAATGCAAATGTTATTTCTATCAGTTCAAATTCTACTCTAATTAATAAGTGTTTGTGTGGTGTAGTGGTGATCACGTCTGCTTTACACGCGGAATGTCTCCGGTTCGATACCCGAAAGAAACTTCTTTTAAACTCAATGGAAATGTTATTTCTATCAGTTCAAATTCTTCTCTCATAAATAAGTGGGTGTGTGGTGTAGTGGTGATCACGTCTGCTTTACTCGCGTAAGGTCTCCGGTTCGATACCCGAAGTAACCTTCTTTTAAACTCAATGTAAATGTTATATCTATGAGTTCAAATTCTACTCTAATTAATAAGTGTTTGTGTGGTGTAGTGGTGATCACGTCTGCTTTACACGCGGAAGGTCTTCGGTTCGATACCCGAAAGAACCTTCTTTTAAACTCAATGCAAATATTATTTGTATCAGTTCAAATTCTTCCCTAATAAATAAGTGGTTGTGATGTGTTGTTGTGATCACGTCTGCTTTACACACGGAATGTCTCCGGTTCGATACCCGAAAGAACCTTCTTTTAAACTCGATGCAAATAATATTTCTATCAGTTCAAATTCTTTATTAATAAATAAGTGGTTGTGATGTGTAGTGGTGATCACGTCTGATTTATACGCGGAAGGTCTTCTTTTCGATACCCGAAAGAACCTTCTTTTAAACTCAATGCAAATGTTATTTCTATCAGTTCAAACTGTTCTCTAATAAATAAGTGGTTGTGTGGTGTAGTGGTGATCACGTCTGCTTTACTCGCGGAAGGTCTCCGGTTCGATACCCGAAAGAACCTTCTTTTAAACTCAATGGAAATATGTTATTTCTGTCAGTTCAAATTCTTCTCTAATAAATAAGTGGTTGTGTGGTGTAGTGGTGATCACGTCTGCTTTACACTCGGAAAGTCGCCGGTTCGATACCCGAAAGAACCTTCTTTTAAATTCAATGGAAATGTTATTTCTATCAGTTCAAATTCTTCTCTCATAAATAAGTGGTTGTGTAGTGTAGTGGTGATCACGCCTGCTTTACTCGCGGAAGGTCTCCGGTTCGATACCCGAAAGAACCTTCTTTTAAACTCAATGGAAATGTTATTTCTATCAGTTCAAATTCTTCTCTCATAAATAAGTGGTTGTGTGTTGTAGTGATGATCACGTCTGCTTTACTCGCGGAAGGTCTCCGGTTCGATACCTGAAAGAACCTTCTTTTAAACTCAATGGAAATATGTTATTTCTGTCAGTACAAATTCTTCTCTAATAAATAAGTGGTTGTGTGGTGTAGTGGTGATCACGTCTGCTTTACACTCGGAAAGTCGCCAGTACGATACCCGAAAGAACCTTCTTTTAAATTCAATGGAAATGTTATTTCTATCAGTTCAAATTCTCTCATAAATAAGTGGTTGTGTGGTGTAGTGGTGATCACGCCTGCTTTACTCGCGGAAGGTCTCCGGTTCGATACCCGAAAGAACCTTCTTTTAAACTCAATGGAAATGTTATTTCTATCAGTTCAAATTCTTCCCTAATAAATAAGTGGTTGTGTGGTGTAGTGGTTATCACTCCTGCTTTACACGCGGAAGGTCTCCGGTTCGATACCCGAAAGAACTTTCTTTTAAACTCAATGGAAATATGTTATTTCTATCAGTTCAAATTCTTCTCTAATAAATAAGTGGTTGTGTGGTGTAGTGGTGATCACGTCTGCTTTACACACGGAAGGTCTCCGGTTCGATGCCCGAAAGAACCTTCTTTTAAACTCAATAGAAATGTTATTTCTATCAGTTCAAATTCTTCTCTCGTAACTAAGTGGTTGTGTGGTGTAGTGGTGATCACGTCTGCTTTACTCGCGTAAGGTCTTCGTTTCGATACCCGAAAGAACCTTCTTTTAAACTCATTGCAAATGTTATTTCTATCAGTTCAAACTGTTCTCTAATAAATAAGTGGTTGTGTAGTGTAGTGGTGATCACATCTGCTTTACACGCGGAAGGTCTTCGTTTCGATCCCCGAAAGAACCTTCTTTTAAACTCAATGCAAATGTTATTTCTATCAGTTCAAATTCTACTCTAATTAATAAGTGTTTGTGTGGTGTAGTGGTGATCACGTCTGCTTTACACGCGGAAGGTCTTCGTTTCGATCCCCGAAAGAACCTTCTTTTAAACTCGATGCAAATGTTATTTCTATCAGTTCAAATTCTTCTCTAATAAATAAGTGGTTGTGTGGTGTAGTGGTGATCACGCCTGCTTTACACACGGAAGGTCTCCGGTACGATACCCCAAAAGAAACTTCTTTTAATCTCAATGGAAATATGTTATTTGTATCAGTTCAAATTCTTCTCTAATAAATAAGTGGTGTAGTGGTGATCACGTCTGCTTTACACGCGGAATGTCTCCGGTTCGATACCCGAAAGAAACTTCTTTTAAACTCAATGGAAATGTTATTTCTATCAGTTCAAATTCTTCTCTCATAAATAAGTGGGTGTGTGGTGTAGTGGTGATCACGTCTGCTTTACTCGCGTAAGGTCTCCGGTTCGATACACGAAGTAACCTTCTTTTAAACTCAATGTAAATGTTATATCTATGAGTTCAAATTCTACTCTAATTAATAAGTGTTTGTGTGGTGTAGTGGTGATCACGTCTGCTTTACACGCGGAAGGTCTTCGGTTCGATACCCGAAAGAGCCTTCTTTTAAACTCAATGGAAATGGTATTTCTATCAGTTCAAATTCTTCTCTCATAAAAAAGTGGTAGTGTGGTGTAGTGGTGATCACGCCTGCTTTACTCGCGGAAGGTCTCCGGTTCGATACCCGAAAGATCCTTCTTTTAAACTCAATGGAAATATGTTATTTCTGTCAGTTCAAATTCTTCTCTAATAAATAAGTGGTTGTGTGGTGTAGTTGTGATCACGTCTGCTTTACACGCGGAATGTCTCCGGTTCGATACCCGAAAGAACCTTCTTTTAAACTCAATGCAAATATTATTTGTATCAGTTCAAATTCTTCCCTAATAAATAAGTGGTTGTGATGTGTTGTTGTGATCACGTCTGCTTTACACACGGAATGTCTCCGGTTCGATACCCGAAAGAACCTTCTTTTAAACTCGATGCAAATAATATTTCTATCAGTTCAAATTCTTTATTAATAAATAAGTGGTTGTGATGTGTAGTGGTGATCACGTCTGATTTACACGCGGAAGGTCTTCTTTTCGATACCCGAAAGAACCTTCTTTTAAACTCAATGCAAATGTTATTTCTATCAGTTCAAACTGTTCTCTAATAAATAAGTATTTGTGTGGTGTAGTGGTGATCACATCTGCTTTACTCGCGGAAGGTCTCCGGTTCGATACCCGAAAGAACCTTCTTTTAAACTCAATGGAAATATGTTATTTCTGTCAGTTCAAATTCTTCTCTAATAAATAAGTGGTTGTGTGGTGTAGTGGTGATCACGTCTGCTTTACTCGCGGAAGGTCTCCGGTTCGATACCCGAAAGAACCTTCTTTTAAACTCAATGGAAATGTTATTTCTATCAGTTCAAATTCTTCTCTCATAAATAAGTGGTTGTGTGTTGTAGTGGTGATCACGTCTGCTTTACTCGCGGAAGGTCTCCGGTTCGATACCTGAAAGAACCTTCTTTTAAACTCAATGGAAATATGTTATTTCTGTCAGTACAAATTCTTCTCTAATAAATAAGTGGTTGTGTGGTGTAGTGGTGATCACGTCTGCTTTACACTCGGAAAGTCGCCAGTACGATACCCGAAAGAACCTTCTTTTAAATTCAATGGAAATGTTATTTCTATCAGTTCAAATTCTTCTCTCATAAATAAGTGGTTGTGTGGTGTAGTGGTGATCACGCCTGTTTTACTCGCGGAAGGTCTCCGGTTCGATACCCGAAAGAACCTTCTTTTAAACTCAATGGAAATGTTATTTCTATCAGTTCAAATTCTTCCCTAATAAATAAGTGGTTGTGTGGTGTAGTGGTTATCACTCCTGCTTTACGCGCGGAAGGTCTCCGGTTCGATACCCGAAAGAACCTTCTTTTAAACTCAATGGAAATATGTTATTTCTATCAGTTCAAATTCTTCTCTAATAAATAAGTGGTTGTGTGGTGTAGTGGTGATCACGTCTGCTTTACACACGGAAGGTCTCCGGTTCGATGCCCGAAAGAACCTTCTTTTAAACTCAATAGAAATGTTATTTCTATCAGTTCAAATTCTTCTCTCGTAACTAAGTGGTTGTGTGGTGTAGTGGTGATCACGTCTGCTTTACTCGCGTAAGGTCTTCGTTTCGATACCCGAAAGAACCTTCTTTTAAACTCATTGCAAATGTTATTTCTATCAGTTCAAACTGTTCTCTAATAAATAAGTGGTTGTGTAGTGTAGTGGTGATCACATCTGCTTTACACGCGGAAGGACTTCGTTTCTATCCTCGAAAGAAACTTCTTTTAAGCTCGACGCAAATGTTATTTCTCTTAGTTCAAATTCTTCCCTAATAAATAAGTGGTTGTGATGTGTAGTGGTGATCACGTCTACTTTACACGCGGAAGGTCTTCGTTTCGATTCCCGAAAGAACCTTCTTTTAAACTCGATGCAAATGTTATTTCTATCAGTTCAAATTATTCCCTAATAAATAAGTGGTTGTGATGTGTAGTTGAGATCACGTCTGCTTTACACGCGGAAGGTCTTCGGTTCGATACCCGAAAGAACCTTCTATTAAACTCAATGTAAATGTTATATCTATGAGTTCAAATTCTATTCTAATTAATAAGTGTTTGTGTGGTGTAGTGGTGATCACGTCTGCTTTTAACGCGGAAGGTCTTCGTTTCGATCCCCGAAAGAACCTTCTTTTAAACTCGATGCAAATGTTATTTCTATCAGTTCAAATTCTTCTCTAATAAATAAGTGGTTGTGTGGTGTAGTGGTAATCACGTCTGCTTTACACGCGGAAGGTCTTCGTTTCGATACCCGAAAGAACCTTCTTTTAAACTCAATGCAAATGTTATTTCTATCAGTTCAAATTCTACTCTAATTAATAAGTGTTTGTGTGGTGTAGTGGTGATCACGTCTGCTTTACACGCGGAAGGTCTTCGTTTCGATCCCCGAAAGAACCTTCTTTTAAACTCGATGCAAATGTTATTTCTATCAGTTCAAATTCTTCTCTAATAAATAAGTGGTTGTGTGGTGTAGTGGTGATCACGCCTGCTTTACACACGGAAGGTCTCCGGTACGATACCCGAAAGAAACTTCTTTTAATCTCAATGGAAATATGTTATTTGTATCAGTTTAAATTCTTCTCTAATAAATAAGTGGTTGTGTGGTGTAGTGGTGATCACGTCTGTTTTACACGCGGAATGTCTCCGGTTCGATACCCGAAAGAAACTTCTTTTAAACTCAATGGAAATGTTATTTCTATCAGTTCAAATTCTTCTCTCATAAATAAGTGGGTGTGTGGTGTAGTGGTGATCACGTCTGCTTTACACTCGGAAGGTCTCCACTTCGATACCCGAAAGAACCTTCTTTTAAACTCAATGGAAATGTTATTTCCATTAGTTCAAATTCTTCTCTAATAAATAAGTGGTTGTGTGGTGTAGTTTTGATCACGTCTGCTTTACACGCGGAATGTCTCCGGTTCGATACCCGAAAGAACCTTCTTTTAAACTCAATGCAAATATTATTTGTATCAGTTCAAATTCTTCCCTAATAAATAAGTGGTTGTGATGTGTTGTTGTGATCACGTCTGCTTTACACACGGAATGTCTCCGGTTCGATACCCGAAAGAACCTTCTTTTAAACTCGATGCAAATAATATTTCTATCAGTTCAAATTCTTTATTAATAAATAAGTGGTTGTGATGTGTAGTGGTGATCACGTCTGATTTACACGCGGAAGGTCTTCTTTTCGATACCCGAAAGAACCTTCTTTTAAACTCAATGCAAATGTTATTTCTATCAGTTCAAACTGTTCTCTAATAAATAAGTATTTGTGTGGTGTAGTGGTGATCACATCTGCTTTACTCGCGGAAGGTCTCCGGTTCGATACCCGAAAGAACCTTCTTTTAAACTCAATGGAAATATGTTATTTCTGTCAGTTCAAATTCTTCTCTAATAAATAAGTGGTTGTGTGGTGTAGTGGTGATCACGTCTGCTTTACTCGCGGAAGGTCTCCGGTTCGATACCCGAAAGAACCTTCTTTTAAACTCAATGGAAATGTTATTTCTATCAGTTCAAATTCTTCTCTCATAAATAAGTGGTTGTGTGTTGTAGTGGTGATCACGTCTGCTTTACTCGCGGAAGGTCTCCGGTTCGATACCTGAAAGAACCTTCTTTTAAACTCAATGGAAATATGTTATTTCTGTCAGTACAAATTCTTCTCTAATAAATAAGTGGTTGTGTGGTGTAGTGGTGATCACGTCTGCTTTACACTCGGAAAGTCGCCAGTACGATACCCGAAAGAACCTTCTTTTAAATTCAATGGAAATGTTATTTCTATCAGTTCAAATTCTTCTCTCATAAATAAGTGGTTGTGTGGTGTAGTGGTGATCACGCCTGTTTTACTCGCGGAAGGTCTCCGGTTCGATACCCGAAAGAACCTTCTTTTAAACTCAATGGAAATGTTATTTCTATCAGTTCAAATTCTTCCCTAATAAATAAGTGGTTGTGTGGTGTAGTGGTTATCACTCCTGCTTTACACGCGGAAGGTCTCCGGTTCGATACCCGAAAGAACCTTCTTTTAAACTCAATGGAAATATGTTATTTCTATCAGTTCAAATTCTTCTCTAATAAATAAGTGGTTGTGTGGTGTAGTGGTGATCACGTCTGCTTTACACACGGAAGGTCTAAGGTTCGATGCCCGAAAGAACCTTCTTTTAAACTCAATAGAAATGTTATTTCTATCAGTTCAAATTCTTCTCTCGTAACTAAGTGGTTGTGTGGTGTAGTGGTGATCACGTCTGCTTTACTCGCGTAAGGTCTTCGTTTCGATACCCGAAAGAACCTTCTTTTAAACTCATTGCAAATGTTATTTCTATCAGTTCAAACTGTTCTCTAATAAATAAGTGGTTGTGTAGTGTAGTGGTGATCACATCTGCTTTACACGCGGAAGGTCTTCGTTTCTATCCTCGAAAGAAACTTCTTTTAAGCTCGACGCAAATGTTATTTCTCTTAGTTCAAATTCTTCCCTAATAAATAAGTGGTTGTGATGTGTAGTGGTGATCACGTCTACTTTACACGCGGAAGGTCTTCGTTTCGATTCCCGAAAGAACCTTCTTTTAAACTCGATGCAAATGTTATTTCTATCAGTTCAAATTCTTCCCTAATAAATAAGTGGTTGTGATGTGTAGTTGAGATCACGTCTGCTTTACACGCGGAAGGTCTTCGGTTCGATACCCGAAAGAACCTTCTATTAAACTCAATGTAAATGTTATATCTATGAGTTCAAATTCTATTCTAATTAATAAGTGTTTGTGTGGTGTAGTGGTGATCACGTCTGCTTTTAACGCGGAAGGTCTTCGTTTCGATCCCCGAAAGAACCTTCTTTTAAACTCGATGCAAATGTTATTTCTATCAGTTCAAATTCTTCTCTAATAAATAAGTGGTTGTGTGGTGTAGTGGTAATCACGTCTGCTTTACACGCGGAAGGTCTTCGTTTCGATACCCGAAAGAACCTTCTTTTAAACTCAATGCAAATGTTATTTCTATCAGTTCAAATTCTACTCTAATTAATAAGTGTTTGTGTGGTGTAGTGGTGATCACGTCTGCTTTACACGCGGAAGGTCTTCGTTTCGATCCCCGAAAGAACCTTCTTTTAAACTCGATGCAAATGTTATTTCTATCAGTTCAAATTCTTCTCTAATAAATAAGTGGTTGTGTGGTGTAGTGGTGATCACGCCTGCTTTACACACGGAAGGTCTCCGGTACGATACCCGAAAGAAACTTCTTTTAATCTCAATGGAAATATGTTATTTGTATCAGTTTAAATTCTTCTCTAATAAATAAGTGGTTGTGTGGTGTAGTGGTGATCACGTCTGTTTTACACGCGGAATGTCTCCGGTTCGATACCCGAAAGAAACTTCTTTTAAACTCAATGGAAATGTTATTTCTATCAGTTCAAATTCTTCTCTCATAAATAAGTGGGTGTGTGGTGTAGTGGTGATCACGTCTGCTTTACTCGCGTAAGGTCTCCGGTTCGATACCCGAAGTAACCTTCTTTTAAACTCAATGTAAATGTTATATCTATGAGTTCAAATTCTACTCTAATTAATAAGTGTTTGTGTGGTGTAGTGGTGATCACGTCTGCTTTACACGCGGAAGGTCTTCGGTTCGATACCCGAAAGAGCCTTCTTTTAAACTCAATGGAAATGTTATTTCTATCAGTTCAAATTCTTCTCTCATAAATAAGTGGTAGTGTGGTGTAGTGGTGATCACGCCTGCTTTACACGCGGAAGGTCTCCGGTTAGATACCAGAAAGATCCTTCTTTTAAACTCAATGGAAATATGTTATTTCTGTCAGTTCAAATTCTTCTCTAATAAATGAGTGGTTGTGTGGTGTAGTGGTGATCACGTCTGCTTTACACTCGGAAGGTCGCCGGTTCGATACCCGAAAGAACCTTCTTTTAAATTCAATGGAAATGTTATTTCTATCAGTTCAAATTCTTCTCTCATAAATAAGTGGTTGTGTGGTGTAGTGGTGATCACGCCTGCTTTACTCGCGGAAGGTCTCCACTTCGATACCCGAAAGAACCTTCTTTTAAACTCAATGGAAATGTTATTTCTATTAGTTCAAATTCTTCTCTAATATATAAGTGGTTGTGTGGTGTAGTTGTGATCACGTCTGCTTTACACGCGGAATGTCTCCGGTTCGATACCCGAAAGAACCTTCTTTTAAACTCAATGCAAATATTATTTGTATCAGTTCAAATTCTTCCCTAATAAATAAGTGGTTGTGATGTGTAGTTGTGATCACGTCTGCTTTACACACGGAAGGTCTCCGGTTCGATGCCCGAAAGAACCTTCTTTTAAACTCAATAGAAATGTTATTTCTATCAGTTCAAATTCTTCTCTCGTAACTAAGTGGTTGTGTGGTGTAGTGGTGATCACGTCTGCTTTACTCGCGTAAGGTCTTCGTTTCGATACCCGAAAGAACCTTCTTTTAAACTCATTGCAAATGTTATTTCTATCAGTTCAAACTGTTCTCTAATAAATAAGTGGTTGTGTAGTGTAGTGGTGATCACATCTGCTTTACACGCGGAAGGTCTTCGTTTCTATCCTCGAAAGAAACTTGTTTTAAGCTCGACGCAAATGTTATTTCTCTTAGTTCAAATTCTTCCCTAATAAATAAGTGGTTGTGATGTGTAGTGGTGATCACGTCTACTTTACACGCGGAAGGTCTTCGTTTCGATTCCCGAATGAACCTTCTTTTAAACTCGATGCAAATGTTATTTCTATCAGTTCAAATTCTTCCCTAATAAATAAGTGGTTGTGATGTGTAGTTGAGATCACGTCTGCTTTACACGCGGAAGGTCTTTGGTTCGATACCCGAAAGAACCTTCTATTAAACTCAATGTAAATGTTATATCTATGAGTTCAAATTCTATTCTAATTAATAAGTGTTTGTGTGGTGTAGTGGTGATCACGTCTGCTTTTAACGCGGAAGGTCTTCGTTTCGATCCCCGAAAGAACCTTCTTTTAAACTCGATGCAAATGTTATTTCTATCAGTTCAAATTCTTCTCTAATAAATAAGTGGTTGTGTGGTGTAGTGGTAATCACGTCTGCTTTACACGCGGAAGGTCTTCGTTTCGATACCCGAAAGAACCTTCTTTTAAACTCAATGCAAATGTTATTTCTATCAGTTCAAATTCTTCTCTAATAAATAAGTGGTTGTGTGTTGTAGTGGTAATCACGTCTGCTTTACACGCGGAAGGTCTTCGTTTCGATCCCCGAAAGAACCTTCTTTTAAACTCAATGCAAATGTTATTTCTATCAGTTCAAATTCTGCTCTAATTAATAAGTGTTTGTGTGGTGTAGTGGTGATCACGTCTGCTTTACACGCGGAAGGTCTTCGTTTCGATCCCCGAAAGAACCTTCTTTTAAACTCGATGCAAATGTTATTTCTATCAGTTCAAATTCTTCTCTAATAAATAAGTGGTTGTGTGGTGTAGTGGTGATCACGCCTGCTTTACACACGGAAGGTCTCCGGTACGATACCCGAAAGAAACTTCTTTTAATCTCAATGGAAATATGTTATTTGTATCAGTTCAAATTCTTCTCTAATAAATAAGTGGTTGTGTGGTGTAGTGGTGATCACGTCTGCTTTACACGCGGAATGTCTCCGGTTCGATACTCGAAAGAAACTTCTTTTAAACTCAATGGAAATGTTATTTCTATCAGTTCAAATTCTTCTCTCATAAATAAGTGGGTGTGTGGTGTAGTGGTGATCACGTCTGCTTTACTTGCGTAAGGTCTCCGGTTCGATACCCGAAGTAACCTTCTTTTAAACTCAATGTAAATGTTATATCTATGAGTTCATATTCTACTCTAATTAATAAGTGTTTGTGTGGTGTAGTGGTGATCACGTCTGCTTTACACGCGGAAGGTCTTCGGTTCGATACCCGAAAGAGCCTTCTTTTAAACTCAATGGAAATGTTATTTGTATCAGTTCAAATTCTTCCCTAATAAATAAGTGGTTGTGATGTGTAGTTGTGATCACGTCTGCTTTACACACGGAATGTCTCCGGTTCGATACCCGAAAGAACCTTCTTTTAAACTCGATGCAAATAATATTTCTATCAGTTCAAATTCTTTATTAATAAATAAGTGGTTGTGATGTGTAGTGGTGATCACGTCTGATTTACACGCGGAAGGTCTTCTTTTCGATACCCGAAAGAACCTTCTTTTAAACTCAATGCAAATGTTATTTCTATCAGTTCAAACTGTTCTCTAATAAATAAGTGGTTGTGTGGTGTAGTGGTGATCACGTCTGCTTTACACACGGAATGTCTCCGGTTCGATACCCGAAAGAACCTTCTTTTAAACTCAATGGAAATGTTATTTCTATCAGTTCAAATTCTTCTCTCATAAATAAGTGGTTGTGTGGTGTAGTGGTGATCACTCCTGCTTTACACGCGGAAGGTCTCCGGTTCGATACCCGAAAGATCCTTCTTTTAAACTCAATGGAAATATGTTATTTCTATCAGTTCAAATTCTTCTCTCATAAATAAGTGGTTGTGTGGTGTAGTGGTGATCACGCCTGCTTTACTCGCGGAAGGTCTCCACTTCGATACCGAAAGAACCTTCTTTTAAACTCAATGGAAATGTTATTTCTATTAGTTCAAATTCTTCTCTAATAAATAAGTGGTTGTGTGGTGTAGTTGTAATCACGTCTGCTTTACACGCGGAATGTCTCCGGTTCGATACCCGAAAGAACCTTCTTTTAAACTCAATGCAAATATTATTTGTATCAGTTCAAATTCTTCCCTAATAAATAAGTGGTTGTGATGTGTAGTTGTGATCACGTCTGCTTTACACACGGAATGTCTCCGGTTCGATACCCGAAAGAACCTTCTTTTAAACTCGATGCAAATAATATTTCTATCAGTTCAAATTCTTTATTAATAAATAAGTGGTTGTGATGTGTAGTGGTGATCACGTCTGATTTACACGCGGAAGGTCTTCTTTTCGATACCCGAAAGAACCTTCTTTTAAACTCAATGCAAATGTTATTTCTATCAGTTCAAACTGTTCTCTAATAAATAAGTGGTTGTGTAGTGTAGTGGTGGTCACGCCTGCTTTACTCGCGGAAGGTTTCCGGTTCGATACCCGAAGTAACCTTCTTTTAAACTCAATGTAAATGTTATATCTATGAGTTCAAATTCTACTCTAATTAATAAGTATTTGTGATGTGTAGTGGTGATCACGTCTGCTTTACACGCGGAAGGTCTTCGGTTCGATACCCGAAAGAGCCTTCTTTTAAACTCAATGGAAATGTTATTTCTATCAGTTCAAATTCTTCTCTCATAAATAAGTGGTAGTGTGGTGTAGTGGTGATCACGCCTGCTTTACACGCGGAAGGTCTCCGGTTAGATACCAGAAAGATCCTTCTTTTAAACTCAATGGAAATATGTTATTTCTGTCAGTTCAAATTCTTCTCTAATAAATGAGTGGTTGTGTGGTGTAGTGGTGATCACGTCTGCTTTACACTCGGAAGGTCGCCGGTTCGATACCCGAAAGAACATTCTTTTAAATTCAATGGAAATGTTATTTCTATGAGTTCAAATTCTTCTCTCATAAATAAGTGGTTGTGTGGTGTAGTGGTGATCACGCCTGCTTTACTCGCGGAAGGTCTCCACTTCGATACCCGAAAGAACCTTCTTTTAAACTCAATGGAAATGTTATTTCTATTAGTTCAAATTCTTCTCTAATAAATAAGTGGTTGTGTGGTGTAGTTGTGATCACGTCTGCTTTACACGCGGAATGTCTCCGGTTCGATACCCGAAAGAACCTTCTTTTAAACTCAATGGAAATATTATTTGTATCAGTTCAAATTCTTCCCTAATAAATAAGTGGTTGTGATGTGTAGTTGTGATCACGTCTGCTTTACACACGGAATGTCTCCGGTTCGATACCCGAAAGAACCTTCTTTTAAACTCGATGCAAATAATATTTCTATCAGTTCAAATTCTTTATTAATAAATAAGTGGTTGTGATGTGTAGTGGTGATCACGTCTGATTTACACGCGGAAGGTCTTCTTTTCGATACCCGAAAGAACCTTCTTTTAAACTCAATGCAAATGTTATTTCTATCAGTTCAAACTGTTCTCTAATAAATAAGTGGTTGTGTGGTGTAGTGGTGATCACGTCTGCTTTACACTCGGAAAGTCGCCAGTACGATACCCGAAAGAACCTTCTTTTAAATTCAATGGAAATGTTATTTCTATCAGTTCAAATTCTTCTCTCATAAATAAGTGGTTGTGTGGTGTAGTGGTGATCACGCCTGCTTTACTCGCGGAAGGTCTCCACTTCGATACCCGAAAGAACCTTCTTTTAAACTCAATGGAAATGTTATTTCTATTAGTTCAAATTCTTCTCTAATAAATAAGTGGTTGTGTGGTGTAGTTGTGATCACGTCTGCTTTACACGCGGAATGTCTCCGGTTCGATACCCGAAAGAACCTTCTTTTAAACTCAATGTAAATGTTATATCTATGAGTTCAAATTCTACTCTAATTAATAAGTGTTTGTGTGGTGTAGTGGTGATCACGTCTGCTTTACGCGCGGAAGGTCTTCGGTTCGATACCCGAAAGAGCCTTCTTTTAAACTCAATGGAAATGTTATTTCTATCAGTTCAAATTCTTCTGTCATAAATAAGTGGTAGTGTGGTGTAGTGGTGATCACGCCTGTTTTATTCGCGGAAGGTCTTCTTTTCGATACCCGAAAGAACCTTCTTTTAAACTCAATGCAAATGTTATTTCTATCAGTTCAAACTGTTCTCTAATAAATAAGTGGTTGTGTGGTGTAGTGGTGATCACGTCTGCTTTACACTCGGAAAGTCGCCAGTACGATACCCGAAAGAACCTTCTTTTAAATTCAATGGAAATGTTATTTCTATCAGTTCAAATTCTTCTCTCATAAATAAGTGGTTGTGTGGTGTAGTGGTGATCACGCCTGTTTTATTCGCGGAAGGTCTCCGGTTCGATACCCGAAAGAACCTTCTTTTAAACTCAATGGAAATGTTATTTCTATCAGTTCAAATTCTTCCCTAATAAATAAGTGGTTGTGTGGTGTAGTGGTTATCACTCCTGCTTTACACGCGGAAGGTCTCCGGTTCGATACCCGAAAGAACCTTCTTTTAAACTCAATAGAAATGTTATTTCTATCAGTTCAAATTCTTCTCTCGTAACTAAGTGGTTGTGTGGTGTAGTGGTGATCACGTCTGCTTTACTCGCGTAAGGTCTTCGTTTCGATACCCGAAAGAACCTTCTTTTAAACTCATTGCAAATGTTATTTCTATCAGTTCAAACTGTTCTCTAATAAATAAGTGGTTGTGTAGTGTAGTGGTGATCACATCTGCTTTACACGCGGAAGGTCTTCGTTTCTATCCTCGAAAGAAACTTCTTTTAAGCTCGACGCAAATGTTATTTCTCTTAGTTCAAATTCTTCCCTAATAAATAAGTGGTTGTGATGTGTAGTGGTGATCACGTCTACTTTACACGCGGAAGGTCTTCGTTTCGATTCCCGAAAGAACCTTCTTTTAAACTCGATGCAAATGTTATTTCTATCAGTTCAAATTCTTCCCTAATAAATAAGTGGTTGTGATGTGTAGTTGAGATCACGTCTGCTTTACACACGGAAGGTCTCCGGTACGATACCCGAAAGAAACTTCTTTTAATCTCAATGGAAATATGTTATTTGTATCAGTTCAAATTCTTCTCTAATAAATAAGTGGTTGTGTGGTGTAGTGGTGATCACGTCTGCTTTACACGCGGAAGGTCTTCGTTTCGATCCCCGAAAGAACCTTCTTTTAAACTCGATGCAAATGTTATTTCTATCAGTTCAAATTCTTCTCTAATAAATAAGTGGTTGTGTGGTGTAGTGGTAATCACGTCTGCTTTACACGCGGAAGGTCTTCGTTTCGATACCCGAAAGAACCTTCTTTTAAACTCAATGCAAATGTTATTTCTATCAGTTCAAATTCTTCTCTAATAAATAAGTGGTTGTGTGTTGTAGTGGTAATCACGTCTGCTTTACACGCGGAAGGTCTTCGTTTCGATCCCCGAAAGAACCTTCTTTTAAACTCAATGCAAATGTTATTTCTATCAGTTCAAATTCTGCTCTAATTAATAAGTGTTTGTGTGGTGTAGTGGTGATCACGTCTGCTTTACACGCGGAAGGTCTTCGTTTCGATCCCCGAAAGAACCTTCTTTTAAACTCGATGCAAATGTTATTTCTATCAGTTCAAATTCTTCTCTAATAAATAAGTGGTTGTGTGGTGTAGTGGTGATCACGCCTTCTTTACACACGGAAGGTCTCCGGTACGATACCCGAAAGAAACTTCTTTTAATCTCAATGGAAATATGTTATTTGTATCAGTTCAAATTCTTCTCTAATAAATAAGTGGTTGTGTGGTGTAGTGGTGATCACGTCTGCTTTACACGCGGAATGTCTCCGGTTCGATACTCGAAAGAAACTTCTTTTAAACTCAATGGAAATGTTATTTCTATCAGTTCAAATTCTTCTCTCATAAATAAGTGGGTGTGTGGTGTAGTGGTGATCACGTCTGCTTTACTTGCGTAAGGTCTCCGGTTCGATACCCGAAGTAACCTTCTTTTAAACTCAATGTAAATGTTATATCTATGAGTTCATATTCTACTCTAATTAATAAGTGTTTGTGTGGTGTAGTGGTGATCACGTCTGCTTTACACGCGGAAGGTCTTCGGTTCGATACCCGAAAGAGCCTTCTTTTAAACTCAATGGAAATGTTATTTGTATCAGTTCAAATTCTTCCCTAATAAATAAGTGGTTGTGATGTGTAGTTGTGATCACGTCTGCTTTACACACGGAATGTCTCCGGTTCGATACCCGAAAGAACCTTCTTTTAAACTCGATGCAAATAATATTTCTATCAGTTCAAATTCTTTATTAATAAATAAGTGGTTGTGATGTGTAGTGGTGATCACGTCTGATTTACACGCGGAAGGTCTTCTTTTCGATACCCGAAAGAACCTTCTTTTAAACTCAATGCAAATGTTATTTCTATCAGTTCAAACTGTTCTCTAATAAATAAGTGGTTGTGTGGTGTAGTGGTGATCACGTCTGCTTTACACACGGAATGTCTCCGGTTCGATACCCGAAAGAACCTTCTTTTAAACTCAATGGAAATGTTATTTCTATCAGTTCAAATTCTTCTCTCATAAATAAGTGGTTGTGTGGTGTAGTGGTGATCACTCCTGCTTTACACGCGGAAGGTCTCCGGTTCGATACCCGAAAGATCCTTCTTTTAAACTCAATGGAAATATGTTATTTCTATCAGTTCAAATTCTTCTCTCATAAATAAGTGGTTGTGTGGTGTAGTGGTGATCACGCCTGCTTTACTCGCGGAAGGTCTCCACTTCGATACCGAAAGAACCTTCTTTTAAACTCAATGGAAATGTTATTTCTATTAGTTCAAATTCTTCTCTAATAAATAAGTGGTTGTGTGGTGTAGTTGTAATCACGTCTGCTTTACACGCGGAATGTCTCCGGTTCGATACCCGAAAGAACCTTCTTTTAAACTCAATGCAAATATTATTTGTATCAGTTCAAATTCTTCCCTAATAAATAAGTGGTTGTGATGTGTAGTTGTGATCACGTCTGCTTTACACACGGAATGTCTCCGGTTCGATACCCGAAAGAACCTTCTTTTAAACTCGATGCAAATAATATTTCTATCAGTTCAAATTCTTTATTAATAAATAAGTGGTTGTGATGTGTAGTGGTGATCACGTCTGATTTACACGCGGAAGGTCTTCTTTTCGATACCCGAAAGAACCTTCTTTTAAACTCAATGCAAATGTTATTTCTATCAGTTCAAACTGTTCTCTAATAAATAAGTGGTTGTGTAGTGTAGTGGTGGTCACGCCTGCTTTACTCGCGGAAGGTTTCCGGTTCGATACCCGAAGTAACCTTCTTTTAAACTCAATGTAAATGTTATATCTATGAGTTCAAATTCTACTCTAATTAATAAGTATTTGTGATGTGTAGTGGTGATCACGTCTGCTTTACACGCGGAAGGTCTTCGGTTCGATACCCGAAAGAGCCTTCTTTTAAACTCAATGGAAATGTTATTTCTATCAGTTCAAATTCTTCTCTCATAAATAAGTGGTAGTGTGGTGTAGTGGTGATCACGCCTGCTTTACACGCGGAAGGTCTCCGGTTAGATACCAGAAAGATCCTTCTTTTAAACTCAATGGAAATATGTTATTTCTGTCAGTTCAAATTCTTCTCTAATAAATGAGTGGTTGTGTGGTGTAGTGGTGATCACGTCTGCTTTACACTCGGAAGGTCGCCGGTTCGATACCCGAAAGAACATTCTTTTAAATTCAATGGAAATGTTATTTCTATGAGTTC
Source organism: Metellina segmentata (assembly GCA_947359465.1). Lineage (NCBI taxonomy): Eukaryota > Metazoa > Arthropoda > Arachnida > Araneae > Tetragnathidae > Metellina > Metellina segmentata. The sequence continues at coordinate 126,635,376 of OX375879.1, read as the reverse complement.
AAATTCTTCTCTCATAAATAAGTGGTTGTGTGGTGTAGTGGTGATCACGCCTGCTTTACTCGCGGAAGGTCTCCACTTCGATACCCGAAAGAACCTTCTTTTAAACTCAATGGAAATGTTATTTCTATTAGTTCAAATTCTTCTCTAATAAATAAGTGGTTGTGATGTGTAGTTGTGATCACGTCTGCTTTACACACGGAATGTCTCCGGTTCGATACCCGAAAGAACCTTCTTTTAAACTCGATGCAAATAATATTTCTATCAGTTCAAATTCTTTATTAATAAATAAGTGGTTGTGATGTGTAGTGGTGATCACGTCTGATTTACACGCGGAAGGTCTTCTTTTCGATACCCGAAAGAACCTTCTTTTAAACTCAATGCAAATGTTATTTCTATCAGTTCAAACTGTTCTCTAATAAATAAGTGGTTGTGTGGTGTAGTGGTGATCACGTCTGCTTTACACACGGAATGTCTCCGGTTCGATACCCGAAAGAACCGTCTTTTAAACTCAATGGAAATGTTATTTCTATCAGTTCAAATTCTTCTCTCATAAATAAGTGGTTGTGTGGTGTAGTGGTGATCACTCCTGCTTTACACGCGGAAGGTCTCCGGTTCGATACCCGAAAGATCCTTCTTTTAAACTCAATGGAAATATGTTATTTCTATCAGTTCAAATTCTTCTCTCATAAATAAGTGGTTGTGTGGTGTAGTGGTGATCACGCCTGCTTTACTCGCGGAAGGTCTCCACTTCGATACCGAAAGAACCTTCTTTTAAACTCAATGGAAATGTTATTTCTATTAGTTCAAATTCTTCTCTAATAAATAAGTGGTTGTGTGGTGTAGTTGTAATCACGTCTGCTTTACACGCGGAATGTCTCCGGTTCGATACCCGAAAGAACCTTCTTTTAAACTCAATGCAAATATTATTTGTATCAGTTCAAATTCTTCCCTAATAAATAAGTGGTTGTGATGTGTAGTTGTGATCACGTCTGCTTTACACACGGAATGTCTCCGGTTCGATACCCGAAAGAACCTTCTTTTAAACTCGATGCAAATAATATTTCTATCAGTTCAAATTCTTTATTAATAAATAAGTGGTTGTGATGTGTAGTGGTGATCACGTCTGATTTACACGCGGAAGGTCTTCTTTTCGATACCCGAAAGAACCTTCTTTTAAACTCAATGCAAATGTTATTTCTATCAGTTCAAACTGTTCTCTAATAAATAAGTGGTTGTGTAGTGTAGTGGTGGTCACGCCTGCTTTACTCGCGGAAGGTTTCCGGTTCGATACCCGAAGTAACCTTCTTTTAAACTCAATGTAAATGTTATATCTATGAGTTCAAATTCTACTCTAATTAATAAGTATTTGTGATGTGTAGTGGTGATCACGTCTGCTTTACACGCGGAAGGTCTTCGGTTCGATACCCGAAAGAGCCTTCTTTTAAACTCAATGGAAATGTTATTTCTATCAGTTCAAATTCTTCTCTCATAAATAAGTGGTAGTGTGGTGTAGTGGTGATCACGCCTGCTTTACACGCGGAAGGTCTCCGGTTAGATACCAGAAAGATCCTTCTTTTAAACTCAATGGAAATATGTTATTTCTGTCAGTTCAAATTCTTCTCTAATAAATGAGTGGTTGTGTGGTGTAGTGGTGATCACGTCTGCTTTACACTCGGAAGGTCGCCGGTTCGATACCCGAAAGAACATTCTTTTAAATTCAATGGAAATGTTATTTCTATGAGTTCAAATTCTTCTCTCATAAATAAGTGGTTGTGTGGTGTAGTGGTGATCACGCCTGCTTTACTCGCGGAAGGTCTCCACTTCGATACCCGAAAGAACCTTCTTTTAAACTCAATGGAAATGTTATTTCTATTAGTTCAAATTCTTCTCTAATAAATAAGTGGTTGTGTGGTGTAGTTGTGATCACGTCTGCTTTACACGCGGAATGTCTCCGGTTCGATACCCGAAAGAACCTTCTTTTAAACTCAATGCAAATATTATTTGTATCAGTTCAAATTCTTCCCTAATAAATAAGTGGTTGTGATGTGTAGTTGTGATCACGTCTGCTTTACACACGGAATGTCTCCGGTTCGATACCCGAAAGAACCTTCTTTTAAACTCGATGCAAATAATATTTCTATCAGTTCAAATTCTTTATTAATAAATAAGTGGTTGTGATGTGTAGTGGTGATCACGTCTGATTTACACGCGGAAGGTCTTCTTTTCGATACCCGAAAGAACCTTCTTTTAAACTCAATGCAAATGTTATTTCTATCAGTTCAAACTGTTCTCTAATAAATAAGTGGTTGTGTGGTGTAGTGGTGATCACGTCTGCTTTACACTCGGAAAGTCGCCAGTACGATACCCGAAAGAACCTTCTTTTAAATTCAATGGAAATGTTATTTCTATCAGTTCAAATTCTTCTCTCATAAATAAGTGGTTGTGTGGTGTAGTGGTGATCACGCCTGCTTTACTCGCGGAAGGTCTCCACTTCGATACCCGAAAGAACCTTCTTTTAAACTCAATGGAAATGTTATTTCTATTAGTTCAAATTCTTCTCTAATAAATAAGTGGTTGTGTGGTGTAGTTGTGATCACGTCTGCTTTACACGCGGAATGTCTCCGGTTCGATACCCGAAAGAACCTTCTTTTAAACTCAATGTAAATGTTATATCTATGAGTTCAAATTCTACTCTAATTAATAAGTGTTTGTGTGGTGTAGTGGTGATCACGTCTGCTTTACGCGCGGAAGGTCTTCGGTTCGATACCCGAAAGAGCCTTCTTTTAAACTCAATGGAAATGTTATTTCTATCAGTTCAAATTCTTCTGTCATAAATAAGTGGTAGTGTGGTGTAGTGGTGATCACGCCTGTTTTATTCGCGGAAGGTCTTCTTTTCGATACCCGAAAGAACCTTCTTTTAAACTCAATGCAAATGTTATTTCTATCAGTTCAAACTGTTCTCTAATAAATAAGTGGTTGTGTGGTGTAGTGGTGATCACGTCTGCTTTACACTCGGAAAGTCGCCAGTACGATACCCGAAAGAACCTTCTTTTAAATTCAATGGAAATGTTATTTCTATCAGTTCAAATTCTTCTCTCATAAATAAGTGGTTGTGTGGTGTAGTGGTGATCACGCCTGTTTTATTCGCGGAAGGTCTCCGGTTCGATACCCGAAAGAACCTTCTTTTAAACTCAATGGAAATGTTATTTCTATCAGTTCAAATTCTTCCCTAATAAATAAGTGGTTGTGTGGTGTAGTGGTTATCACTCCTGCTTTACACGCGGAAGGTCTCCGGTTCGATACCCGAAAGAACCTTCTTTTAAACTCAATAGAAATGTTATTTCTATCAGTTCAAATTCTTCTCTCGTAACTAAGTGGTTGTGTGGTGTAGTGGTGATCACGTCTGCTTTACTCGCGTAAGGTCTTCGTTTCGATACCCGAAAGAACCTTCTTTTAAACTCATTGCAAATGTTATTTCTATCAGTTCAAACTGTTCTCTAATAAATAAGTGGTTGTGTAGTGTAGTGGTGATCACATCTGCTTTACACGCGGAAGGTCTTCGTTTCTATCCTCGAAAGAAACTTCTTTTAAGCTCGACGCAAATGTTATTTCTCTTAGTTCAAATTCTTCCCTAATAAATAAGTGGTTGTGATGTGTAGTGGTGATCACGTCTACTTTACACGCGGAAGGTCTTCGTTTCGATTCCCGAAAGAACCTTCTTTTAAACTCGATGCAAATGTTATTTCTATCAGTTCAAATTCTTCCCTAATAAATAAGTGGTTGTGATGTGTAGTTGAGATCACGTCTGCTTTACACGCGGAAGGTCTTCGGTTCGATACCCGAAAGAACCTTCTATTAAACTCAATGTAAATGTTATATCTATGAGTTCAAATTCTATTCTAATTAATAAGTGTTTGTGTGGTGTAGTGGTGATCACGTCTGCTTTTAACGCGGAAGGTCTTCGTTTCGATCCCCGAAAGAACCTTCTTTTAAACTCGATGCAAATGTTATTTCTATCAGTTCAAATTCTTCTCTAATAAATAAGTGGTTGTGTGGTGTAGTGGTAATCACGTCTGCTTTACACGCGGAAGGTCTTCGTTTCGATACCCGAAAGAACCTTCTTTTAAACTCAATGCAAATGTTATTTCTATCAGTTCAAATTCTACTCTAATTAATAAGTGTTTGTGTGGTGTAGTGGTGATCACGTCTGCTTTACACGCGGAAGGTCTTCGTTTCGATCCCCGAAAGAACCTTCTTTTAAACTCGATGCAAATGTTATTTCTATCAGTTCAAATTCTTCTCTAATAAATAAGTGGTTGTGTGGTGTAGTGGTGATCACGCCTGCTTTACACACGGAAGGTCTCCGGTACGATACCCGAAAGAAACTTCTTTTAATCTCAATGGAAATATGTTATTTGTATCAGTTTAAATTCTTCTCTAATAAATAAGTGGTTGTGTGGTGTAGTGGTGATCACGTCTGTTTTACACGCGGAATGTCTCCGGTTCGATACCCGAAAGAAACTTCTTTTAAACTCAATGGAAATGTTATTTCTATCAGTTCAAATTCTTCTCTCATAAATAAGTGGGTGTGTGGTGTAGTGGTGATCACGTCTGCTTTACTCGCGTAAGGTCTCCGGTTCGATACCCGAAGTAACCTTCTTTTAAACTCAATGTAAATGTTATATCTATGAGTTCAAATTCTACTCTAATTAATAAGTGTTTGTGTGGTGTAGTGGTGATCACGTCTGCTTTACACGCGGAAGGTCTTCGGTTCGATACCCGAAAGAGCCTTCTTTTAAACTCAATGGAAATGTTATTTCTATCAGTTCAAATTCTTCTCTCATAAATAAGTGGTAGTGTGGTGTAGTGGTGATCACGCCTGCTTTACACGCGGAAGGTCTCCGGTTAGATACCAGAAAGATCCTTCTTTTAAACTCAATGGAAATATGTTATTTCTGTCAGTTCAAATTCTTCTCTAATAAATGAGTGGTTGTGTGGTGTAGTGGTGATCACGTCTGCTTTACACTCGGAAGGTCGCCGGTTCGATACCCGAAAGAACCTTCTTTTAAATTCAATGGAAATGTTATTTCTATCAGTTCAAATTCTTCTCTCATAAATAAGTGGTTGTGTGGTGTAGTGGTGATCACGCCTGCTTTACTCGCGGAAGGTCTCCACTTCGATACCCGAAAGAACCTTCTTTTAAACTCAATGGAAATGTTATTTCTATTAGTTCAAATTCTTCTCTAATATATAAGTGGTTGTGTGGTGTAGTTGTGATCACGTCTGCTTTACACGCGGAATGTCTCCGGTTCGATACCCGAAAGAACCTTCTTTTAAACTCAATGCAAATATTATTTGTATCAGTTCAAATTCTTCCCTAATAAATAAGTGGTTGTGATGTGTAGTTGTGATCACGTCTGCTTTACACACGGAATGTCTCCGGTTCGATACCCGAAAGAACCTTCTTTTAAACTCGATGCAAATAATATTTCTATCAGTTCAAATTCTTTATTAATAAATAAGTGGTTGTGATGTGTAGTGGTGATCACGTCTGATTTACACGCGGAAGGTCTTCTTTTCGATACCCGAAAGAACCTTCTTTTAAACTCAATGCAAATGTTATTTCTATCAGTTCAAACTGTTCTCTAATAAATAAGTGGTTGTGTGGTGTAGTAGTGATCACGTCTGCTTTACACTCGGAAAGTCGCCAGTACGATACCCGAAAGAACCTTCTTTTAAATTCAATGAAAATGTTATTTCTATCAGTTCAAATTCTTCTCTCATAAATAAGTGGTTGTGTGGTGTAGTGGTGATCACGCCTGTTTTACTCGCGGAAGGTCTCCGGTTCGATACCCGAAAGAACCTTCTTTTAAACTCAATGGAAATGTTATTTCTATCAGTTCAAATTCTTCCCTAATAAATAAGTGGTTGTGTGGTGTAGTGGTTATCACTCCTGCTTTACACGCGGAAGGTCTCCGGTTCGATACCCGAAAGAACCTTCTTTTAAACTCAATGGAAATATGTTATTTCTATCAGTTCAAATTCTTCTCTAATAAATAAGTGGTTGTGTGGTGTAGTGGTGATCACGTCTGCTTTACACACGGAAGGTCTCCGGTTCGATGCCCGAAAGAACCTTCTTTTAAACTCAATAGAAATGTTATTTCTATCAGTTCAAATTCTTCTCTCGTAACTAAGTGGTTGTGTGGTGTAGTGGTGATCACGTCTGCTTTACTCGCGTAAGGTCTTCGTTTCGATACCCGAAAGAACCTTCTTTTAAACTCATTGCAAATGTTATTTCTATCAGTTCAAACTGTTCTCTAATAAATAAGTGGTTGTGTAGTGTAGTGGTGATCACATCTGCTTTACACGCGGAAGGTCTTCGTTTCTATCCTCGAAAGAAACTTGTTTTAAGCTCGACGCAAATGTTATTTCTCTTAGTTCAAATTCTTCCCTAATAAATAAGTGGTTGTGATGTGTAGTGGTGATCACGTCTACTTTACACGCGGAAGGTCTTCGTTTCGATTCCCGAAAGAACCTTCTTTTAAACTCGATGCAAATGTTATTTCTATCAGTTCAAATTCTTCCCTAATAAATAAGTGGTTGTGATGTGTAGTTGAGATCACGTCTGCTTTACACGCGGAAGGTCTTTGGTTCGATACCCGAAAGAACCTTCTATTAAACTCAATGTAAATGTTATATCTATGAGTTCAAATTCTATTCTAATTAATAAGTGTTTGTGTGGTGTAGTGGTGATCACGTCTGCTTTTAACGCGGAAGGTCTTCGTTTCGATCCCCGAAAGAACCTTCTTTTAAACTCGATGCAAATGTTATTTCTATCAGTTCAAATTCTTCTCTAATAAATAAGTGGTTGTGTGGTGTAGTGGTAATCACGTCTGCTTTACACGCGGAAGGTCTTCGTTTCGATACCCGAAAGAACCTTCTTTTAAACTCAATGCAAATGTTATTTCTATCAGTTCAAATTCTTCTCTAATAAATAAGTGGTTGTGTGTTGTAGTGGTAATCACGTCTGCTTTACACGCGGAAGGTCTTCGTTTCGATCCCCGAAAGAACCTTCTTTTAAACTCAATGCAAATGTTATTTCTATCAGTTCAAATTCTGCTCTAATTAATAAGTGTTTGTGTGGTGTAGTGGTGATCACGTCTGCTTTACACGCGGAAGGTCTTCGTTTCGATCCCCGAAAGAACCTTCTTTTAAACTCGATGCAAATGTTATTTCTATCAGTTCAAATTCTTCTCTAATAAATAAGTGGTTGTGTGGTGTAGTGGTGATCACGCCTGCTTTACACACGGAAGGTCTCCGGTACGATACCCGAAAGAAACTTCTTTTAATCTCAATGGAAATATGTTATTTGTATCAGTTCAAATTCTTCTCTAATAAATAAGTGGTTGTGTGGTGTAGTGGTGATCACGTCTGCTTTACACGCGGAATGTCTCCGGTTCGATACTCGAAAGAAACTTCTTTTAAACTCAATGGAAATGTTATTTCTATCAGTTCAAATTCTTCTCTCATAAATAAGTGGGTGTGTGGTGTAGTGGTGATCACGTCTGCTTTACTTGCGTAAGGTCTCCGGTTCGATACCCGAAGTAACCTTCTTTTAAACTCAATGTAAATGTTATATCTATGAGTTCATATTCTACTCTAATTAATAAGTGTTTGTGTGGTGTAGTGGTGATCACGTCTGCTTTACACGCGGAAGGTCTTCGGTTCGATACCCGAAAGAGCCTTCTTTTAAACTCAATGGAAATGTTATTTCTATCAGTTCAAATTCTTCTCTAATAAATAAGTGGTTGTGTGGTGTAGTGGTGATCACGCCTGCTTTACACACGGAAGGTCTCCGGTACGATACCCGAAAGAAACTTCTTTTAATCTCAATGGAAATATGTTATTTGTATCAGTTTAAATTCTTCTCTAATAAATAAGTGGTTGTGTGGTGTAGTGGTGATCACGTCTGTTTTACACTCGGAAGGTCGCCGTTCGATACCCGAAAGAACCTTCTTTTAAATTCAATGGAAACGTTATTTCTATCAGTTCAAATTCTTCTCTCATAAATAAGTGGTTGTGTGGTGTAGTGGTGATCACGCCTGCTTTACTCGCGGAAGGTCTCCACTTCGATACCCGAAAGAACCTTCTTTTAAACTCAATGGAAATGTTATTTCTATTAGTTCAAATTCTTCTCTAATAAATAAGTGGTTGTGTGGTGTAGTTGTGATCACGTCTGCTTTACACGCGGAATGTCTCCGGTTCGATACCCGAAAGAACCTTCTTTTAAACTCAATGCAAATATTATTTGTATCAGTTCAAATTCTTCCCTAATAAATAAGTGGTTGTGATGTGTAGTTGTGATCACGTCTGCTTTACACACGGAATGTCTCCGGTTCGATACCCGAAAGAACCTTCTTTTAAACTCGATGCAAATAATATTTCTATCAGTTCAAATTCTTTATTAATAAATAAGTGGTTGTGATGTGTAGTGGTGATCACGTCTGATTTACACGCGGAAGGTCTTCTTTTCGATACCCGAAAGAACCTTCTTTTAAACTCAATGCAAATGTTATTTCTATCAGTTCAAACTGTTCTCTAATAAATAAGTGGTTGTGTAGTGTAGTGGTGATCACGCCTGCTTTACTCGCGGAAGGTCTCCGGTTCGATACCCGAAGTAACCTTCTTTTAAACTCAATGTAAATGTTATATCTATGAGTTCAAATTCTACTCTAATTAATAAGTGTTTGTGTGGTGTAGTGGTGATCACGTCTGCTTTACACGCGGAAGGTCTTCGGTTCGATACCCGAAAGAGCCTTCTTTTAAACTCAATGGAAATGTTATTTCTATCAGTTCAAATTCTTCTCTCATAAATAAGTGGTTGTGTGGTGTAGTGGTGATCACGCCTGCTTTACTCGCGGAAGGTCTCCACTTCGATACCCGAAAGAACCTTCTTTTAAACTCAATGGAAATGTTATTTCTATTAGTTCAAATTCTTCTCTAATAAATAAGTGGTTGTGTGGTGTAGTTGTGATCACGTCTGCTTTACACGCGGAATGTCTCCGGTTCGATACCCGAAAGAACCTTCTTTTAAACTCAATGCAAATATTATTTGTATCAGTTCAAATTCTTCCCTAATAAATAAGTGGTTGTGATGTGTAGTTGTGATCACGTCTGCTTTACACACGGAATGTCTCCGGTTCGATACCCGAAAGAACCTTCTTTTAAACTCGATGCAAATAATATTTCTATCAGTTCAAATTCTTTATTAATAAATAAGTGGTTGTGATGTGTAGTGGTGATCACGTCTGATTTACACGCGGAAGGTCTTCTTTTCGATACCCGAAAGAACCTTCTTTTAAACTCAATGCAAATGTTATTTCTATCAGTTCAAACTGTTCTCTAATAAATAAGTGGTTGTGTGGTGTAGTGGTGATCACGTCTGCTTTACACACGGAATGTCTCCGGTTCGATACCCGAAAGAACCTTCTTTTAAACTCAATGGAAATGTTATTTCTATCAGTTCAAATTCTTCTCTCATAAATAAGTGGTTGTGTGGTGTAGTGGTGATCACTCCTGCTTTACACGCGGAAGGTCTCCGGTTCGATACCCGAAAGATCCTTCTTTTAAACTCAATGGAAATATGTTATTTCTATCAGTTCAAATTCTTCTCTCATAAATAAGTGGTTGTGTGGTGTAGTGGTGATCACGCCTGCTTTACTCGCGGAAGGTCTCCACTTCGATACCCGAAAGAACCTTCTTTTAAACTCAATGGAAATGTTATTTCTATTAGTTCAAATTCTTCTCTAATAAATAAGTGGTTGTGTGGTGTAGTTGTAATCACGTCTGCTTTACACGCGGAATGTCTCCGGTTCGATACCCGAAAGAACCTTCTTTTAAACTCAATGCAAATATTATTTGTATCAGTTCAAATTCTTCCCTAATAAATAAGTGGTTGTGATGTGTAGTTGTGATCACGTCTGCTTTATACACGGAATGTCTCCGGTTCGATACCCGAAAGAACCTTCTTTTAAACTCGATGCAAATAATATTTCTATCAGTTCAAATTCTTTATTAATAAATAAGTGGTTGTGATGTGTAGTGGTGATCACGTCTGATTTACACGCGGAAGGTCTTCTTTTCGATACCCGAAAGAACCTTCTTTTAAACTCAATGCAAATGTTATTTCTATCAGTTCAAACTGTTCTCTAATAAATAAGTGGTTGTGTAGTGTAGTGGTGGTCACGCCTGCTTTACTCGCGGAAGGTTTCCGGTTCGATACCCGAAGTAACCTTCTTTTAAACTCAATGTAAATGTTATATCTATGAGTTCAAATTCTACTCTAATTAATAAGTATTTGTGATGTGTAGTGGTGATCACGTCTGCTTTACACGCGGAAGGTCTTCGGTTCGATACCCGAAAGAGCCTTCTTTTAAACTCAATGGAAATGTTATTTCTATCAGTTCAAATTCTTCTCTCATAAATAAGTGGTAGTGTGGTGTAGTGGTGATCACGCCTGCTTTACACGCGGAAGGTCTCCGGTTAGATACCAGAAAGATCCTTCTTTTAAACTCAATGGAAATATGTTATTTCTGTCAGTTCAAATTCTTCTCTAATAAATGAGTGGTTGTGTGGTGTAGTGGTGATCACGTCTGCTTTACACTCGGAAGGTCGCCGGTTCGATACCCGAAAGAACATTCTTTTAAATTCAATGGAAATGTTATTTCTATGAGTTCAAATTCTTCTCTCATAAATAAGTGGTTGTGTGGTGTAGTGGTGATCACGCCTGCTTTACTCGCGGAAGGTCTCCACTTCGATACCCGAAAGAACCTTCTTTTAAACTCAATGGAAATGTTATTTCTATTAGTTCAAATTCTTCTCTAATAAATAAGTGGTTGTGTGGTGTAGTTGTGATCACGTCTGCTTTACACGCGGAATGTCTCCGGTTCGATACCCGAAAGAACCTTCTTTTAAACTCAATGTAAATGTTATATCTATGAGTTCAAATTCTACTCTAATTAATAAGTGTTTGTGTGGTGTAGTGGTGATCACGTCTGCTTTACGCGCGGAAGGTCTTCGGTTCGATACCCGAAAGAGCCTTCTTTTAAACTCAATGGAAATGTTATTTCTATCAGTTCAAATTCTTCTGTCATAAATAAGTAGTAGTGTGGTGTAGTGGTGATCACGCCTGTTTTATTCGCGGAAGGTCTTCTTTTCGATACCCGAAAGAACCTTCTTTTAAACTCAATGCAAATGTTATTTCTATCAGTTCAAACTGTTCTCTAATAAATAAGTGGTTGTGTGGTGTAGTGGTGATCACGTCTGCTTTACACTCGGAAAGTCGCCAGTACGATACCCGAAAGAACCTTCTTTTAAATTCAATGGAAATGTTATTTCTATCAGTTCAAATTCTTCTCTCATAAATAAGTGGTTGTGTGGTGTAGTGGTGATCACGCCTGTTTTATTCGCGGAAGGTCTCCGGTTCGATACCCGAAAGAACCTTCTTTTAAACTCAATGGAAATGTTATTTCTATCAGTTCAAATTCTTCCCTAATAAATAAGTGGTTGTGTGGTGTAGTGGTTATCACTCCTGCTTTACACGCGGAAGGTCTCCGGTTCGATACCCGAAAGAACCTTCTTTTAAACTCAATGGAAATATGTTATTTCTATCAGTTCAAATTCTTCTCTAATAAATAAGTGGTTGTGTGGTGTAGTGGTGATCACGTCTGCTTTACACGCGGAATGTGTCCGGTTCGATACCCGAAAGAACCTTCTTTTAAACTCAATGCAAATATTATTTGTATCAGTTCAAATTCTTCCCTAATAAATAAGTGGTTGTGATGTGTAGTTGTGATCACGTCTGCTTTACACACGGAATGTCTCCGGTTCGATACCCGAAAGAACCTTCTTTTAAACTCGATGCAAATAATATTTCTATCAGTTCAAATTCTTTATTAATAAATAAGTGGTTGTGATGTGTAGTGGTGATCACGTCTGATTTACACGCGGAAGGTCTTCTTTTCGATACCCGAAAGAACCTTCTTTTAAACTCAATGCAAATGTTATTTCTATCAGTTCAAACTGTTCTCTAATAAATAAGTGGTTGTGTGGTGTAGTGGTGATCACGTCTGCTTTACACACGGAATGTCTCCGGTTCGATACCCGAAAGAACCTTCTTTTAAACTCAATGGAAATGTTATTTCTATCAGTTCAAATTCTTCTCTCATAAATAAGTGGTTGTGTGGTGTAGTGGTGATCACGCCTGCTTTACTCGCGGAAGGTCTCCACTTCGATACCCGAAAGAACCTTCTTTTAAACTCAATGGAAATGTTATTTCTATTAGTTCAAATTCTTCTCTAATAAATAAGTGGTTGTGTGGTGTAGTTGTGATCACGTCTGCTTTACACGCGGAATGTCTCCGGTTCGATACCCGAAAGAACCTTCTTTTAAACTCAATGCAAATATTATTTGTATCAGTTCAAATTCTTCCCTAATAAATAAGTGGTTGTGATGTGTAGTTGTGATCACGTCTGCTTTACACACGGAATGTCTCCGGTTCGATACCCGAAAGAACCTTCTTTTAAACTCGATGCAAATAATATTTCTATCAGTTCAAATTCTTTATTAATAAATAAGTGGTTGTGATGTGTAGTGGTGATCACGTCTGATTTACACGCGGAAGGTCTTCTTTTCGATACCCGAAAGAACCTTCTTTTAAACTCGATGCAAATAATATTTCTATCAGTTCAAATTCTTTATTAATAAATAAGTGGTTGTGATGTGTAGTGGTGATCACGTCTGATTTACACGCGGAAGGTCTTCTTTTCGATACCCGAAAGAACCTTCTTTTAAACTCAATGCAAATGTTATTTCTATCAGTTCAAACTGTTCTCTAATAAATAAGTGGTTGTGTGGTGTAGTGGTGATCACGTCTGCTTTACACACGGAATGTCTCCGGTTCGATACCCGAAAGAACCTTCTTTTAAACTCAATGGAAATGTTATTTCTATCAGTTCAAATTCTTCTCTCATAAATAAGTGGTAGTGTGGTGTAGTGGTGATCACTCCTGCTTTACACGCGGAAGGTCTCCGGTTAGATACCCGAAAGATCCTTCTTTTAAACTCAATGGAAATATGTTATTTCTGTCAGTTCAAATTCTTCTCTAATAAATAAGTGGTTGTGTGGTGTAGTGGTGATCACGTCTGCTTTACACTCGGAAGGTCGCCGTTCGATACCCGAAAGAACCTTCTTTTTAATTCAATGGAAATGTTATTTCTATCAGTTCAAATTCTTCTCTCATAAATAAGTGGTTGTGTGGTGTAGTGGTGATCACGCCTGCTTTACTCGCGGAAGGTCTCCACTTCGATACCCGAAAGAACCTTCTTTTAAACTCAATGGAAATGTTATTTCTATTAGTTCAAATTCTTCTCTAATAAATAAGTGGTTGTGTGGTGTAGTTGTGATCACGTCTGCTTTACACGCGGAATGTCTCCGGTTCGATACCCGAAAGAACCTTCTTTTAAACTCAATGCAAATATTATTTGTATCAGTTCAAATTCTTCCCTAATAAATAAGTGGTTGTGATGTGTAGTTGTGATCACGTCTGCTTTACACACGGAATGTCTCCGGTTCGATACCCGAAAGAACCTTCTTTTAAACTCGATGCAAATAATATTTCTATCAGTTCAAATTCTTTATTAATAAATAAGTGGTTGTGATGTGTAGTGGTGATCACGTCTGATTTACACGCGGAAGGTCTTCTTTTCGATACCCGAAAGAACCTTCTTTTAAACTCAATGCAAATGTTATTTCTATCAGTTCAAACTGTTCTCTAATAAATAAGTGGTTGTGTGGTGTAGTGGTGATCACGTCTGCTTTACACTCGGAAAGTCGCCAGTACGATACCCGAAAGAACCTTCTTTTAAATTCAATGGAAATGTTATTTCTATCAGTTCAAATTCTTCTCTCATAAATAAGTGGTTGTGTGGTGTAGTGGTGATCACGCCTGTTTTACTCGCGGAAGGTCTCCGGTTCGATACCCGAAAGAACATTCTTTTAAACTCAATGGAAATGTTATTTCTATCAGTTCAAATTCTTCCCTAATAAATAAGTGGTTGTGTGGTGTAGTGGTTATCACTCCTGCTTTACACGCGGAAGGTCTCCGGTTCGATACCCGAAAGAACCTTCTTTTAAACTCAATGGAAATATGTTATTTCTATCAGTTCAAATTCTTCTCTAATAAATAAGTGGTTGTGTGGTGTAGTGGTGATCACGTCTGCTTTACACACGGAAGGTCTCCGGTTCGATGCCCGAAAGAACCTTCTTTTAAACTCAATAGAAATGTTATTTCTATCAGTTCAAATTCTTCTCTCGTAACTAAGTGGTTGTGTGGTGTAGTGGTGATCACGTCTGCTTTACTCGCGTAAGGTCTTCGTTTCGATACCCGAAAGAACCTTCTTTTAAACTCATTGCAAATGTTATTTCTATCAGTTCAAACTGTTCTCTAATAAATAAGTGGTTGTGTAGTGTAGTGGTGATCACATCTGCTTTACACGCGGAAGGTCTTCGTTTCTATCCTCGAAAGAAACTTCTTTTAAGCTCGACGCAAATGTTATTTCTCTTAGTTCAAATTCTTCCCTAATAAATAAGTGGTTGTGATGTGTAGTGGTGATCACGTCTACTTTACACGCGGAAGGTCTTCGTTTCGATTCCCGAAAGAACCTTCTTTTAAACTGGATGCAAATGTTATTTCTATCAGTTCAAATTCTTCCCTAATAAATAAGTGGTTGTGATGTGTAGTTGAGATCACGTCTGCTTTACACGTGGAAGGACTTCGGTTCGATACCCGAAAGAACCTTCTTTTAAACTCAATGGAAATGTTATATCTTTGAGTTCAAATTCTACTCTAATAAATAAGTGTTTGTGTGGTGTAGTGGTGATCACGTCTGCTTTACACGCGGAAGGTCTTCGTTTCGATCCCCGAAAGAACCTACTTTTAAACTCGATGCAAATGTTATTTCTATCAGTTCAAATTCTTCCCTAATAAATAAGTGGTTGTGATGTGTAGTGGTGATCACGTCTGCTTTACACGCGGAAGGTCTTCCTTTCGTTACCCGAAAGAACCTTCTTTTAAACTCAATGCAAATGTTATTTCTATCAGTTCAAATTCTTATCTAATAAATAAGTGGTTGTGTGGTGTAGTGGTGATCACGTCTGCTTTACACTCGGAAGGTCGCCGGTTCGATACCCGAAAGAACCTTCTTTTAAATTCAATGGAAATGTTATTTCTATCAGTTCAAATTCTTCTCTCATAAATAAGTGGTTGTGTGGTGTAGTGGTGATCACGACTGCTTTACTCGCGGAAGGTCTCCGGTTTGATACCCGAATGAACCTTCTTTTAAACTCAATGGAAATGTTATTTCTATCAGTTCAAATTCTTCTCTAATAAATAGGTGGTTGTGTGGTGTAGTGGTGATCATTCCTGCTTTACACGCGGAAGGACTCCGGTTCGATACCCGAAAGAACCTTCTTTTAAACTCAATGGAAATATGTTATTTCTATTAGTTCAAATTCTTCTCTAATAAATAAGTGGTTGTGTGGTGTAGTGGTGATCACGTCTGCTTTACACGCGGAAGGTCTCCGGTTCGATACCCGAAAGAACCTTCTTTTAAACTCAATGGAAATGTTATTTCTATCAGTTCAAATTCTTCTCTAATAAATAAGTGGTTGTGTGGTGTAGTGGTGATCACGTCTGTTTTACACGCGGAATGTCTCCGGTTCGATACCCGAAAGAACCTTCTTTTAAATTCAATGGAAATGTTATTTCTATCAGTTCAAATTCTTCTCTCATAAATAAGTGGTTGTGTGGTGTAGTGGTGATCACGACTGCTTTACACACGGAATGTCTCCGGTTCGATACCCGAAAGAACCTTCTTTTAAACTCGATGCAAATAATATTTCTATCATTTCAAATTCTTTATTAATAAATAAGTGGTTGTGATGTGTAGTGGTGATCACGTCTGATTTACACGCGGAAGGTCTTCTTTTCGATACCCGAAAGAACCTTCTTTTAAACTCAATGCAAATGTTATTTCTATCAGTTCAAACTGTTCTCTAATAAATAAGTGGTTGTGTGGTGTAGTGGTGATCACGTCTGCTTTACACTCCGAAAGTCGCCAGTACGATACCCGAAAGAACCTTCTTTTAAATTCAATGGAACTGTTATTTCTATCAGTTCAAATTCTTCTCTCATAAATAAGTGGTTGTGTGGTGTAGTGGTGATCACGCCTGTTTTACTCGCGGAAGGTCTCCGGTTCGATACCCGAAAGAACCTTCTTTTAAACTCAATGGAAATGTTATTTCTATCAGTTCAAATTCTTCCCTAATAAATAAGTGGTTGTGTGGTGTAGTGGTTATCACTCCTGCTTTACACGCGGAAGGTCTCCGGTTCGATACCCGAAAGAACCTTCTTTTAAACTCAATGGAAATATGTTATTTCTATCAGTTCAAATTCTTCTCTAATAAATAAGTGGTTGTGTGGTGTAGTGGTGATCACGTCTGCTTTACACACGGAAGGTCTCCGGTTCGATGCCCGAAAGAACCTTCTTTTAAACTCAATAGAAATGTTATTTCTATCAGTTCAAATTCTTCTCTCGTAACTAAGTGGTTGTGTGGTGTAGTGGTGATCACGTCTGCTTTACTCGCGTAAGGTCTTCGTTTCGATACCCGAAAGAACCTTCTTTTAAACTCATTGCAAATGTTATTTCTATCAGTTCAAACTGTTCTCTAATAAATAAGTGGTTGTGTAGTGTAGTGGTGATCACATCTGCTTTACACGCGGAAGGTCTTCGTTTCTATCCTCGAAAGAAACTTCTTTTAAGCTCGACGCAAATGTTATTTCTCTTAGTTCAAATTCTTCCCTAATAAATAAGTGGTTGTGATGTGTAGTGGTGATCACGTCTACTTTACACGCGGAAGGTCTTCGTTTCGATTCCCGAAAGAACCTTCTTTTAAACTGGATGCAAATGTTATTTCTATCAGTTCAAATTCTTCCCTAATAAATAAGTGGTTGTGATGTGTAGTTGAGATCACGTCTGCTTTACACGCGGAAGGTCTTCGGTTCGATACCCGAAAGAACCTTCTATTAAACTCAATGTAAATGTTATATCTATGAGTTCAAATTCTATTCTAATTAATAAGTGGTTGTGTGGTGTAGTGGTGATCACGTCTGCTTTACACGCGGAAGGTCTTCGTTTCGATCCCCGAAAGAACCTTCTTTTAAACTCGATGCAAATGTTATTTCTATCAGTTCAAATTCTTCCCTAATAAATAAGTGGTTGTGATGTGTAGTGGTGATCACGTCTGCTTTACACGCGGAAGGTCTTCCTTTCGTTACCCGAAAGAACCTTCTTTTAAACTCAATGCAAATGTTATTTCTATCAGTTCAAATTCTTATCTAATAAATAAGTGGTTGTGTGGTGTAGTGGTGATCACGTCTGCTTTACACTCGGAAGGTCGCCGGTTCGATACCCGAAAGAACCTTCTTTTAAATTCAATGGAAATGTTATTTCTATCAGTTCAAATTCTTCTCTCATAAATAAGTGGTTGTGTGGTGTAGTGGTGATCACGACTGCTTTACTCGCGGAAGGTCTCCGGTTCGATACCCGAATGAACCTTCTTTTAAACTCAATGGAAATGTTATTTCTATCAGTTCAAATTCTTCTCTAATAAATAGGTGGTTGTGTGGTGTAGTGGTGATCACTCCTGCTTTACACGCGGAAGGACTCCGGTTCGATACCCGAAAGAACCTTCTTTTAAACTCAATGGAAATATGTTATTTCTATCAGTTCAAATTCTTCTCTAATAAATAAGTGGTTGTGTGGTGTAGTGGTGATTACGTCTGCTTTACACGCGGAAGGTCTCCGGTTCGATACCCGAAAGAACCTTCTTTTAAACTCAATGGAAATGTTATTTCTATCAGTTCAAATTCTTCTCTAATAAATAAGTGGTTGTGTGGTGTAGTGGTGATCACTTCTGCTTTACACTCGGAAGGTCGCCGGTTCGATACCCGAAAGAACCTTCTTTTAAATTCAATGGAAATGTTATTTCTATCAGTTCAAATTTTTCTCTCATAAATAAGTGGTTGTGTGGTGTAGTGGTGATCACGTCTGCTTTACACGCGGAATGTCTCCGGTTCGATACCCGAAAGAACCTTCTTTTAAACTCAATGGAAATGTTATTTCTATCAGTTCATATTCTTCTCTACTAAGTAAGTGGTTGTGTGGTGTAGTGGTGATCACGTCTGCTTTACACGCGGAAGGTCTTCGTTTCGATCCCCGAAAGAACCTTCTATTAAACTCAATGGAAATGTTATTTCTATTAGTTCAAATTCTTCTCTAATAAATAAGTGGTTTTGTGGTTTAGTGGTGATCACGTCTGCTTTACACGCGGAAGGTCTTCGTTTCGATCCCCGAAAGAACCTGCTTTTAAACTAAATGCAAATGATATTTCTATCAGTTCAAATTCTTCTCTAATAAATAAGTGGCTGTGAGCTGTAGTTGTGATCACGTCTTTTTTACACGCGGAAGGTCTTCGTTTCGATCCCCGAAAGAACCTTCTTTTAAACTCGATGCAAATGTTATTTCTATCAGTTCAAATTCTTCCCTAATAAATAAGTGGTTGTGATGTGTAGTGGTGATCACGTCTGCTTTACACGCGGAAGGTCTTCCTTTCGTTACCCGAAAGAACCTTCTTTTAAACTCAATGCAAATGTTATTTCTATCAGTTCAAATTCTTATCTAATAAATAAGTGGTTGTGTGGTGTAGTGGTGATCACGACTGCTTTACTCGCGGAAGGTCTCCGGTTCGATACCCGAAAGAACCTTCTTTTAAATTCAATGGAAATGTTATTTCTATCAGTTCAAATTTTTCTCTCATAAATAAGTGGTTGTGTGGTGTAGTGGTGATCACGAATGCTTTACTCGCGGAAGGTCTCCGGTTCGATACTCGAAAGAACCTTCTTTTAAACTAGATGGAAATGTTATTTCTATCAGTTCAAATTCTTCTCTAATAAATAGGTGGTTGTGTGGTGTAGTGGTGATCACTCCTGGTTTACACGCGGAAGGTCTCCGGTTCGATACCCGAAAGAACCTTCTTTTAAACTCAATGGAAATATGTTATTTCTATCAGTTCAAATTCTTCTCTAATAAATAAGTGATTGTGTGGTGTAGTGGTGATCACGTCTGCTTTACACGCGGAAGGTCTCCGGTTCGATACCCGAAAGAACCTTCTTTTAAACTCAATGGAAATGTTATTTCTATCAGTTCAAATTCTTCTCTATTAAATAAGTGGTTGTGTGGTGTAGTGGTGATCACTCCTGCTTTACACTCGGAAGGTCGCCGGTTCGATACCCGAAAGAACCTTCTTTTAAATTCAATGGAAATGTTATTTCTATCAGTTCAAATTTTTCTCTCATAAATAAGTGGTTGTGTGGTGTAGTGGTGATCACGTCTGCTTTACACGCGGAAGGTCTCCGGTTCGATACCCGAAAGAACCTTCTTTTAAACTCGATGCAAATAATATTTCTATCAGTTCAAATTCTTCTCTAATAAATAAGTGGTTGTGTGGTGTAGTGGTGATCACGTCTGCTTTACACGCGGAAGATCTTCGTTTCGATCCCCGAAAGAACCTGCTTTTAAAATAAATGCAAATGATATTTCTATCAGTTCAAATTTTTCTCTAATAAATAAGTGGTTGTGTGGTGTAGTGGTGATCACGTCTGCTTTACACGCGGATGGTCTCCGGTTGGATACCAGAAAGAACCTTCTTTTAAACTCAATGCAAATGTTATATCTATCAGTTCAAATTCTACTCTAATAAATAAGTGTTTGTGTGGTTTAGTGGTGATCACGTCTGCTTTACACGCGGAAGGTCTTCGTTTCGATCCCCGAAAGAACCTGCTTTTAAACTAAATGCAAATGATATTTCTATCAGTTCAAATTCTGCTCTAATAAATAAGTGGTTGTGTGGTGTAGTGGTGATCACGTCTGCTTTACACGCGGAAGGTATCCGGTTCGATCCCCGAAAGAACCTTCTATTAAACTCAATGGAAATGTTATTTCTATTAGTTCAAATTATTCTCTAATAAATAAGTGGTTTTGTGGTGTTGTGGTGATCACGTCTGCTTTACACGCGGAATGTCTCCGGTTCGATACCCGAAAGAACCTTCTTTAAAACTCGATGCAAATAATATTTCTATCATTTCAAATTCTTCTCTAATAAACAAGTGGTTGTGTGGTGTAGTGGTGATCACGTCTGCTTTACACGCGGAAGGTCTTCGTTTCGATCCCCGAAAGAACCTGCTTTTAAACTAAATGCAAATGATATTTCTATCAGTTCAAATTCTTCTCTAATAAATAAGTGGTTGCGTGGTGTAGCGGTGATCACGTCTGCTTTACACGCGGATGGTCTCCGGTTGGATACCAGAAAGAACCTTCTTTTAAACTCAATGCAAATGTTATATCTATCAGTTCAAATTCTACTCTAATAAATAAGTGTTTGTGTGGTTTAGTGGTGATCACGTCTGATTTACACGCGGAAGGTCTTTGTTTCGATCCCCGAAAGAACCTGCTTTTAAACTAAATGCAAATGATATTTCTATCAGTTCAAATTCTTCTCTAATAAATAAGTGGTTGTGTGGTGTAGTGGTGATCACGTCTGCTTTACACGCGGAAGGTCTACGGTTGGATACCAGAAAGAACCTTCTTTTAAACTCAATGCAAATGTTATATCTATCAGTTCAAATTCTTCCCTAATAAATAAGTGGTTGTGATGTGTAGTGGTGATCACGTCTGCTTTACACGCGGAAGGTCTTCCTTTCGTTACCCGAAATAACCTTCTTTTAAACTCAATGCAAATGTTATTTCTATCAGTTCAAATTCTTCACTAATAAGTAAGTGGTTGTGTGGTGTAGTGGTGATCACATCTGCTTTACACGCGGAAGGTCTCCGGTTGGATACCCGAAAGAACCTTCTATTAAACTCAATGGAAATGTTATTTCTATCAGTTCAAATTCTTCTCTAATAAGTAAGTGGTTGTGTGGTGTAGTGGTGATCACATCTGCTTTACACGCGGAAGGTCTCCGGTTCGATACCCGAAAGAACCTTCTTTTAAACTCAATGGAAATGTTATTTCTATCAGTTCAAATTCTTCTCTAATAAATAAGTGGTTGTGTGGTGTAATTGTGATCACGTCTGCTTTACACGCGGAATGTTTCCGGTTCGATACCCGAAAGAACCTTCTTTTAAACTCAATGCAAATATTATTATTATCAGTTCAAATTCTTCCCTAATAAATAAGTGGTTGTGTTGTGTAGTGGTGATCACGTCTGCTTTACACGCGGAAGGTCTTCGTTTCGATACCCGAAAGAACCTTCTTTTAAACTCAATGCAAATGTTATTTCTATCAGTTCAAACTGTTCTCTAATAAATAAGTGGTTGTGTTGTGTAGTGGTGATCACGTCTGCTTTACACGTGGAAGGTCTTCCTTTCGTTACCCGAAAGAACCTTCTTTTAAACTCGATGCAAATGTTATTTCTATCAGTTCAAATTCTTCTCCCATAAATAAGTGGTTGGGTGGTGTAGTGGTGATCACGTCTGCTTTACTCGCGTAAGGTCTCCAGTTCGATACCCGAAAGAACCTTCTTTTAAACTCAATGCAAATGTTATTTCTATCAGTTCAAACTGTTCTCTAATAAATAAGTGGTTGTGTAGTGTAGTGGTGATCACATCTGCTTTACAAGCGGAAGGTCTTCGTTTCTATCCTCGAAAGAAACTTCTTTTAAACTTGACGCAAATGTTATTTCTATGAGTTCAAATTCTTCTCTAATAAATAAGTGGTTGTGTTGTGTAGTGGTGATCACGCCTGCTTTACACTCGGAAGGTCTCCGGTTCGATACCCGAAAGAATCTTCTTTTAAACTCAATGGAAATATGTTATTTCTATCAGTTCAAATTCTTCTCTAATAAATAAGTGGTTGTGTGGTGTATTGGTGATCACGTCTGCTATACACGCGGAAGGTCTCCGGTTCGATACCCGAAAGAACCTTCTTTTAAACTCAATAGAAATGTTATTTCCATCAGTTCAAATTCTTCTCTCATAAATAAGTGTTTGTGTGGTGTAGTGGTGATCACGTCTGCTTTACTCGCGTAAGGTCTCCGGTTCGATACCCGAAAGAACCTTCTTGTAAACTCAATGCAAATGTTATTTCTATCAGTTCAAACTGTTCTCTAATAAATAAGTGGTTGTGTAGTGTAGTGGTGATCACGTCTGCTTTACACGCGGATGGTCTCCGGTTGGATACCAGAAAGAACCTTCTTTTAAACTCAATGCAAATGTTATATCTATCAGTTCAAATTCTACTCTAATAAATAAGTGTTTGTGTGGTTTAGTGGTGATCACGTCTGCTTTACACGCGGAAGGTCTTCGTTTCGATCCCCGAAAGAACCTGCTTTTAAACTAAATGCAAATGATATTTCTATCAGTTCAAATTCTTCTCTAATAAATAAGTGGTTGTGTGGTGTAGTGGTGATCACGTCTGCTTTACACGCGGAAGGTATCCGGTTCGATCCCCGAAAGAACCTTCTATTAAACTCAATGGAAATGTTATTTCTATTAGTTCAAATTATTCTCTAATAAATAAGTGGTTTTGTGGTGTAGTGGTGATCACGTCTGCTTTACACGCGGAAGGTCTCCGGTTCGATACCCGAAAGAACCTTCTTTTAAACTCGATGCAAATAATATTTCTATCATTTCAAATTCTTCTCTAATAAACAAGTGGTTGTGTGGTGTAGTGGTGATCACGTCTGCTTTACACGCGGAAGGTCTTCGTTTCGATCCCCGAAAGAACCTGCTTTTAAACTAAATGCAAATGATATTTCTATCAGTTCAAATTCTTCTCTAATAAATAAGTGGTTGCGTGGTGTAGCGGTGATCACGTCTGCTTTACACGCGGATGGTCTCCGGTTGGATACCAGAAAGAACCTTCTTTTAAACTCAATGCAAATGTTATATCTATCAGTTCAAATTCTACTCTAATAAATAAGTGTTTGTGTGGTTTAGTGGTGATCACGTCTGCTTTACACGCGGAAGGTCTTCGTTTCGATCCCCGAAAGAACCTGCTTTTAAACTAAATGCAAATGATATTTCTATCAGTTCAAATTCTTCTCTAATAAATAAGTGGTTGTGTGGTGTAGTGTTGATCACGTCTGCTTTACACGCGGAAGGTCTACGGTTGGATACCAGAAAGAACCTTCTTTTAAACTCAATGCAAATGTTATATCTATCAGTTCAAATTCTTCCCTAATAAATAAGTGGTTGTGATGTGTAGTGGTGATCACGTCTGCTTTACACGCGGAAGGTCTTCCTTTCGTTACCCGAAATAACCTTCTTTTAAACTCAATGCAAATGTTATTTCTATCAGTTCAAATTCTTCTCTAATAAGTAAGTGGTAGTGTGGTGTAGTGGTGATCACATCTGCTTTACACGCGGAAGGTCTCCGGTTGGATACCCGAAAGAACCTTCTATTAAACTAAATGCAAATGATATTTCTATCAGTTCAAATTCTTCTCTAATAAATAAGTGGTTGTGTGGTGTAGTGGTGATCACGTCTGCTTTACACGTGGAAGGTCTACGGTTGGATACCAGAAAGAACCTTCTTTTAAACTCAATGCAAATGTTATATCTATCAGTTCAAATTCTTCCCTAATAAATAAGTGGTTGTGATGTGTAGTGGTGATCACGTCTGCTTTACACGCGGAAGGTCTTCCTTTCGTTACCCGAAATAACCTTCTTTTAAACTCAATGCAAATGTTATTTCTATCAGTTCAAATTCTTTTCTAATAAGTAAGTGGTTGTGTGGTGTAGTGGTGATCACATCTGCTTTACACGCGGAAGGTCTCCGGTTGGATACCCGAAAGAACCTTCTATTAAACTCAATGGAAATGTTATTTCTATCAGTTCAAATTCTTCTCTAATAAGTAAGTGGTTGTGTGGTGTAGTGGTGATCACATCTGCTTTACACGCGGAAGGTCACCGGTTCGATACCCGAAAGAACCTTCTTTTAAACTCAATGGAAATGTTATTTCTATCAGTTCAAATTCTTCTCTAATAAATAAGTGGTTGTGTGGTGTAATTGTGATCACGTCTGCTTTACACGCGGAATGTTTCCGGTTCGATACCCGAAAGAACCTTCTTTTAAACTCAATGCAAATATTATTATTATCAGTTCAAATTCTTCCCTAATAAATAAGTGGTTGTGTTGTGTAGTGGTGATCACGTCTGCTTTACACGCGGAAGGTCTTCCTTTCGTTACCCGAAATAACCTTCTTTTAAACTCAATGCAAATGTTATTTCTATCAGTTCAAATTCTTCTCTAATAAGTAAGTGGTTGTGTGGTGTAGTGGTGATCACATCTGCTTTACACGCGGAAGGTCTCCGGTTGGATACCCGAAAGAACCTTCTATTAAACTAAATGCAAATGATATTTCTATCAGTTCAAATTCTTCTCTAATAAATAAGTGGTTGTGTGGTGTAGTGGTGATCACGTCTGCTTTACACGCGGAAGGTCTACGGTTGGATACCAGAAAGAACCTTCTTTTAAACTCAATGCAAATGTTATATCTATCAGTTCAAATTCTTCCCTAATAAATAAGTGGTTGTGATGTGTAGTGGTGATCACGTCTGCTTTACACGCGGAAGGTCTTCCTTTCGTTACCCGAAATAACCTTCTTTTAAACTCAATGCAAATGTTATTTCTATCAGTTCAAATTCTTCTCTAATAAGTAAGTGGTTGTGTGGTGTAGTGGTGATCACATCTGCTTTACACGCGGAAGGTCTCCGGTTCGATACCCGAAAGAACCTTCTATTAAACTCAATGGAAATGTTATTTCTATCAGTTCAAATTCTTCTCTAATAAGTAAGTGGTTGTGTGGTGTAGTGGTGATCACATCTGCTTTAATCGTGGAAGGTCTCCGGTTCGATACACGAAAGAACCTTCTTTTAAACTCAATGGAAATGTTATTTCTATCAGTTCAAATTCTTCTCTAATAAATAAGTGGTTGTGTGGTGTAATTGTGATCACGTCTGCTTTACAAGCGGAATGTTTCCGGTTCGATACCCGAAAGAACCTTCTTTTAAACTCAATGCAAATATTATTATTATCAGTTCAAATTCTTCCCTAATAAATAAGTGGTTGTGTTGTGTAGTGGTGATCACGTCTGCTTTACACGCGGAAGGTCTTCGTTTCGATACCCGAAAGAACCTTCTTTTAAACTCAATGCAAATGTTATTTCTATCAGTTCAAACTGTTCTCTAATAAATAAGTGGTTGTGTTGTGTAGTGGTGATCACGTCTGCTTTACACGTGGAAGGTCTTCCTTTCGTTACCCGAAAGAACCTTCTTTTAAACTCGATGCAAATGTTATTTCTATCAGTTCAAATTCTTCTCCCATGAATAAGTGGTTGGGTGGTGTAGTGGTGATCACGTCTGCTTTACTCGCGTAAGGTCTCCAGTTCGATACCCGAAAGAACCTTCTTTTAAACTCAATGCAAATGTTATTTCTATCAGTTCAAACTGTTCTCTAATAAATAAGTGGTTGTGTAGTGTAGTGGTGATCACATCTGCTTTACAAGCGGAAGGTCTTCGTTTCTATCCTCGAAAAAAACTTCTTTTAAACTCGACGCAAATGTTATTTCTATGAGTTCAAATTCTTCTCTAATAAATAAGTGGTTGTGTGGTGTAGTGGTGATCACGCCTGCTTTACACTCGGAAGGTCTCCGGTTCGATACCCGAAAGAATCTTCTTTTAAACTCAATGGAAATATGTTATTTCTATCATTTCAAATTTTTCTCTAATAAATAAGTGGTTGTGTGGTGTATTGGTGATCACGTCTGCTATACACGCGGAAGGTCTCCGGTTCGATACCCGAAAGAACCTTTTTTTAAACTCAATGCAAATGTTGTTTCTATCAGTTCAAACTGTTCTCTAATAAATAAGTGGTTGTGTAGTGTAGTGGTGATCACGTCTGCTTTACAAGCGGAAGGTCTTCGTTTCTAGCCTCGAAAGAAACTTCTTTTAAACTCGACGCAAATGTTATTTCTATGAGTTCAAATTCTTCTCTAATAAATAAGTGGTTGGGTGGTGTAGTGGTGATCACTCCTGCTTTACACGCGGAAGGTCTCCGGTTCGATACCCGGAAGAACCTTCTTTTAAACTCAATGGAAATATGTTATTTCTATCAGTTCAAATTCTTCTCAAATAAATAAGTGGTTGTGTGGTGTAGTGGTGATCACGTCTGCTTTACACGCGGAAGGTCTCCGGTTCGATACCCGAAAGAACCTTCTTTTAAACTCAATAGAAATGTTATTTCTATCAGTTCAAATTCTTCTCTCATAAATAAGTGTTTGTGTGGTGTAGTGGTGATCACGTCTGCTTTACTCGCGTAAGGTCTCCGGTTCGATACCCGAAAGAACCTTCTTGTAAACTCAATGCAAATGTTATTTCTATCAGTTCAAACTGTTCTCTAATATATAAGTGGTTGTGTAGTGTAGTGGTGATCACGTCTGCTTTACACGCGGATGGTCTCCGGTTGGATACCAGAAAGAACCTTCTTTTAAACTCAATGCAAATGTTATATCTATCAGTTCAAATTCTACTCTAATAAATAAGTGTTTGTGTGGTTTAGTGGTGATCACGTCTGCTTTACACGCGGAAGGTCTTCGTTTCGATCCCCGAAAGAACCTGCTTTTAAACTAAATGCAAATGATATTTCTATCAGTTCAAATTCTTCTCTAATAAATAAGTGGTTGTGTGGTGTAGTGGTGATCACGTCTGCTTTACACGCGGAAGGTATCCGGTTCGATCCCCGAAAGAACCTTCTATTAAACTCAATGGAAATGTTATTTCTATTAGTTCAAATTATTCTCTAATAAATAAGTGGTTTTGTGGTGTAGTGGTGATCACGTCTGCTTTACACGCGGAAGGTCTCCGGTTCGATACCCGAAAGAACCTTCTTTTAAACTCGATGCAAATAATATATTTCTATCATTTCAAATTCTTCTCTAATAAACAAGTGGTTGTGTGGTGTAGTGGTGATCACGTCTGCTTTACACGCGGAAGGTCTTCGTTTCGATCCCCGAAAGAACCTGCTTTTAAACTAAATGCAAATGATATTTCTATCAGTTCAAATTCTTCTCTAATAAATAAGTGGTTGCGTGGTGTAGCGGTGATCACGTCTGCTTTACACGCGGATGGTCTCCGGTTGGATACCAGAAAGAACCTTCTTTTAAACTCAATGCAAATGTTATATCTATCAGTTCAAATTCTACTCTAATAAATAAGTGTTTGTGTGGTTTAGTGGTGATCACGTCTGCTTTACACGCGGAAGGTCTTCGTTTCGATACCCGAAAGAACCTTCTATTAAACTCAATGGAAATGTTATTTCTATCAGTTCAAATTCTTCTCTAATAAGTAAGTGGTTGTGTGGTGTAGTGGTGATCACATCTGCTTTAATCGTGGAAGGTCTCCGGTTCGATACACGAAAGAACCTTCTTTTAAACTCAATGGAAATGTTATTTCTATCAGTTCAAATTCTTCTCTAATAAATAAGTGGTTGTGTGGTGTAATTGTGATCACGTCTGCTTTACAAGCGGAATGTTTCCGGTTCGATACCCGAAAGAACCTTCTTTTAAACTCAATGCAAATATTATTATTATCAGTTCAAATTCTTCCCTAATAAATAAGTGGTTGTGTTGTGTAGTGGTGATCACGTCTGCTTTACACGCGGAAGGTCTTCGTTTCGATACCCGAAAGAACCTTCTTTTAAACTCAATGCAAATGTTATTTCTATCAGTTCAAACTGTTCTCTAATAAATAAGTGGTTGTGTTGTGTAGTGGTGATCACGTCTGCTTTACACGTGGAAGGTCTTCCTTTCGTTACCCGAAAGAACCTTCTTTTAAACTCGATGCAAATGTTATTTCTATCAGTTCAAATTCTTCTCCCATGAATAAGTGGTTGGGTGGTGTAGTGGTGATCACGTCTGCTTTACTCGCGTAAGGTCTCCAGTTCGATACCCGAAAGAACCTTCTTTTAAACTCAATGCAAATGTTATTTCTATCAGTTCAAACTGTTCTCTAATAAATAAGTGGTTGTGTAGTGTAGTGGTGATCACATCTGCTTTACAAGCGGAAGGTCTTCGTTTCTATCCTCGAAAAAAACTTCTTTTAAACTCGACGCAAATGTTATTTCTATGAGTTCAAATTCTTCTCTAATAAATAAGTGGTTGTGTGGTGTAGTGGTGATCACGCCTGCTTTACACTCGGAAGGTCTCCGGTTCGATACCCGAAAGAATCTTCTTTTAAACTCAATGGAAATATGTTATTTCTATCATTTCAAATTTTTCTCTAATAAATAAGTGGTTGTGTGGTGTATTGGTGATCACGTCTGCTATACACGCGGAAGGTCTCCGGTTCGATACCCGAAAGAACCTTTTTTTAAACTCAATGCAAATGTTGTTTCTATCAGTTCAAACTGTTCTCTAATAAATAAGTGGTTGTGTGGTGTAGTGGTGATCACGTCTGCTTTACACGCGGAAGGTCTCCGGTTCGATACCCGAAAGAACCTTCTTTTAAACTCGATGCAAATAATATATTTCTATCATTTCAAATTCTTCTCTAATAAACAAGTGGTTGTGTGGTGTAGTGGTGATCACGTCTGCTTTACACGCGGAAGGTCTTCGTTTCGATCCCCGAAAGAACCTGCTTTTAAACTAAATGCAAATGATATTTCTATCAGTTCAAATTCTTCTCTAATAAATAAGTGGTTGCGTGGTGTAGCGGTGATCACGTCTGCTTTACACGCGGATGGTCTCCGGTTGGATACCAGAAAGAACCTTCTTTTAAACTCAATGCAAATGTTATATCTATCAGTTCAAATTCTACTCTAATAAATAAGTGTTTGTGTGGTTTAGTGGTGATCACGTCTGCTTTACACGCGGAAGGTCTTCGTTTCGATACCCGAAAGAACCTTCTATTAAACTCAATGGAAATGTTATTTCTATCAGTTCAAATTCTTCTCTAATAAGTAAGTGGTTGTGTGGTGTAGTGGTGATCACATCTGCTTTAATCGTGGAAGGTCTCCGGTTCGATACACGAAAGAACCTTCTTTTAAACTCAATGGAAATGTTATTTCTATCAGTTCAAATTCTTCTCTAATAAATAAGTGGTTGTGTGGTGTAATTGTGATCACGTCTGCTTTACAAGCGGAATGTTTCCGGTTCGATACCCGAAAGAACCTTCTTTTAAACTCAATGCAAATATTATTATTATCAGTTCAAATTCTTCCCTAATAAATAAGTGGTTGTGTTGTGTAGTGGTGATCACGTCTGCTTTACACGCGGAAGGTCTTCGTTTCGATACCCGAAAGAACCTTCTTTTAAACTCAATGCAAATGTTATTTCTATCAGTTCAAACTGTTCTCTAATAAATAAGTGGTTGTGTTGTGTAGTGGTGATCACGTCTGCTTTACACGTGGAAGGTCTTCCTTTCGTTACCCGAAAGAACCTTCTTTTAAACTCGATGCAAATGTTATTTCTATCAGTTCAAATTCTTCTCCCATGAATAAGTGGTTGGGTGGTGTAGTGGTGATCACGTCTGCTTTACTCGCGTAAGGTCTCCAGTTCGATACCCGAAAGAACCTTCTTTTAAACTCAATGCAAATGTTATTTCTATCAGTTCAAACTGTTCTCTAATAAATAAGTGGTTGTGTAGTGTAGTGGTGATCACATCTGCTTTACAAGCGGAAGGTCTTCGTTTCTATCCTCGAAAAAAACTTCTTTTAAACTCGACGCAAATGTTATTTCTATGAGTTCAAATTCTTCTCTAATAAATAAGTGGTTGTGTGGTGTAGTGGTGATCACGCCTGCTTTACACTCGGAAGGTCTCCGGTTCGATACCCGAAAGAATCTTCTTTTAAACTCAATGGAAATATGTTATTTCTATCATTTCAAATTTTTCTCTAATAAATAAGTGGTTGTGTGGTGTATTGGTGATCACGTCTGCTATACACGCGGAAGGTCTCCGGTTCGATACCCGAAAGAACCTTTTTTTAAACTCAATGCAAATGTTGTTTCTATCAGTTCAAACTGTTCTCTAATAAATAAGTGGTTGTGTAGTGTAGTGGTGATCACGTCTGCTTTACAAGCGGAAGGTCTTCGTTTCTAGCCTCGAAAGAAACTTCTTTTAAACTCGACGCAAATGTTATTTCTATGAGTTCAAATTCTTCTCTAATAAATAAGTGGTTGGGTGGTGTAGTGGTGATCACTCCTGCTTTACACGCGGAAGGTCTCCGGTTCGATACCCGGAAGAACCTTCTTTTAAACTCAATGGAAATATGTTATTTCTATCAGTTCAAATTCTTCTCAAATAAATAAGTGGTTGTGTGGTGTAGTGGTGATCACGTCTGCTTTACACGCGGAAGGTCTCCGGTTCGATACCCGAAAGAACCTTCTTTTAAACTCAATAGAAATGTTATTTCTATCAGTTCAAATTCTTCTCTCATAAATAAGTGTTTGTGTGGTGTAGTGGTGATCACGTCTGCTTTACTCGCGTAAGGTCTCCGGTTCGATACCCGAAAGAACCTTCTTGTAAACTCAATGCAAATGTTATTTCTATCAGTTCAAACTGTTCTCTAATATATAAGTGGTTGTGTAGTGTAGTGGTGATCACGTCTGCTTTACACGCGGATGGTCTCCGGTTGGATACCAGAAAGAACCTTCTTTTAAACTCAATGCAAATGTTATATCTATCAGTTCAAATTCTACTCTAATAAATAAGTGTTTGTGTGGTTTAGTGGTGATCACGTCTGCTTTACACGCGGAAGGTCTTCGTTTCGATCCCCGAAAGAACCTGCTTTTAAACTAAATGCAAATGATATTTCTATCAGTTCAAATTCTTCTCTAATAAATAAGTGGTTGTGTGGTGTAGTGGTGATCACGTCTGCTTTACACGCGGAAGGTATCCGGTTCGATCCCCGAAAGAACCTTCTATTAAACTCAATGGAAATGTTATTTCTATTAGTTCAAATTATTCTCTAATAAATAAGTGGTTTTGTGGTGTAGTGGTGATCACGTCTGCTTTACACGCGGAAGGTCTCCGGTTCGATACCCGAAAGAACCTTCTTTTAAACTCGATGCAAATAATATATTTCTATCATTTCAAATTCTTCTCTAATAAACAAGTGGTTGTGTGGTGTAGTGGTGATCACGTCTGCTTTACACGCGGAAGGTCTTCGTTTCGATCCCCGAAAGAACCTGCTTTTAAACTAAATGCAAATGATATTTCTATCAGTTCAAATTCTTCTCTAATAAATAAGTGGTTGCGTGGTGTAGCGGTGATCACGTCTGCTTTACACGCGGATGGTCTCCGGTTGGATACCAGAAAGAACCTTCTTTTAAACTCAATGCAAATGTTATATCTATCAGTTCAAATTCTACTCTAATAAATAAGTGTTTGTGTGGTTTAGTGGTGATCACGTCTGCTTTACACGCGGAAGGTCTTCGTTTCGATCCCCGAAAGAACCTGCTTTTAAACTAAATGCAAATGATATTTCTATCAGTTCAAATTCTTCTCTAATAAATAAGTGGTTGTGTGGTGTAGTGGTGATCACGTCTGCTTTACACGCGGAAGGTCTACGGTTGGATACCAGAAAGAACCTTCTTTTAAACTCAATGCAAATGTTATATCTATCAGTTCAAATTCTTCCCTAATAAATAAGTGGTTGTGATGTGTAGTGGTGATCACGTCTGCTTTACACGCGGAAGGTCTTCCTTTCGTTACCCGAAATAACCTTCTTTTAAACTTAATGCAAATGTTATTTCTATCAGTTCAAATTCTTCTCTAATAAGTAAGTGGTTGTGTGGTGTAGTGGTGATCACATCTGCTTTACACGCGGAAGGTCTCCGGTTGGATACCCGAAAGAACCTTCTATTAAACTCAATGGAAATGTTATTTCTATCAGTTCAAATTCTTCTCCCATAAATAAGTGGTTGGGTGGTGTAGTGGTGATCACGTCTGCTTTACTCGCGTAAGGTCTCCAGTTCGATACCCGAAAGAACCTTCTTTTAAACTCAATGCAAATGTTATTTCTATCAGTTCAAACTGTTCTCTAATAAATAAGTGGTTGTGTAGTGTAGTGGTGATCACATCTGCTTTACAAGCGGAAGGTCTTCGTTTCTATCCTCGAAAGAAACTTCTTTTAAACTCGACGCAAATGTTATTTCTATGAGTTCAAATTCTTCTCTAATAAATAAGTGGTTGTGTGGTGTAGTGGTGATCACGCCTGCTTTACACTCGGAAGGTCTCCGGTTCGATACCCGAAAGAATCTTCTTTTAAACTCAATGGAAATATGTTATTTCTATCAGTTCAAATTCTTCTCTAATAAATAAGTGGTTGTGTTGTGTAGTGGTGATCACGTCTGCTTTACACGCGGAAGGTCTTCCTTTCGTTACCCGAAATAACCTTCTTTTAAACTCAATGCAAATGTTATTTCTATCAGTTCAAATTCTTCTCTAATAAGTAAGTGGTTGTGTGGTGTAGTGGTGATCACATCTGCTTTACACGCGGAAGGTCTCCGGTTGGATACCCGAAAGAACCTTCTATTAAACTAAATGCAAATGATATTTCTATCAGTTCAAATTCTTCTCTAATAAATAAGTGGTTGTGTGGTGTAGTGGTGATCACGTCTGCTTTACACGCGGAAGGTCTACGGTTGGATACCAGAAAGAACCTTCTTTTAAACTCAATGCAAATGTTATATCTATCAGTTCAAATTCTTCCCTAATAAATAAGTGGTTGTGATGTGTAGTGGTGATCACGTCTGCTTTACACGCGGAAGGTCTTCCTTTCGTTACCCGAAATAACCTTCTTTTAAACTCAATGCAAATGTTATTTCTATCAGTTCAAATTCTTCTCTAATAAGTAAGTGGTTGTGTGGTGTAGTGGTGATCACATCTGCTTTACACGCGGAAGGTCTCCGGTTCGATACCCGAAAGAACCTTCTATTAAACTCAATGGAAATGTTATTTCTATCAGTTCAAATTCTTCTCTAATAAGTAAGTGGTTGTGTGGTGTAGTGGTGATCACATCTGCTTTAATCGTGGAAGGTCTCCGGTTCGATACACGAAAGAACCTTCTTTTAAACTCAATGGAAATGTTATTTCTATCAGTTCAAATTCTTCTCTAATAAATAAGTGGTTGTGTGGTGTAATTGTGATCACGTCTGCTTTACAAGCGGAATGTTTCCGGTTCGATACCCGAAAGAACCTTCTTTTAAACTCAATGCAAATATTATTATTATCAGTTCAAATTCTTCCCTAATAAATAAGTGGTTGTGTTGTGTAGTGGTGATCACGTCTGCTTTACACGCGGAAGGTCTTCGTTTCGATACCCGAAAGAACCTTCTTTTAAACTCAATGCAAATGTTATTTCTATCAGTTCAAACTGTTCTCTAATAAATAAGTGGTTGTGTTGTGTAGTGGTGATCACGTCTGCTTTACACGTGGAAGGTCTTCCTTTCGTTACCCGAAAGAACCTTCTTTTAAACTCGATGCAAATGTTATTTCTATCAGTTCAAATTCTTCTCCCATGAATAAGTGGTTGGGTGGTGTAGTGGTGATCACGTCTGCTTTACTCGCGTAAGGTCTCCAGTTCGATACCCGAAAGAACCTTCTTTTAAACTCAATGCAAATGTTATTTCTATCAGTTCAAACTGTTCTCTAATAAATAAGTGGTTGTGTAGTGTAGTGGTGATCACATCTGCTTTACAAGCGGAAGGTCTTCGTTTCTATCCTCGAAAAAAACTTCTTTTAAACTCGACGCAAATGTTATTTCTATGAGTTCAAATTCTTCTCTAATAAATAAGTGGTTGTGTGGTGTAGTGGTGATCACGCCTGCTTTACACTCGGAAGGTCTCCGGTTCGATACCCGAAAGAATCTTCTTTTAAACTCAATGGAAATATGTTATTTCTATCATTTCAAATTTTTCTCTAATAAATAAGTGGTTGTGTGGTGTATTGGTGATCACGTCTGCTATACACGCGGAAGGTCTCCGGTTCGATACCCGAAAGAACCTTTTTTTAAACTCAATGCAAATGTTGTTTCTATCAGTTCAAACTGTTCTCTAATAAATAAGTGGTTGTGTAGTGTAGTGGTGATCACGTCTGCTTTACAAGCGGAAGGTCTTCGTTTCTAGCCTCGAAAGAAACTTCTTTTAAACTCGACGCAAATGTTATTTCTATGAGTTCAAATTCTTCTCTAATAAATAAGTGGTTGGGTGGTGTAGTGGTGATCACTCCTGCTTTACACGCGGAAGGTCTCCGGTTCGATACCCGGAAGAACCTTCTTTTAAACTCAATGGAAATATGTTATTTCTATCAGTTCAAATTCTTCTCAAATAAATAAGTGGTTGTGTGGTGTAGTGGTGATCACGTCTGCTTTACACGCGGAAGGTCTCCGGTTCGATACCCGAAAGAACCTTCTTTTAAACTCAATAGAAATGTTATTTCTATCAGTTCAAATTCTTCTCTCATAAATAAGTGTTTGTGTGGTGTAGTGGTGATCACGTCTGCTTTACTCGCGTAAGGTCTCCGGTTCGATACCCGAAAGAACCTTCTTGTAAACTCAATGCAAATGTTATTTCTATCAGTT
Organism: Metellina segmentata; assembly: GCA_947359465.1. NCBI lineage: Eukaryota > Metazoa > Arthropoda > Arachnida > Araneae > Tetragnathidae > Metellina > Metellina segmentata. The sequence continues at coordinate 126,600,618 of OX375879.1, read as the reverse complement.
CAAACTGTTCTCTAATATATAAGTGGTTGTGTAGTGTAGTGGTGATCACGTCTGCTTTACACGCGGATGGTCTCCGGTTGGATACCAGAAAGAACCTTCTTTTAAACTCAATGCAAATGTTATATCTATCAGTTCAAATTCTACTCTAATAAATAAGTGTTTGTGTGGTTTAGTGGTGATCACGTCTGCTTTACACGCGGAAGGTCTTCGTTTCGATCCCCGAAAGAACCTGCTTTTAAACTAAATGCAAATGATATTTCTATCAGTTCAAATTCTTCTCTAATAAATAAGTGGTTGTGTGGTGTAGTGGTGATCACGTCTGCTTTACACGCGGAAGGTATCCGGTTCGATCCCCGAAAGAACCTTCTATTAAACTCAATGGAAATGTTATTTCTATTAGTTCAAATTATTCTCTCATAAATAAGTGTTTGTGTGGTGTAGTGGTGATCACGTCTGCTTTACTCGCGTAAGGTCTCCGGTTCGATACCCGAAAGAACCTTCTTGTAAACTCAATGCAAATGTTATTTCTATCAGTTCAAACTGTTCTCTAATATATAAGTGGTTGTGTAGTGTAGTGGTGATCACGTCTGCTTTACACGCGGATGGTCTCCGGTTGGATACCAGAAAGAACCTTCTTTTAAACTCAATGCAAATGTTATATCTATCAGTTCAAATTCTTCTCTAATAAACAAGTGGTTGTGTGGTGTAGTGGTGATCACGTCTGCTTTACACGCGGAAGGTCTTCGTTTCGATCCCCGAAAGAACCTGCTTTTAAACTAAATGCAAATGATATTTCTATCAGTTCAAATTCTTCTCTAATAAATAAGTGGTTGCGTGGTGTAGCGGTGATCACGTCTGCTTTACACGCGGATGGTCTCCGGTTGGATACCAGAAAGAACCTTCTTTTAAACTCAATGCAAATGTTATATCTATCAGTTCAAATTCTACTCTAATAAATAAGTGTTTGTGTGGTTTAGTGGTGATCACGTCTGCTTTACACGCGGAAGGTCTTCGTTTCGATACCCGAAAGAACCTTCTATTAAACTCAATGGAAATGTTATTTCTATCAGTTCAAATTCTTCTCTAATAAGTAAGTGGTTGTGTGGTGTAGTGGTGATCACATCTGCTTTAATCGTGGAAGGTCTCCGGTTCGATACACGAAAGAACCTTCTTTTAAACTCAATGGAAATGTTATTTCTATCAGTTCAAATTCTTCTCTAATAAATAAGTGGTTGTGTGGTGTAATTGTGATCACGTCTGCTTTACAAGCGGAATGTTTCCGGTTCGATACCCGAAAGAACCTTCTTTTAAACTCAATGCAAATATTATTATTATCAGTTCAAATTCTTCCCTAATAAATAAGTGGTTGTGTTGTGTAGTGGTGATCACGTCTGCTTTACACGCGGAAGGTCTTCGTTTCGATACCCGAAAGAACCTTCTTTTAAACTCAATGCAAATGTTATTTCTATCAGTTCAAACTGTTCTCTAATAAATAAGTGGTTGTGTTGTGTAGTGGTGATCACGTCTGCTTTACACGTGGAAGGTCTTCCTTTCGTTACCCGAAAGAACCTTCTTTTAAACTCGATGCAAATGTTATTTCTATCAGTTCAAATTCTTCTCCCATGAATAAGTGGTTGGGTGGTGTAGTGGTGATCACGTCTGCTTTACTCGCGTAAGGTCTCCAGTTCGATACCCGAAAGAACCTTCTTTTAAACTCAATGCAAATGTTATTTCTATCAGTTCAAACTGTTCTCTAATAAATAAGTGGTTGTGTAGTGTAGTGGTGATCACATCTGCTTTACAAGCGGAAGGTCTTCGTTTCTATCCTCGAAAAAAACTTCTTTTAAACTCGACGCAAATGTTATTTCTATGAGTTCAAATTCTTCTCTAATAAATAAGTGGTTGTGTGGTGTAGTGGTGATCACGCCTGCTTTACACTCGGAAGGTCTCCGGTTCGATACCCGAAAGAATCTTCTTTTAAACTCAATGGAAATATGTTATTTCTATCATTTCAAATTTTTCTCTAATAAATAAGTGGTTGTGTGGTGTATTGGTGATCACGTCTGCTATACACGCGGAAGGTCTCCGGTTCGATACCCGAAAGAACCTTTTTTTAAACTCAATGCAAATGTTGTTTCTATCAGTTCAAACTGTTCTCTAATAAATAAGTGGTTGTGTGGTGTAGTGGTGATCACGTCTGCTTTACACGCGGAAGGTCTCCGGTTCGATACCCGAAAGAACCTTCTTTTAAACTCGATGCAAATAATATATTTCTATCATTTCAAATTCTTCTCTAATAAACAAGTGGTTGTGTGGTGTAGTGGTGATCACGTCTGCTTTACACGCGGAAGGTCTTCGTTTCGATCCCCGAAAGAACCTGCTTTTAAACTAAATGCAAATGATATTTCTATCAGTTCAAATTCTTCTCTAATAAATAAGTGGTTGCGTGGTGTAGCGGTGATCACGTCTGCTTTACACGCGGATGGTCTCCGGTTGGATACCAGAAAGAACCTTCTTTTAAACTCAATGCAAATGTTATATCTATCAGTTCAAATTCTACTCTAATAAATAAGTGTTTGTGTGGTTTAGTGGTGATCACGTCTGCTTTACACGCGGAAGGTCTTCGTTTCGATACCCGAAAGAACCTTCTATTAAACTCAATGGAAATGTTATTTCTATCAGTTCAAATTCTTCTCTAATAAGTAAGTGGTTGTGTGGTGTAGTGGTGATCACATCTGCTTTAATCGTGGAAGGTCTCCGGTTCGATACACGAAAGAACCTTCTTTTAAACTCAATGGAAATGTTATTTCTATCAGTTCAAATTCTTCTCTAATAAATAAGTGGTTGTGTGGTGTAATTGTGATCACGTCTGCTTTACAAGCGGAATGTTTCCGGTTCGATACCCGAAAGAACCTTCTTTTAAACTCAATGCAAATATTATTATTATCAGTTCAAATTCTTCCCTAATAAATAAGTGGTTGTGTTGTGTAGTGGTGATCACGTCTGCTTTACACGCGGAAGGTCTTCGTTTCGATACCCGAAAGAACCTTCTTTTAAACTCAATGCAAATGTTATTTCTATCAGTTCAAACTGTTCTCTAATAAATAAGTGGTTGTGTTGTGTAGTGGTGATCACGTCTGCTTTACACGTGGAAGGTCTTCCTTTCGTTACCCGAAAGAACCTTCTTTTAAACTCGATGCAAATGTTATTTCTATCAGTTCAAATTCTTCTCCCATGAATAAGTGGTTGGGTGGTGTAGTGGTGATCACGTCTGCTTTACTCGCGTAAGGTCTCCAGTTCGATACCCGAAAGAACCTTCTTTTAAACTCAATGCAAATGTTATTTCTATCAGTTCAAACTGTTCTCTAATAAATAAGTGGTTGTGTAGTGTAGTGGTGATCACATCTGCTTTACAAGCGGAAGGTCTTCGTTTCTATCCTCGAAAAAAACTTCTTTTAAACTCGACGCAAATGTTATTTCTATGAGTTCAAATTCTTCTCTAATAAATAAGTGGTTGTGTGGTGTAGTGGTGATCACGCCTGCTTTACACTCGGAAGGTCTCCGGTTCGATACCCGAAAGAATCTTCTTTTAAACTCAATGGAAATATGTTATTTCTATCATTTCAAATTTTTCTCTAATAAATAAGTGGTTGTGTGGTGTATTGGTGATCACGTCTGCTATACACGCGGAAGGTCTCCGGTTCGATACCCGAAAGAACCTTTTTTTAAACTCAATGCAAATGTTGTTTCTATCAGTTCAAACTGTTCTCTAATAAATAAGTGGTTGTGTAGTGTAGTGGTGATCACGTCTGCTTTACAAGCGGAAGGTCTTCGTTTCTAGCCTCGAAAGAAACTTCTTTTAAACTCGACGCAAATGTTATTTCTATGAGTTCAAATTCTTCTCTAATAAATAAGTGGTTGGGTGGTGTAGTGGTGATCACTCCTGCTTTACACGCGGAAGGTCTCCGGTTCGATACCCGGAAGAACCTTCTTTTAAACTCAATGGAAATATGTTATTTCTATCAGTTCAAATTCTTCTCAAATAAATAAGTGGTTGTGTGGTGTAGTGGTGATCACGTCTGCTTTACACGCGGAAGGTCTCCGGTTCGATACCCGAAAGAACCTTCTTTTAAACTCAATAGAAATGTTATTTCTATCAGTTCAAATTCTTCTCTCATAAATAAGTGTTTGTGTGGTGTAGTGGTGATCACGTCTGCTTTACTCGCGTAAGGTCTCCGGTTCGATACCCGAAAGAACCTTCTTGTAAACTCAATGCAAATGTTATTTCTATCAGTTCAAACTGTTCTCTAATATATAAGTGGTTGTGTAGTGTAGTGGTGATCACGTCTGCTTTACACGCGGATGGTCTCCGGTTGGATACCAGAAAGAACCTTCTTTTAAACTCAATGCAAATGTTATATCTATCAGTTCAAATTCTACTCTAATAAATAAGTGTTTGTGTGGTTTAGTGGTGATCACGTCTGCTTTACACGCGGAAGGTCTTCGTTTCGATCCCCGAAAGAACCTGCTTTTAAACTAAATGCAAATGATATTTCTATCAGTTCAAATTCTTCTCTAATAAATAAGTGGTTGTGTGGTGTAGTGGTGATCACGTCTGCTTTACACGCGGAAGGTATCCGGTTCGATCCCCGAAAGAACCTTCTATTAAACTCAATGGAAATGTTATTTCTATTAGTTCAAATTATTCTCTAATAAATAAGTGGTTTTGTGGTGTAGTGGTGATCACGTCTGCTTTACACGCGGAAGGTCTCCGGTTCGATACCCGAAAGAACCTTCTTTTAAACTCGATGCAAATAATATATTTCTATCATTTCAAATTCTTCTCTAATAAACAAGTGGTTGTGTGGTGTAGTGGTGATCACGTCTGCTTTACACGCGGAAGGTCTTCGTTTCGATCCCCGAAAGAACCTGCTTTTAAACTAAATGCAAATGATATTTCTATCAGTTCAAATTCTTCTCTAATAAATAAGTGGTTGCGTGGTGTAGCGGTGATCACGTCTGCTTTACACGCGGATGGTCTCCGGTTGGATACCAGAAAGAACCTTCTTTTAAACTCAATGCAAATGTTATATCTATCAGTTCAAATTCTACTCTAATAAATAAGTGTTTGTGTGGTTTAGTGGTGATCACGTCTGCTTTACACGCGGAAGGTCTTCGTTTCGATCCCCGAAAGAACCTGCTTTTAAACTAAATGCAAATGATATTTCTATCAGTTCAAATTCTTCTCTAATAAATAAGTGGTTGTGTGGTGTAGTGGTGATCACGTCTGCTTTACACGCGGAAGGTCTACGGTTGGATACCAGAAAGAACCTTCTTTTAAACTCAATGCAAATGTTATATCTATCAGTTCAAATTCTTCCCTAATAAATAAGTGGTTGTGATGTGTAGTGGTGATCACGTCTGCTTTACACGCGGAAGGTCTTCCTTTCGTTACCCGAAATAACCTTCTTTTAAACTTAATGCAAATGTTATTTCTATCAGTTCAAATTCTTCTCTAATAAGTAAGTGGTTGTGTGGTGTAGTGGTGATCACATCTGCTTTACACGCGGAAGGTCTCCGGTTGGATACCCGAAAGAACCTTCTATTAAACTCAATGGAAATGTTATTTCTATCAGTTCAAATTCTTCTCCCATAAATAAGTGGTTGGGTGGTGTAGTGGTGATCACGTCTGCTTTACTCGCGTAAGGTCTCCAGTTCGATACCCGAAAGAACCTTCTTTTAAACTCAATGCAAATGTTATTTCTATCAGTTCAAACTGTTCTCTAATAAATAAGTGGTTGTGTAGTGTAGTGGTGATCACATCTGCTTTACAAGCGGAAGGTCTTCGTTTCTATCCTCGAAAGAAACTTCTTTTAAACTCGACGCAAATGTTATTTCTATGAGTTCAAATTCTTCTCTAATAAATAAGTGGTTGTGTGGTGTAGTGGTGATCACGCCTGCTTTACACTCGGAAGGTCTCCGGTTCGATACCCGAAAGAATCTTCTTTTAAACTCAATGGAAATATGTTATTTCTATCAGTTCAAATTCTTCTCTAATAAATAAGTGGTTGTGTGGTGTATTGGTGATCACGTCTGCTATACAGGCGGAAGGTCTCCGGTTCGATACCCGAAAGAACTTTCTTTTAAACTCAATAGAAATGTTATTTCTATCAGTTCAAATTCTTCTCTCATAAATAAGTGGTTGTGTGGTGTAGTGGTGATCACGTCTGCTTTACTCGCGTAAGGTCTCCGGTTCGATACCCGAAAGAACCTTTTTTTAAACTCAATGCAAATGTTGTTTCTATCAGTACAAACTGTTCTCTAATAAATAAGTGGTTGTGTAGTGTAGTGGTGATCACGTCTGCTTTACAAGCGGAAGGTCTTCGTTTCTAGCCTCGAAAGAAACTTCTTTTAAACTCGACGCAAATGTTATTTCTATGAGTTCAAATTCTTCTCTAATAAATAAGTGGTTGGGTGGTGTAGTGGTGATCACTCCTGCTTTACACGCGGAAGGTCTCCGGTTCGATACCCGAAAGAACCTTCTTTTAAACTCAATGGAAATATGTTATTTCTATCAGTTCAAATTCTTCTCAAATAAATAAGTGGTTGTGTGGTGTAGTGGTGATCACGTCTGCTTTAAACGCGGAAGGTCTCCGGTTCGATACCCGAAAGAACTTTTCTTTTAAACTCAATAGAAATGTTATTTCTATTAGTTCAAATTCTTCTCTCATAAATAAGTGTTTGTGTGGTGTAGTGGTCATCACGTCTGCTTTACTCGCGTAAGGTCTCCGGTTCGATACCCGAAAGAACCTTCTTGTAAACTCAATGCAAATGTTATTTCTATCAGTTCAAACTGTTCTCTAATAAATAAGTGGTTGTGTAGTGTAGTGGTGATCACGTCTGCTTTACACGCGGATGGTCTCCGGTTGGATACCAGAAAGAACCTTCTTTTAAACTCAATGCAAATGTTATATCTATCAGTTCAAATTCTACTCTAATAAATAAGTGTTTGTGTGGTTTAGTGGTGATCACGTCTGCTTTACACGCGGAAGGTCTTCGTTTCGATCCCCGAAAGAACCTGCTTTTAAACTAAATGCAAATGATATTTCTATCAGTTCAAATTCTTCTCTAATAAGTAAGTGGTTGTGTGGTGTAGTGGTGATCACGTCTGCTTTACACGCGGAAGGTCTCCGGTTGGATACCCGAAAGAACCTTCTATTAAACTCAATGGAAATGTTATTTCTATCAGTTCAAATTCTTCTCCCATAAATAAGTGGTTGGGTGGTGTAGTGGTGATCACGTCTGCTTTACTCGCGTAAGGTCTCCAGTTCGATACCCGAAAGAACCTTCTTTTAAACTCAATGCAAATGTTATTTCTATCAGTTCAAACTGTTCTCTAATAAATAAGTGGTTGTGTAGTGTAGTGGTGATCACATCTGCTTTACAAGCGGAAGGTCTTCGTTTCCATCCTCGAAAGAAACTTCTTTTAAACTCGACGCAAATGTTATTTCTATGAGTTCAAATTCTTCTCTAATAAATAAGTGGTTGTGTGGTGTAGTGGTGATCACGCCTGCTTTACACTCGGAAGGTCTTCGGTTCGATACCCGAAAGAATCTTCTTTTAAACTCAATGGAAATATGTTATTTCTATCAGTTCAAATTCTTCTCTAATAAATAAGTGGTTGTGTGGTGTATTGGTGATCACGTCTGCTATACAGGCGGAAGGTCTCCGGTTCGATACCCGAAAGAACTTTCTTTTAAACTCAATAGAAATGTTATTTCTATCAGTTCAAATTCTTCTCTCATAAATAAGTGGTTGTGTGGTGTAGTGGTGATCACGTCTGCTTTACTCGCGTAAGGTTTCCGGTTCGATACCCGAAAGAACCTTTTTTTAAACTCAATGCAAATGTTGTTTCTATCAGTTCAAACTGTTCTCTAATAAATAAGTGGTTGTGTAGTGTAGTGGTGATCACGTCTGCTTTACAAGCGGAAGGTCTTCGTTTCTAGCCTCGAAAGAAACTTCTTTTAAACTCGACGCAAATGTTATTTCTATGAGTTCAAATTCTTCTCTAATAAATAAGTGGTTGGGTGGTGTAGTGGTGATCACTCCTGCTTTACACGCGGAAGGTCTCCGGTTCGATACCCGAAAGAACCTTCTTTTAAACTCAATGGAAATATGTTATTTCTATCAGTTCAAATTCTTCTCAAATAAATAAGTGGTTGTGTGGTGTAGTGGTGATCACGTCTGCTTTACACGCGGAAGGTCTCCGGTTCGATACCCGAAAGAACTTTTCTTTTAAACTCAATAGAAATGTTATTTCTATCAGTTCAAATTCTTCTCTCATAAATAAGTGGTTGTGTGGTGTAGTGGTGATCACGTCTGCTTTACTCGCGTAAGGTCTCCGGTTCGATACCCGAAAGAACCTTTTTTTAAACTCAATGCAAATGTTGTTTCTATCAGTTCAAACTGTTCTCTAATAAATAAGTGGTTGTGTAGTGTAGTGGTGATCACGTCTGCTTTACAAGCGGAAGGTCTTCGTTTCTAGCCTCGAAAGAAACTTCTTTTAAACTCGACGCAAATGTTATTTCTATGAGTTCAAATTCTTCTCTAATAAATAAGTGGTTGGGTGGTGTAGTGGTGATCACTCCTGCTTTACACGCGGAAGGTCTCCGGTTCGATACCCGAAAGAACCTTCTTTTAAACTCAATGGAAATATGTTATTTCTATCAGTTCAAATTCTTCTCAAATAAATAAGTGGTTGTGTGGTGTAGTGGTGATCACGTCTGCTTTACACGCGGAAGGTCTCCGGTTCGATACCCGAAAGAACTTTTCTTTTAAACTCAATAGAAATGTTATTTCTATCAGTTCAAATTCTTCTCTAATAAACAAGTGGTTGTGTGGTGTAGTGGTGATCACGTCTGCTTTACACGCGGAAGGTCTTCGTTTCGATCCCCGAAAGAACCTGCTTTTAAACTAAATGCAAATGATATTTCTATCAGTTCAAATTCTTCTCTAATAAATAAGTGGTTGCGTGGTGTAGCGGTGATCACGTCTGCTTTACACGCGGATGGTCTCCGGTTGGATACCAGAAAGAACCTTCTTTTAAACTCAATGCAAATGTTATCTCTATCAGTTCAAATTCTACTCTAATAAATAAGTGTTTGTGTGGTTTAGTGGTGATCACGTCTGCTTTACACGCGGAAGGTCTTCGTTTCGATCCCCGAAAGAACCTGCTTTTAAACTAAATGCAAATGATATTTCTATCAGTTCAAATTCTTCTCTAATAAATAAGTGGTTGTGTGGTGTAGTGGTGATCACGTCTGCTTTACACGCGGAAGGTCTACGGTTGGATACCAGAAAGAACCTTCTTTTAAACTCAATGCAAATGTTATATCTATCAGTTCAAATTCTTCCCTAATAAATAAGTGGTTGTGATGTGTAGTGGTGATCACGTCTGCTTTACACGCGGAAGGTCTTCCTTTCGTTACCCGAAATAACCTTCTTTTAAACTCAATGCAAATGTTATTTCTATCAGTTCAAATTCTTCTCTAATAAGTAAGTGGTTGTGTGGTGTAGTGGTGATCACATCTGCTTTACACGCGGAAGGTCTCCGGTTGGATACCCGAAAGAACCTTCTATTAAACTCAATGGAAATGTTATTTCTATCAGTTCAAATTCTTCTCCCATAAATAAGTGGTTGGGTGGTGTAGTGGTGATCACGTCTGCTTTACTCGCGTAAGGTCTCCAGTTCGATACCCGAAAGAACCTTCTTTTAAACTCAATGCAAATGTTATTTCTATCAGTTCAAATTCTTCTCTAATAAATAAGTGGTTGTGTGGTGTAGTGGTGATCACGCCTGCTTTACACTCGGAAGGTCTCCGGTTCGATACCCGAAAGAATCTTCTTTTAAACTCAATGGAAATATGTTATTTCTATCAGTTCAAATTCTTCTCTAATAAATAAGTGGTTGTGTGGTGTATTGGTGATCACGTCTGCTATACAGGCGGAAGGTCTCCGGTTCGATACCCGAAAGAACTTTCTTTTAAACTCAATAGAAATGTTATTTCTATCAGTTCAAATTCTTCTCTCATAAATAAGTGGTTGTGTGGTGTAGTGGTGATCACGTCTGCTTTACTCGCGTAAGGTCTCCGGTTCGATACCCGAAAGAACCTTTTTTTAAACTCAATGCAAATGTTGTTTCTATCAGTACAAACTGTTCTCTAATAAATAAGTGGTTGTGTAGTGTAGTGGTGATCACGTCTGCTTTACAAGCGGAAGGTCTTCGTTTCTAGCCTCGAAAGAAACTTCTTTTAAACTCGACGCAAATGTTATTTCTATGAGTTCAAATTCTTCTCTAATAAATAAGTGGTTGGGTGGTGTAGTGGTGATCACTCCTGCTTTACACGCGGAAGGTCTCCGGTTCGATACCCGAAAGAACCTTCTTTTAAACTCAATGGAAATATGTTATTTCTATCAGTTCAAATTCTTCTCAAATAAATAAGTGGTTGTGTGGTGTAGTGGTGATCACGTCTGCTTTACACGCGGAAGGTCTCCGGTTCGATACCCGAAAGAACTTTTCTTTTAAACTCAATAGAAATGTTATTTCTATCAGTTCAAATTCTTCTCTCATAAATAAGTGTTTGTGTGGTGTAGTGGTGATCACGTCTGCTTTACTCGCGTAAGGTCTCCGGTTCGATACCCGAAAGAACCTTCTTGTAAACTCAATGCAAATGTTATTTCTATCAGTTCAAACTGTTCTCTAATAAATAAGTGGTTGTGTAGTGTAGTGTTGATCACGTCTGCTTTACACGCGGATGGTCTCCGGTTGGATACCAGAAAGAACCTTCTTTTAAACTCAATGCAAATGTTATATCTATCAGTTCAAATTCTACTCTAATAAATAAGTGTTTGTGTGGTTTAGTGGTGATCACGTCTGCTTTACACGCGGAAGGTCTTCGTTTCGATCCCCGAAAGAACCTGCTTTTAAACTAAATGCAAATGATATTTCTATCAGTTCAAATTCTTCTCTAATAAATAAGTGGTTGTGATGTGTAGTGGTGATCACGTCTGCTTTACACGCGGATGGTCTTCCTTTCGTTACCCGAAATAACCTTCTTTTAAACTCAATGCAAATGTTATTTCTATCAGTTCAAATTCTTCTCTAATAAGTAAGTGGTTGTGTGGTGTAGTGGTGATCACGTCTGCTTTACAAGCGGAAGGTCTTCGTTTCGATACCCGAAAGAACCTTCTTTTAAACTCAATGCAAATGTTATTTCTATCAGTTCAAACTGTTCTCTAATAAATAAGTGGTTGTGTTGTGTAGTGGTGATCACGTCTGCTTTACACGTGGAAGGTCTTCCTTTCGTTACCCGAAAGAACCTTCTTTTAAACTCGATGCAAATGTTATTTCCATCAGTTCAAATTCTTCTCCCATAAATAAGTGGTTGTGTGGTGTAGTGGTGATCACGTCTGCTTTACTCGCGTAAGGTCTCCAGTTCGATACCCGAAAGAACCTTCTTTTAAACTCAATGCAAATGTTATTTCTATCAGTTCAAACTGTTCTCTAATAAATAAGTGGTTGTGTAGTGTAGTGGTGATCACATCTGCTTTACAAGCGGAAGGTCTTCGTTTCTATCCTCGAAAGAAACTTCTTTTAAACTCGACGCAAATGTTATTTCTATGAGTTCAAATTCTTCTCTAATAAATAAGTGGTTGTGTGGTGTAGTGGTGATCACGCCTGCTTTACACTCGGAAGGTCTCCGGTTCGATACCCGAAAGAATCTTCTTTTAAACTCAATGGAAATATGTTATTTCTATCAGTTCAAATTCTTCTCTAATAAATAAGTGGTTGTGTGGTGTATTGGTGATCACGTCTGCTATACACGCGGAAGGTCTCCGGTTCGATACCCGAAAGAACTTTCTTTTAAACTCAATAGAAATGTTATTTCTATCAGTTCAAATTCTTCTCTCATAAATAAGTGGTTGTGTGGTGTAGTGGTGATCACTTCTGCTTTACTCGCGTAAGGTCTCCGGTTCGATACCCGAAAGAACCTTCTTTTAAACTCAATGCAAATGTTATTTCTATCAGTTCAAACTGTTCTCTAATAAATAAGTGGTTGTGTAGTGTAGTGGTGATCACGTCTGCTTTACAAGCGGAAGGTCTTCGTTTCTAGCCTCGAAAGAAACTTCTTTTAAACTCGACGCAAATGTTATTTCTATGAGTTCAAATTCTTCTCTAATAAATAAGTGGTTGGGTGGTGTAGTGGTGATCACTCCTGCTTTACACGCGGAAGGTCTCCGGTTCGATACCCGAAAGAACCTTCTTTTAAACTCAATGGAAATATGTTATTTCTATCAGTTCAAATTCTTCTCAAATAAATAAGTGGTTGTGTGGTGTAGTGGTGATCACGTCTGCTTTACACGCGGAAGGTCTCCGGTTCGATACCCGAAAGAACTTTTCTTTTAAACTCAATAGAAATGTTATTTCTATCAGTTCAAATTCTTCTCTCATAAATAAGTGTTTGTGTGGTGTAGTGGTGATCACGTCTGCTTTACTCGCGTAAGGTCTCCGGTTCGATACCCGAAAGAACCTTCTTGTAAACTCAATGCAAATGTTATTTCTATCAGTTCAAACTGTTCTCTAATAAATAAGTGGTTGTGTAGTGTAGTGTTGATCACGTCTGCTTTACACGCGGATGGTCTCCGGTTGGATACCAGAAAGAACCTTCTTTTAAACTCAATGCAAATGTTATATCTATCAGTTCAAATTCTACTCTAATAAATAAGTGTTTGTGTGGTTTAGTGGTGATCACGTCTGCTTTACACGCGGAAGGTCTTCGTTTCGATCCCCGAAAGAACCTGCTTTTAAACTAAATGCAAATGATATTTCTATCAGTTCAAATTCTTCTCTAATAAATAAGTGGTTGTGATGTGTAGTGGTGATCACGTCTGCTTTACACGCGGATGGTCTTCCTTTCGTTACCCGAAATAACCTTCTTTTAAACTCAATGCAAATGTTATTTCTATCAGTTCAAATTCTTCTCTAATAAGTAAGTGGTTGTGTGGTGTAGTGGTGATCACGTCTGCTTTACAAGCGGAAGGTCTTCGTTTCGATACCCGAAAGAACCTTCTTTTAAACTCAATGCAAATGTTATTTCTATCAGTTCAAACTGTTCTCTAATAAATAAGTGGTTGTGTTGTGTAGTGGTGATCACGTCTGCTTTACACGTGGAAGGTCTTCCTTTCGTTACCCGAAAGAACCTTCTTTTAAACTCGATGCAAATGTTATTTCTATCAGTTCAAATTCTTCTCCCATAAATAAGTGGTTGTGTGGTGTAGTGGTGATCACGTCTGCTTTACTCGCGTAAGGTCTCCAGTTCGATACCCGAAAGAACCTTCTTTTAAACTCAATGCAAATGTTATTTCTATCAGTTCAAACTGTTCTCTAATAAATAAGTGGTTGTGTAGTGTAGTGGTGATCACATCTGCTTTACAAGCGGAAGGTCTTCGTTTCTATCCTCGAAAGAAACTTCTTTTAAACTCGACGCAAATGTTATTTCTATGAGTTCAAATTCTTCTCTAATAAATAAGTGGTTGTGTGGTGTAGTGGTGATCACGCCTGCTTTACACTCGGAAGGTCTCCGGTTCGATACCCGAAAGAATCTTCTTTTAAACTCAATGGAAATATGTTATTTCTATCAGTTCAAATTCTTCTCTAATAAATAAGTGGTTGTGTGGTGTATTGGTGATCACGTCTGCTATACACGCGGAAGGTCTCCGGTTCGATACCCGAAAGAACTTTCTTTTAAACTCAATAGAAATGTTATTTCTATCAGTTCAAATTCTTCTCTCATAAATAAGTGGTTGTGTGGTGTAGTGGTGATCACTTCTGCTTTACTCGCGTAAGGTCTCCGGTTCGATACCCGAAAGAACCTTCTTTTAAACTCAATGCAAATGTTATTTCTATCAGTTCAAACTGTTCTCTAATAAATAAGTGGTTGTGTAGTGTAGTGGTGATCACGTCTGCTTTACAAGCGGAAGGTCTTCGTTTCTAGCCTCGAAAGAAACTTCTTTTAAACTCGACGCAAATGTTATTTCTATGAGTTCAAATTCTTCTCTAATAAATAAGTGGTTGGGTGGTGTAGTGGTGATCACTCCTGCTTTACACGCGGAAGGTCTCCGGTTCGATACCCGAAAGAACCTTCTTTCAAACTCAATGGAAATATGTTATTTCTAACAGTTCAAATTCTTCTCAAATAAATAAGTGGTTGTGTGGTGTAGTGGTGATCACGTCTGCTTTACACGCGGAAGGTCTCCGGTTCGATACCCGAAAGAACCTTCTTTTAAACTCAATAGAAATGTTATTTCTATCAGTTCAAATTCTTCTCTCATAAATAAGTGTTTGTGTGGTGTAGTGGTGCTCACGTCTGCTTTACTCGCGTAAGGTCTCCGGTTCGATACCCGAAAGAACCTTCTTGTAAACTCAATGCAAATGTTATTTCTATCAGTTCAAACTGTTCTCTAATAAATAAGTGGTTGTGTAGTGTAGTGGTGATCACGTCTGCTTTACACGCGGATGGTCTCCGGTTGGATACCAGAAAGAACCTTCTTTTAAACTCAATGCAAATGTTATATCTATCAGTTCAAATTCTACTCTAATAAATAAGTGTTTGTGTGGTTTAGTGGTGATCACGTCTGCTTTACACGCGGAAGGTCTTCGTTTCGATCCCCGAAAGAACCTGCTTTTAAACTAAATGCAAATGATATTTCTATCAGTTCAAATTCTTCTCTAATAAATAAGTGGTTGTGTGGTGTAGTGGTGATCACGTCTGCTTTACACGCGGAAGGTATAGGTTCGATCCCCGATAGAACCTTCTATTAAACTCAATGGAAATGTTATTTCTATTAGTTCAAATTATTCTCTAATAAATAAGTGGTTTTGTGGTGTAGTGGTGATCACGTCTGCTTTACACGCGGAAGTTCTCCGGTTCGATACCCGAAAGAACCTTCTTTTAAACTCGATGCAAATAATATTTCTATCATTTCAAATTCTTCTCTAATAAACAAGTGGTTGTGTGGTGTAGTGGTGATCACGTCTGCTTTACACGCGGAAGGTCTTCGTTTCGATCCCCGAAAGAACCTGCTTTTAAACTAAATGCAAATGATATTTCTATCAGTTCAAATTCTTCTCTAATAAATAAGTGGTTGCGTGGTGTAGCGGTGATCACGTCTGCTTTAAACGCGGATGGTCTCCGGTTGGATACCAGAAAGAACCTTCTTTTAAGCTCAATGGAAATGTTATATCTATCAGTTCAAATTCTACTCTAATAAATAAGTGTTTGTGTGGTTTAGTGGTGATCACGTCTGCTTTACACGCGGAAGGTCTTCGTTTCGATCCCCGAAAGAACCTGCTTTTAAACTAAATGCAAATGATATTTCTATCAGTTCAAATTCTTCTCTAATAAATAAGTGGTTGTGTGGTGTAGTGGTGATCACGTCTGCTTTACACGCGGAAGGTCTACGGTTGGATACCCGAAAGAACCTTCTTTTAAACTCAATGCAAATGTTATATCTATCAGTTCAAATTCTTCCCTAATAAATAAGTGGTTGTGTTGTGTAGTGGTGATCACGTCTGCTTTACAAGCGGAAGGTCTTCGTTTCGATACCCGAAAGAACCTTCTTTTAAACTCAATGCAAATGTTATTTCTATCAGTTCAAACTGTTCTCTAATAAATAAGTGGTTGTGTTGTGTAGTGGTGATCACGTCTGCTTTACACGTGGAAGGTCTTCCTTTCGTTACCCGAAAGAACCTTCTTTTAAACTCGATGCAAATGTTATTTCTATCAGTTCAAATTCTTCTCCCATAAATAAGTGGTTGTGTGGTGTAGTGGTGATCACGTCTGCTTTACTCGCGTAAGGTCTCCAGTTCGATACCCGAAAGAACCTTCTTTTAAACTCAATGCAAATGTTATTTCTATCAGTTCAAACTGATCTCTAATAAATAAGTGGTTGTGTAGTGTAGTGGTGATCACATCTGCTTTACAAGCGGAAGGTCTTCGTTTCTATCCTCGAAAGAAACTTCTTTTAAACTCGACGCAAATGTTATTTCTATGAGTTCAAATTCTTCTCTAATAAATAAGTGGTTGTGTGGTGTAGTGGTGATCACGCCTGCTTTACACTCGGAAGGTCTCCGGTTCGATACCCGAAAGAATCTTCTTTTAAACTCAATGGAAATATGTTATTTCTATCAGTTCAAATTCTTCTCTAATAAATAAGTGGTTGTGTGGTGTATTGGTGATCACGTCTGCTATACACGCGGAAGGTCTCCGGTTCGATACCCGAAAGAACTTTCTTTTAAACTCAATAGAAATGTTATTTCTATCAGTTCAAATTCTTCTCTCATAAATAAGTGGTTGTGTGGTGTAGTGGTGATCACTTCTGCTTTACAAGCGGAAGGTCTTCGTTTCTAGCCTCGAAAGAAACTTCTTTTAAACTCGACGCAAATGTTATTTCTATGAGTTCAAATTCTTCTCTAATAAATAAGTGGTTGGGTGGTGTAGTGGTGATCACGTCTGCTTTACACGCGGAAGGTCTCCGGTTCGATACCCGAAAGAACCTTCTTTTAAACTCAATAGAAATGTTATTTCTATCAGTTCAAATTCTTCTCTCATAAATAAGTGTTTGTGTGGTGTAGTGGTGATCACGTCTGCTTTACTCGCGTAAGGTCTCCGGTTCGATACCCGAAAGAACCTTCTTGTAAACTCAATGCAAATGTTATTTCTATCAGTTCAAACTGTTCTCTAATAAATAAGTGGTTGTGTAGTGTAGTGGTGATCACGTCTGCTTTACACGCGGATGGTCTCCGGTTGGATACCAGAAAGAACCTTCTTTTAAACTCAATGCAAATGTTATATCTATCAGTTCAAATTCTACTCTAATAAATAAGTGTTTGTGTGGTTTAGTGGTGATCACGTCTGCTTTACACGCGGAAGGTCTTCGTTTCGATCCCCGAAAGAACCTGCTTTTAAACTAAATGCAAATGATATATCTATCAGTTCAAATTCTTCTCTAATAAATAAGTGGTTGTGTGGTGTAGTGGTGATCACGTCTGCTTTACACGCGGAAGGTATCCGGTTCGATCCCCGATAGAACCTTCTATTAAACTCAATGGAAATGTTATTTCTATTAGTTCAAATTATTCTCTAATAAATAAGTGGTTTTGTGGTGTAGTGGTGATCACGTCTGCTTTACACGCGGAAGTTCTCCGGTTCGATACCCGAAAGAACCTTCTTTTAAACTCGATGCAAATAATATTTCTATCATTTCAAATTCTTCTCTAATAAACAAGTGGTTGTGTGGTGTAGTGGTGATCACGTCTGCTTTACACGCGGAAGGTCTTCGTTTCGATCCCCGAAAGAACCTGCTTTTAAACTAAATGCAAATGATATTTCTATCAGTTCAAATTCTACTCTAATAAATAAGTGGTTGCGTGGTGTAGCGGTGATCACGTCTGCTTTAAACGCGGATGGTCTCCGGTTGGATACCAGAAAGAACCTTCTTTTAAGCTCAATGGAAATGTTATATCTATCAGTTCAAATTCTACTCTAATAAATAAGTGTTTGTGTGGTTTAGTGGTGATCACGTCTGCTTTACACGCGGAAGGTCTTCGTTTCGATCCCCGAAAGAACCTGCTTTTAAACTAAATGCAAATGATATTTCTATCAGTTCAAATTCTTCTCTAATAAATAAGTGGTTGTGTGGTGTAGTGGTGATCACGTCTGCTTTACACGCGGAAGGTCTACGGTTGGATACCCGAAAGAACCTTCTTTTAAACTCAATGCAAATGTTATATCTATCAGTTCAAATTCTTCCCTAATAAATAAGTGGTTGTGATGTGTAGTGGTGATCACGTCTGCTTTTCACGCGGAAGGTCTTCCTTTCGTTACCCGAAATAACCTTCTTTTAAACTCAATGCAAATGTTATTTCTATCAGTTCAAATTCTTCTTTAATAAATAAGTGGTTGTGTGGTGTAATTGTGATCACGTCTGCTTTACACGCGGAATGTTTCCGGTTTGTTACCCGAAAGAACCTTCTTTTAAACTCAATGCAAATATTATTATTATCAGTTCAAATTCTTCCGTAATAAATAAGTGGTTTAGTTGTGTAGTGGTGATCACGTCTGCTTTACACGCGGAAGGTCTTCGTTTCGATACCCGAAAGAACCTTCTTTTAAACTCAATGCAAATGTTATTTCTATCAGTTCAAACTGTTCTCTAATAAATAAGTGGTTGTGTAGTGTAGTGGTGATCACATCTGCTTTACAAGCGGAAGGTCTTCCTTTCGTTCCCCGAAAGAACCTTCTTTTAAACTCGATGCAAATGTTATTTCTATCAGTTCAAATTCTTCTCCCATAAATAAGTGGTTGTGTGGTGTAGTGGTGATCACGTCTGCTTTACTCCCGTAAGGTCTCCGGTTCGATACCCGAAATAACCTTCTTTTAAACTCAATGCAAATGTTATTTCTATCAGTTCAAACTGTTCTCTAATAAATAAGTGGTTGTGTAGTGTAGTGGTGATCACATCTGCTTTACAAGCGGAAGGTCTTCGTTTCTATCCTCGAAAGAAACTTCTTTTAAACTCGACGCAAATGTTATTTCTATGAGTTCAAATTCTTCTCTAATAAATAAGTGGTTGCTTTATACGCGGAAGGTCTCCGGTTCGATACCCGAAAGAATCTTCTTTTAAACTCAATGGAAATATGTTATTTCTATCAGTTCAAATTCTTCTCTAATAAATAAGTGGTTGTGTCGTGTATTGGTGATCACGAGTAGTATATACATGTTGACAACTACGGCAAAACCACTAAGTGGCTGTGTTTGATAGCCAGTATCTGGTGATAGGGCAAAACCAGTAAGTGGTTGTGTTTGATAGCCACTAACCGGCTGTGAAGCACAGCCGCTAAGCGGTTGTGTTTACAAGTGGCGGATTGATAGCTGTATAGCAGAGCGAGCTGATTGTGTGGTGTACATACTCTCACAAGACATGTGATCTGAAAGAGAATGAGATATGGCGAAAGTATATGAAAATGTTGTACATGTGTTTAACCCCCTCCCCTTGCACGCGATTTGGGAATGCACGACTCAAAAGAGCGCAGACCATCTCCTAGGGCCAAGCCGGCGCGAATGAATTCACTCCTCCTCTTTTCGAAGAAAGTTAATACCAGGCAAACAAGTTTTTTTCAAGAGGAGAAAAAACGTCTTTCCACCTTGAAGCGGTTAAAACACAATAAGCCGCCGCCTTATCCGTTTGCCTGCCCAGACGCTCAAGGTCGCATCGAGCACGAAAAATGAATTTTGATGTCATGAAGAGAAATTGTTTCTGGTGTTATTGCGATTAGGCGTTTCGTCTCATATACGAAGATAAAATTTTAATATGCGATCCGAAGTCCGCTTGCGAATACATTGGGGCAGTTGTTTGATTGTAAGAGGGTTTGGGGTATATATATATATATATAGAGAGAGAGAGAGCTTGAGACCTCTCCAGAATTCGATATGGATTACAAAAGAGTGTTCATGCTGCTGTTAGGAATCGTATTAATCGGAGTGGTAATATTTACACTAAGTCTGGGAGAGGACAGTAACGTGGTGGACATTTCGAATTCAACGTGTTATTATTCTAAACAGCTAGGTGATAGAAAAAATTTGTTTTTTCACATTTGTTGGAAAGGAGATTCACGGGTGTATGATATACGCTATTTTTTAAAGACGAATCTTTTGGTTTAAAAGCAAACGTCGTAGGAGTACAACTAATAGAATCCGAGTTTTATCAGTTATGTCAAGTATGTTGAAATTGAGACATCCTTCGACTTGCATGGTGACGGGGCCATCGCAGAGCGGTAAAACACAGCTCGTGCGAAAAATGATTGCTGAACAAGCTTATGAATGCAATATGAACAAAATTTTGTGGTGTTACTCAACATGGCAACCTTGGTTTGCCGAAGAGAAAAACATAACGTTTGTTTGCGGTTTACCATCGAAGGAAAAGACATACAATTTGATCGTAATCGATGACATGATGAATGATCTAACAAATGCTATTTCGTCTATGTTTACAGTTGGTTCACACCATGGGGGTTATAGCGTGATTTTAATCACACAAAATCTATTTCCTCGTGTGAGAGTTATGCGTGATATCAGCTTAAATACACACTATTTGATTATGTTTCGCAATAGCCGAGATTTATCTCAAGCTGCTTGTTTCTCTAGACAAGCATTTCCTGGGAAAGGGAACTATTTCATGGATGCCTATAAAAAAGCAACCACAGAACCTTTCAGCTATTTGCTTGTTGATGTTCACCCGAGAAGTCCAGAGGAGCAACGCCTCCGACAATCTATATTTCCAGATCGTGGGCTTATTAATTGGGTCTTTTTACCATTGAAAAATGAATAGAGTGAGACGCCATGTGCATTTACTACACTTACTCTCCAATGCGAGTCCCCAACAGCGAAAGGCCATTTTAAGAACGGCGTCAAATGAACAAATTCAATCATTGTGTGAAATTTGTCAGAATTTGTTATCGGGAAATATACCCAATGCTAAAGTGAAAAAACTTGGCTATTACAAGAGAGTGATTCGCCAGATGGCAGATAGAAAAATACCAATTACAAGAAAACGCAAATTGTTCACGAAACAAACAGGTGGATTTTTGCCTCTGATTTTACCTGCTGTGTTGAGTCTGTTGGGAGGAATTGCGGGTAAAGCTATTAGCAAACGCATTTGAAAATGTCAAAGAAAATGGCATTAGTACCACCAGAACTGGTATCTGAATATTATCAGCTAAATAAACCCGAAATTCGAATGGAAGACAATATTCTTAGTTTGTTACAACAGAATGAAATGCCCGACGATATGAGAGCTAAGCTTCTCTCTCAGTTAATACCCAAATACCAGAGAGCGATGCAACCTCCAGCGCCTCAGAAACCGTTTGAAATTCCTCCTGAATTGTTGGAGAGTATACAATTATCCGAAACAAAACCCTCTGAAGATGTTTCTATTCCTACTATGCTGGTTAAATACCTAGGATATGCCGTTCCGAAATCGCTAAAGAAATATGTATCACCAATCTTGGAAAAATTGAAGAGTTCAAACTATACATTTAATGAAAACAACGAATTGGAAGTGAATGGGAAGCCAGAATATCGAAGCAATGCAATAGATCTTTTTAATTATCTGATGAGAGACACTCAGAAAATCGAACCTCCTCCGAGAGGTTTTGATAAATTTTTTAAAGGCATTTACGAAACTAACATCCCACATCAATGGATTGGCAATAAAAGACTTCGAGAGCAGTTAACTGTTTCAGAGATGAATCCATTGATGAAGAGAACAGGTTCACTCTCTTCTGTCGAGACTAAACACCCGAAATGGGAGACATGGAACGAATGAGAAGACTTTACTTTAATCCCAAAGAACCTGGCTCGTTTGGAGGAGTCAATCGGTTGTCAAGGGCAAGTGGTATTAATAGGCATGACGTTCGGAAATGGCTCTCACAACAAGACGTCTATACTTTACACAAACCAGTGCGTTACAAATTTCAAAGGCGGAAAACAATATCCTATGGCGTGAATGAGTTATGGCAAAGCGACTTGATAGATGTGCAGAAACTATCCCGATATAATAAAGGATATCGATATATTCTTACCATTATCGATGTGATGTCGCGATTCTTTAGGGCCATTCCTATTAAAAATAAGAAAGCAAGTACAATGGTAAAGGCGTTTCGAAATGTTTTCCAAAAAATGAAACCTTCGAATTTACAAACCGACAAAGGAAGCGAGTTCTATAATAAAAAGGTTCAAGATCTGTTCAAGAAATATGGTATTCATCATTATTCCACTAAAAGTGAGACCAAATGTGCTATTTTAGAACGCATGCATCGAACGCTACGTGCACGCATGTATCGAGTTTTCACTCATCGTAACTCCTATAGGTATTATGATATTTTACAATCGCTAGTATATTCATATAATCATTCCGTGCACAGCAGCCATGGTTTCAAGCCGGCTGAAGTAACCACTAATGATGAACCGATCATATATAAACGATTGTACGAGTTCAGTTCTTTAACAAAATTTCGTTATGCAGTGGGCGATGTGGTGAGAATATCAAAAGCTCTCAGAACGTTTAGAAAGGGATATATACCAGGATGGAGCGAAGAAAGTTTTAAAATCTATAAAAGATATCCCACAAGTCCACATACTTATGTTCTACAGGATTTGAATGGAAAAGAGATTGATGGTCGTTTTTATGCTGAGGAGTTACAAAAGATAGAAAAAACTCCGGATGGTTATTGGGCAATTGAAAAAATTATTCGTACTAAAGGTAAAGGACCATCTCGTCAACTTTTGGTTAAGTGGCTAGGATTCAACGATTCCTTCAACTCGTGGATTAAAGCAGAATGGATCAGAACATAGATGATTTCCATGTCATTTTACCTTCAAATGCTAGCATGAACTATTTTCCGAACAACACGCCAGATCGTTATCGGACTAAATTAGCTTATCCGATTACTCTAAAAAGCATACAATTCAGTCAACCTACAGCCGACCAACAGGTATAGTGGTTAAGGTGTTAGCCTCTAGATCGGAAGGTTCCTGGTTCGAATCCGGGTCCGGGCATGGATGTTTGTAAACGTATGGTGTAGAGGCGACTGGTGCACCTTAAATCTGTCGTGGCCGAAAGTCCTCACGTTGGGTTGGCGTGGAAGTTTGGAGAGTGGGGTGCCAGCTCAGGTGTTGCTTCGTCATCTGACCGTGGTTCAAAATTACGAGGTGTTGTCCTCGAATCTTTCCTTTAAGGGACTGATTCCGGACCGTCGTCAATAGCCCGTTGTGTTGCACTAGTACGACGTTAACTAAAATTACCATTACCATCAGTCAACCTACACAATAATTAATTTTTTTTCAGTACGCAATTAATTTTTATTATTCAAACTTCAGAAAACTTTTCCTTCCCAAATCTAAACAATTAAAAACGGCGAATTTTTTTTTCAAATTTAGAATCTTACAAGCCTTTCTGCATAAACTATAGAAATATTGGGATTGGGCCTCTTAAATATGTACCACTGTCGGTGGATACAATGGCTTTACGACCTATTGAGTAAAGTCATCTCTATGTTTGGTTATTCATATTACCCGTATATTTGCAATACTCATTTATTTCATAATTAATTTGGTGAGGCCGGTCCCATCCATAAAAGGGAGCCCAGTTGGAAAAGCAACGGATTAGCAACCTTTGAGCTGCGAATTCGAAACTTGGTCCAGTCTAAAACCGTCATCTACACGTTAAATCTATAGTGGCTGAAATGTCCTGGCTTGGTATGGAAGTTTAGAGAGTGGGGTCATCATTGCAAGGCGTTATCCTTGGACTTTTCCTTCGAGATAACGGCCGGACCGTCGCCAATAGGTCGTTGAGTTGCTTCAGAGCGACGTTAATTAACTACCCACCTACCCATCCATAAAGATATTGGTGAGGCAAAGGGTCCCTAGGGTTGGCGTCCCTTCTATTGACTTAAGAACATCAGGTCAGATTGGATCCAAGCGGATTAACAACCCGAGGGCTGGGAGTTCAAATCTCTATCCAACTAAAGACTAGTGAGTGTAGGGGCTGGTACACGTTAAATCTGTGGCCTCAGATGTCCTCACATTGGTATAGTGTAGAAGTTTGGAGAGTGAGGTACCAGCTTAGGTGTTGTTCTCGTCTTCTGACCGTGGTTCAAAAGGACGAAGCGTTGTCCTAGCATTTTTCTCTTCGGGATTGATCCTGGAACATCGTCAATAGTGCGTTGCTGAAGTGAGACATTAATTATCCTCATATTAGGTTTACATATCATATAAATTGTCGAAATCTCTCTCGGGTGTATGAATTGTCAAATTAACTGTCGTCATGAAACTCTAGACATAAAAATTTGTAATTTTTTCATTAACGAATTCTTGTTTCATTCACGCAAAATGTTTCCGGTTTTTGGTTTAAAAAACAACTCCAGTGCTGTTTATAAAACTATTTGTTGGCTTGTGGAATGTGCTTTACCTTCCAAGTTGCGGCGTTCTTTCTAAAGTAACAGAACGTGTTTTGGAATCAATTATATATTTAATTTCTTCTTAGCTGCCTTTCCGGCAATTCCCAATAATGGCCTGAAATCAAAGAAAAAAAAACCTGATTATTTTCTCGCAATTTTTCAAGAAATAGAAAGAAAACATTCAATAATTAAGTGGATGCAAAACATATTCATACCCCCAAGAAAGCATGTAAGGTGTTTTTTCAATATTAAACACTTACCTGTCTAATAGTGAGGTATAAGTTAAGGGAGGACGGACATCAGCGTTCTTATAAAACTCGCGATTTCTGAAAATGAAGAATTTGGTCTGATTAAATAATTGTTTTGTTTCTTAACTCGTAGTACCGTTTGAACACAAAACGCAAGAAAAAGGGATTGTAATCCACTTATAAAAAAAATAAAGGATGTGTTTGTGTATATTTTCCATACAAATCTACTCCGTTTGACTAATTCACACCAAATTTGGCACATTTATACTTTAGAATACTGAAGATAATAAGAAGTTCCACCACCCTAAAAGTGTTAAAATTTTTACCAGTCTTATACTAAAAACTTATACAAATTACTTTTAAATAGTGTTTAAACCAAAGGCTGGTTCGTTACATACCTGTCTTTAAAATTCTTTAACACCGTGCTAGCAGGTGACTAAATTTTTTTTAAATCTGAATTCCTCAAATCAAAAGCGTATAGCTTTTTTTTATTTTATCTCTGCCATATACTACCATTTAACTATAAATATTTCAATTTCAGATAAGAAGCAAAATATGTTTGAAGATAAATTTGTCGCATAATGCCTCAAGGGGATACAGCAGAGTTGACGTCTGTCTGTCCTCTGTACAGATCTACACGTTTTGACCCCAGTCAACTCCAAATTTGGAAAACACTTCTTCATAACTCTGGGGGTAACCAGTTCTATTTGACCTGGGTGTTCAGTGGGATTTAAAAACAATTCGAAATCCTCAAGGGAGTAACATTTTTAGATTATTTTTACGATCACTGAAGAATTCACACCAACCATATGGTAGGTACATTCATCTTGTAGAAACCATTGGCTCTTATATATTAATCCTTGTTAACCCTCATTATTTGACTACTGTGCTAGTACATGCTATATACAGTTGCAGATTTAGAGGGGCAAAAGCTGCTCTAAGTTTACTTTCTAAAATAACTTATTCAATTTGAAGCTTCGCACTATTATGTGATAAATCATTATTGCCCTTGTATTTTTGAAAAGGTGCTACATGCAAAATATATAACCTACTGAATATACCACCAACTAATAATAATCAGTAAGCTGTCTGTCCCTTAACCAAATGAGGAAATAATATTCTGCCGAGTAGTATGTAATGGGTTAAATGATCAGTTGTTTATCAATGTTACACTTCTATTATGATTATCTGAACCAAAAGAAATTCATTATTGATGACATATGAAATGATCACCAAAAACAAACATCATTTAGTTATCAAGAAGCATAACAGTTGTTTTTATGAAAAAGTCAACAATGTGAATTTATAATCATAGTGTATCTCAACATTTAATGAAACTAATTTATTGCTAGATGGGCAATCAGTAATTACAGAGTTTAGTTCTATCTGTCGGGTTAAAGTGAGGAGGGCGTGAAATTAAACAATCCTCCAGAAGATTGAAAGCTTTACAGATATGATTTTTCCATATTTGAATGGAATCTTAGTAATATTGAGCATAAGTTGAACCGCGGGGTTCATAAAAATAAACTTTTCCAACCAATAGAACCCAGATTATTTTCATTTAAAGATATAAATAAATATTCACTATAGGCAAATTGTTTTCCAGCCAATTGAGATAATATTTCATTAGTCTTGTAGATATAATATGTTTCTAAGCACCTGGCAGCTGAGGAATTCGTACCACAAGGAATCATAAAAATCCATCAATAACACTGTCGGGAAAATTTGAGACTCCTCAATCATGGAATGCTTTGACAAAACAGTGATCCTACCTCCAGGGTTCTTACTACTGGAAGGCTATATTGTTATATTGAGAACTAGGAAGTTTAGTGAAAAAAAGTGAACTTGTTATCCAAGCCTCATCTAAAGAATGAATATGGAAACAACGTTACACATTTAATAATATTCAATGTACAATATTATAGAGATTAATACCTGCATTGAACAGAACCTTCTGTAACAATTGTAGAATTCAGTTCAATAGCCTTGGGCTCAGGTGGATCACAGGGTGAATTAAACTCTCAGATGAAGAATTTAGATGTAAACTGAGCAGCCTTGACATGCTACCTTTCCACGTGACTGGGATCTACAAAAAGAAATATTTTGCTTCTTTTGGCAGTAGAAAAACAGCCTGTGGTTTAGAAGATAATTTTTTGTGTTCACTTTCTGAAGAAAAGGTCTCATAGCTTGTTTTTCAAGGGAGAGGTAGTTATCGGGAGATAATATAGCTGAAATCACAATACACATCTCTTGATTACAGTTTATTATGTTTTGGAACAGGTCCTCAAATTTTGAGAAGCATTTCTCAAGGCAATCATAGGTATTATTGGTACCTACATGAACCAGAATCAAGTCACGATTCTTTTAAAGATGAAACCTTTTCCGCTACACGCTCAATGGTGATTCCTGGAAAAGCTAGAATATATAATACATTACCATGTCATTGTGATGGTAAATACTGATTTTTCCGTACTGATTTCTGATTACTCCGTATTTGACCATCGAATCCACACCAGTAATTAAAACCTTCATAGTTACATTACAATTTTGTGGACAATTTACAGATAGGAAGAGCAATTAAGAGAAGGGCAGAAACTAGTCAAAGAAAACAATAAAAAAAGACTGCAGCACAAATGCAATCACTCAATTTTTAAAATGCAAAATGAACTCATAAAATAATTCAACAAAGAGTAAAAATCACGAAAACGAACAATGGAAACACAACAAAGCGAAAAGCAAACAGTAAAAAATATTTGAGAACTGACTAACACAAGAATTACAGATTACAAAAAAATGAATACCATGAACAAAATAACTTTTAAAATAACAAAATATTTTGTAAAAAACGGATAAACGATTCCAGGCAAGCTTCGCGATATCAAAGAGCGTAATCGAATCCACCGACAGGCACTGAGCGACATGAGTGACTGGCGGGATTTTCCACTACAATGCATTCCAAAATCGAAATTGGCTCCAATGCCAAAAAAGTTTGTGAGCCAAGACCGCGAAATCTATAGCAACCTAGGTGCTGCATTTCGCACCCAAAATAAACTTTCCAAAATATCAACCTTATATATACAAAATACAGTTATGATCACAGTTAACACGATTTAATTATATGCAAAAATCACTGAAAAGACGTCACTGAAAAGGGGGCGGGGTTACGGTTTCCTGCGAAGTTTGCTTTAACTGGTGTGGCCACACCTCGCCATCTTGGCAAAACTGTTTACCAACAGAAAAATGCCTCTCTTGGGTGGACATTTTCTAAAAGGAGAAGGACGTGGGAATTCTAGTGAGTTCTGATAATTTAACTTATTTAAATATACTTATCCAACAAGTGGCTTCCCTCCCGCATTCTTCAATGCTCTTATATCTTTTAGGAATATACCAATAAAAAAAATACATTCAATGCAAAACTTAGAAATATGTACTGGTTCCTTACTTAACCCGAGAGCGGGCGCGCAGGGTGTGACATACCCATCTTTTGTGCTCTATATTTCCTGACCCCTCATTTTAAAGTGGATGAATCTCGGTATAGCTGAATGTAGGGTCATGAACGTGCTAGGTCGACAGGCGAATTCTAAAAATAAAAATTCCAGTATTTTGTGTTTTGGGTATATTATACCCAGCACGCCCATCCTTGACATTCAGATTTTTTCAGCCACGGCAGTCAGACGTCTTGCAAATATGGCTCGTTATCTGTTGTACAACGAAGAAATGAAGCATTTGTGAACTTTGATTGATACAGTTTCAACGGATGAAGAAAGTTTATTTGATGACGAAGAAGAATTTGATGATGTGTGTGATGAAGAATATAATAGTAATCATGATTCATCAACAGACGGTGACACAGACATTGAAGTCCATATAGATTCATCAAATGAAAATGATTTCGATGTTGGACGAGATAAAATAACAATATGGAAAAAAGAGAAACTTTGAACAAATGTACGAGTTTCTGCAAAAAATATTATAATGAAACTTCCTGGAAATACAGCTATTTCAAGAGATGTTAGAACACCTCTAGAAACTTCTGATGTCTGATGAAATATTTAGTGAACTGCACTAATATTTACATTGCATGGATTTCAGACCGTTTTTCACGAGAACGAGATGCAAAATCTAAAACTGAAATGAAAGCGTTTTTAGGACTTTTATATATTTGTAGTGTTTACAAATCGTCTCATGATCCTTGCGCAACAGACGGCACAGGGATCGAACTATTCCGCACTACTATGTTATCCAAACGTTTTCTTTTTCTACTCAGATGCACCTGTTTTGATGACAGCCATGATCGCCAGAGCAGAAAAGATATTCACAAATTAGCTCCAATAAGAGAATTTTTTGAAAAATTTGTCGATAATTGCCAGAAATGCTATAACCGTTGGAGAGTATGTGACAATAGATGAGCAACTGCAGCCGTTTAGAGGCCTGTGCCTATTTAGGCAGTATATGCCTAAAAAGCCAGCAAGATATGGAGTGAAAATCTTTGCATTGGTTGATTCGAGAGTGTTTTATACTTGGAAAATGGAAGTATATACTGGACAGCAACCTAAAGGGCCATTCCAGTTAGATAACAGTCCTGGTAGCGTTGTAAAACGTTTGATATCACCCCTGTATAATTCTGGGAGAAATTTGACAGTGGACAATTAGTACACGTCGTATTCACTTTCCCAAGAGCTTTTGAAGAAAAAAAATACTGTTGTTGGAACTCTAAGAAAGAATAAGAAGGAAATTCCTCCAATACTTTTGGATTAAAAAAAGAGAGAACTGCTCTTCTTTGTTTGCATTTCAAAAGGATACAACACTTGTGTCATATGTGCCAAAGAAAAACAAGAACGTTCTTTTACTCTCTTGTTGTTGTCGTGCGGGCCATATATGGCCCAATTGGGGGTGCCATTGCCCCGGAGGGTTGGACTTCTTAATGCATGACACATCCGTTTTACAGGAAGGTCCCTTTCACACATTCATTTACTCACACATATCGTGATTTAGATCCCAATCAGAGGCCGATAACCCCCTGATCAGGTACCCCCAGAGGTATTGATTTGGTATGGGAACATGGGTGACTTTGTGACCATGACCTATTTAATGTGCCCCAGCCACCATTAGCGAACACGACGGTCTTTAGCCAGATCCAAACGCCGATCTCGCAACCATCAGAATTGCAGGCTCCGCTGAGGACAGAACCCACAACCCTTCCGATGCGAGCACGACGCTCTACTGACTGAGCTACCGCGGCTCTTTTACTCTCTACAATGCACAATGACAATACAATTGATTCATCTACAGGAGAATCTAAAAAGCCCGAAATAATAACATGACAAAAGGTGGAGTAGATGTTGTCGATGAAATGGCTGCCTCATATTCAACTTCTCAAAAAACAAAACGTTGGCCAATGGTTATATTTTTTTCTCTACTCAATGTTGCTGCAATAAATGCGAGAATAATTTTGCTATCCATGAAAACTCCACCATCTCAATATCAAAGCAGACGTGCTTTCCTGAAGCATTTGGGATTGCAGCTTATCGAAGATTACAGAGAGAATAGGAGCCACCAAGCCATGCTTCCAAAAAGTATAAAAGAAAAATTGAACCCAGAAAAAGAAACGGAACACCCTAATAAGAAGTCAAAAACAGTTTACAAAAGGTGTGCTGAGTGCCCAAATAAGAAGGACCGCAAGACGCGATATACTTGTGAAAAATGTAAAAAAAATATATATGCATGGAGCATATGGCTTCAGTCTGTAGAAAATGCACGAATTAATTGTTAGTAGCCTTTCTTTGCTTTAAAAATGTTATTAGAGGTATTTTCTACTTTAATTTAGTTATAAAAATTATTTTGCACACCATTTATGATTGTAAGGAGCGATGAAAAACGTTCGGGTATGAGATACCCTGCGTGAATACTCCCATTGGTTTTTTTTTTGCGCCTGCTCCCGGGTTAAGGATATCTTAAAAATTACAAATGCTAATATAAATAAAGGAAGTATTCATTCTACTTAAATAAATATAAACATTCAATTTCTTTCAAATACCACATTACAAAAATTTCGTAAACCTTCCTTTGGTACTGGTTTGGTGAAAACATCAGCTAAATTTTGTTTAGAAGCAACATGTTTTAATGTAAATATTTTCTTATAAATTAAATTTGTAATAAAATGATTCTTAATGTCTATATGCTTGGTCCTATTATTTTCTATGGGGGAGTTCGAAAAATCTATTGCAGCTCTATTGTCACACAACAGTTCTTTACTAAGCAGGTTAACTTCCGGTAGCGAATGTTCTTTACATTCCTCCAGAATCCTGGAAACCCACAGCAACTCTTTAGCTGCATCCGTCAGTGTTAAGAACTCGGCCTCCATTGTAGATAGTGTTACGCACTTGTGCTAAATGCACAAAAATCGATGAACAGCATAATTCCACCCATAGAAATGCGGTCGTCCCTGCTAGTCGCAAAATCCAAATCACTGTAGCATGTAATTTTGAGGTTTTGGATATTGGGCATGTTGAGTCTTAGATCTTTAGTAGTTTCAACATACCCAAGGAGTTTCATCAAGCTGTTCCAGTGAGCTCTGCCTGGATTCTCTTGGAATTGCGATAGGATGTTGACGGCGTAGGCGATGTCAGGTGTGGCCTGCAAGATATGACAAACAGTCGATGACACTTCGGTATGGCAGTTTTGTCATTTCTTTCCTTTCGTCTTCGGTGTTAGGACAGTCAAGTTTAGAAAGAATTATACCTTTTGGAATGGGAAGCGACGACATTGGGAATCTAAAATTTCTAAAGGTGTTGCACACTTTTTCGATGTAGAGTTTCTGGTGTAACATGAGATTACCATTGTGTTCTTCAAACTGTACACCTAACAGCTTCTGTGTCCTTCCTAAGGTCTTCAAATCGAATTTTGATCCTAGTATTCTGGTTATTTCTTTTGTTGTGTCCTCCGTTTTTCCGAAAACTACAATGTCGTCGACGTAGAGTAGAAGCAAACCTCTTCCCTTATACGTATATACGCAGTTGCACCATTTAAATTTCTTGAACCCCAATGTTTCCAAAATGCTGTGTACTTCAAAGAACCATTCACATCCACTTTGGTAGGGTCCGTACAGGGCTTTCTCCAACTTGCAGACGTGGCTCGGGAACTTTGAGTCTACGAATCCCTTGGGTTGGTCCATTTGTGTATAAATACGCATTCTTTACGTCAAGTTGACAATGCAACCATCCTAGTAGGCAAACTAATACTGCAAAGAACAGGGGTATAATCGAGAAGTTCACAACAGGACTAAAAACTTCGTCGTAGGTCTCCCCTTTTTGCTGTTTGAAGCCTTGGGCTACCAGACGGGCATTATACCTCACAATTTCGTTTTTCTTGTTCGTCTTCGTTAAGTATACCCAGCGGTTTCCTAGGGTGGCCTTGCACTTGTTCAGTACAAGTGTCCATACTTCTCGTTGTTGCATCATCTTCATTTCTTCTTCCATCGCCTTTTGCTATTTGTCCTTGAGTGGAGATTTCATGGCTTCTTTAAAATTCCCTGGGATTGCTATTTCGATGTGGCATGCTTCCGGCGAATTTCCATCATCATTTGAGGTCTGTTGGGAACCTTTCCCGAATACTAGTTTTTACTGCTAAAGTTGAAGAAACTGGGATTAAAAGTGATATTACGGGATCTGCAGTACATCTCAGCATCCTTATTGGATCTTCAAAGAGTACATTTCCTTGTACCCCGTAATACAGGGTGCATTATGAAAGTAATGCACATGATTTTATTGTGACGCGACTATCCATCGCAGCACGCTCGGCAGGGCCGATCCTAGGGTGTCGGCCGCCCGCGTGCAAAGACCTAATGTGCCGCCCCCCTAGAGAATTTTTCATATTTTGACTAATACTTAACGTTGAAGTTATAAATTCATCTACCTGTATAAGAGTAAAAAGTAAAACATTAATATAAATGCAAATAAAATTTGAAATGCAAAACTTTATTTTTTGGCCAGCTAATATGTTATAATAGTGACAAAATACTTTAAAAAATAACAAACAAACAAAAATATTACCTTTGAAATAAAAATAGACATTTTATAATTAGAAATGCAAAACAACAGTATTTACTCAGAAAATACAATCTAATAAAAAAAAGTACTAAAGCATTAAAACTCGTGAGACGAAAAGTATATAAATCAGTCCTTCTACAAAGATTACCTAATAATTAACTATAAAATAACTTTTCTGGCTTTCTGAGAAACAAATTTGACAATAATTTCGGTGAAATCAATTTTTTCAGAGATTTCGGATTAAATCGAGATGATGGCCTAATCTGAAAGCCTTTCTTGTGTCATATTCTTTCTCACGTAATTTTTAATTTACTGAAACTTCTTTCACCTGAAGCCACAGAAACAGGTAAGGTTAAAAAAATTCTTATTGCTAGAGCAAAATTTGGAAAACAGGGAATGAGGTCATTTTTGACTATAATTTCTAATATCTCAATTGGCTGTTTTTTACCTGGAAAAATATATTTGAATGAAATTATTTCATTAAAGAGTTATATACCGTCTATATCTTTCACAATACTTCCTTCCTCATGTACCTGTAACTTAATATCTAAGTCCATGCAGGCTTTCATGAGATCCTCATTAGAAATGTTGTGAAACTCATACAGAAAGCAGAATATTGAATGGCACTCAGATAATAAGGTAAATCTTTCATTTACCGAAGATATCGCGTGATCAAGAATTGCAAAATAGAAAGCAGTCTTGAATTGCTGGAAGAGATTTGAAACTGGTTCATCACTGCACTCGTAATTAAATAAACGGAACTTCTTCCTGAGCTTCGAGATAGGAAATTCGGGATCAATACCTAAATCTCTAGTAAGTGTTGTTGCTGAATCGACAAATATTTTAAGACTATCGTCAGATATTTGGGAAACTAAATATTTTTAAGATTATTTAAACCTTCGATGCATTCTGCTATGTTTAATTAGGATTTTTAAGCATTTTACTAAATACGTCAATTCTTGATAATTAAATCATGACAAATTAAAATTTAACACAAAAATTTTAATGTTTCAAGACTTTTAATTATTGATTCAGCACCCATTTTTGTTTTCGTGTCTCTGGTGGTATCTTCAATTAAGGCATTTAATGCGGTAATAATGTTTTTTTAGGTCGTGTTTTAGAGGTCTAATAGCATTGATACAACTTTCCCACCTAGTTTCAATGGTTTTAAAGTTAGACTTTTCACGTGTTTTTTTAGTAAATCCCATCGTTATGGGACGCAGAAAAGTAATTATATACCTCTTGTACCATATCAAAAACACAGAAATTTCACCACTGGAGCTGGCAGCGTCATTAACGATGAGATTTAATGTATGAGCCGCACACGGCACGTATAATGCTCTAGGATTGATATTGTGAATCCGCTTCTGAAGCCCTATATTTTCCCCCTTCATGTTCGATCCATTGTTGTAACCCTTACCCCGTATATCTTTAACTTCGAGCTGCAAACTAGGTAATAGCTTCTCTAGTAGAAAATTGCACAGACCTTTTTACAGTGTAATATTTGGCTTTTTTGACATTGCGTGTTATCTCATTACGAATAGATTCGGTTAAAATATTAATTATTTCATTTTGAAAATGTTGCCCTAAGTAGTGTGGAATACGTGTTTTGTTATCTTTGTATTGACTGACATTATTAAGTTGTTCTGAAATAACTGGATCAAATTTGGCCAACATCTCCACTTCCCTTAAAAAATTACCATTATCTCTAGGATACAACTTCGTACTAGTTCCTCTGAATGCCAAATTTTGACTTGCTAAAAATTGTACTACAGCAATTATTCTTTCAATGATGGCACGCCATCGCGTTTTCTCTCGATTGTAAACATTTTGTTGTTCCGCGTCAATAGCAAATTTTTTTTTCCAGACTAGTCTTTATTTCGCACCACAAAAATATGCCCCTTGGTTATTTTTTTAGATAGAAATTTAAACTTTGATATCCTTTTCTATGCCGTATTGCCGACTCTGCCACGAATTTTGCTACCAAAGGAAAAATGTGTGTAAAGAGTAGACATTAATAGACAATGGACCAACACACTGTGCACTAACATTCTATTTTTCTTAAACTATGCTATGCTATCGGGAAATCAGAACTTATTTTGATTTTTCAATCCCTTTTTGAAATTCAGCATATTTATTCAACTTATTATAAGTTTTAAAAAATTTTGCTTGATTGATAGAACTATATGCGGCCTGCGGCCGCCCCTTGTTTTGGCCGCCCGCGTGCGGTGCACGCGCTGCACACCTGCTAGGATCGGCCCTGACGCTCGGTTTGGTCGAAAAACGTGGTGGGGGATCTGCCCTTCCAAATGCGGCCGGTCTCAGTTCCCTCCGAGCAGTAGGAGGGGTAGTACATGTATTCGTGCAAAGTCTTTTTTTCGATTGTGTCACGGCGCGATGGAGTGTTCGCTTAACAGCGGTACGCGATAAAGTTTTGTGTGTGGCTTGGGAAAAATGCAATGAAAACTTATCAAATGGTTTAAGAGGCCTATAAGGAGACAAACACAATCTTCTCCCAAACGCAAAAAAGAGTGCATGAGCAAGTCTTGCATCAAAACAATGCTGTTTGTCTTCGCTGACATCTGAGGAATGGTCCATTTTGAGTTTGTACTGCAAGGACAATTTTTCAACGCAGCTTCTTATCTTGAGGTGCTCAAGAGACTGAATCGGCGGGTCGTGCGCGTTAGGCCTGACATCAAAGACGTCTTCAAGCCACAACAATGCCCCCAGCCACACGGCCTACGTCGTCACCAACTACCTGACCCAGAGCAAGACCCCCCTTTTGCCCCAGCCTCCTTACAGCCCTGACTTGGCTCTGTGTGACTTTTTTTGTTCCCCGACTGAAGGGAAAGCACTGGGAGATGGTGGAGAACATCCAACATCATGTTACAAGGTTCCTGAGAGTCATTCCAATCGAGGAGTTCCAGGGTGCCTTCCAGGCGTAGCAAAACCGTCTCCGCAAGTGCATTGATGCACAAGGGGACTATTTTGAAGAATTTTAACCATTTGTACCAATCGGATCAATAAATCTATTTATCCCAGAAAATGCGCATTACTTTCATAATGCACCCTGTATACGTCTGTCCTTGATCCATCAGGCCTGGGGACCATTTTACGGAACTATCTTCACAAGATATCTGTGCAGGTTGGCTTTCTTCACGACTTTGTTCAGATTCTTCATCAGAATCTTCGTCCTTCGAATAATTCAGATGATGGCCCAGGACAGCTTCCACTTTCTCTTCCTGCAATTTTTCGTTGAATGACACACTGATTGTTTCTATGACTCGTTTTTCTTCGGGTATCCAAATTCTGTAGCCTTTCGTTCATTCAGCGTATCCCACCATTGTGCCTTTTTTCGTTCGCATGTTGAGTTTGTTCCTCATTGCTTTGGGGGTTCCGACGAAAGCTGTGCTACCGAAAATCTTCAAATGCTTCACTGAGGTTGTTCGTCCACCGTAAAGTTTGAATGGCGTCTTCTGTGAGTTGCCATGACAAACTCTGTTTCAGGTGTATGTGAAGGTTAACAGGGCTTCTGCCCAAAATCGGTCAGGCAGTCCACTTTGCTTCAGAAGGGCCTTTACACCGTCCAGCGCTGTATAATTGTAGCGTTCACTCACGGCGTTCATCTAAGGACTGTATGTGTTCGTGCGTTCGCCTTTATTTCCTTGGTACTGTAGATACCCTTCAAATTCTTTACTGCAGAACTCTTTTCCTTGGTCCGTCCTTATATTGAGTATCTTCGAGTTCTGGAAGCGCTCTGCTCTTGTATGGAACCTCTTGAATAAATCAAAAACTTCATATTTTCGCTTCATGGGCCTTTCTGTGAAGCACGCATGCTTTGGCGGCTTTGTTCTTATACCGAGGAGATTTACCATTCCACAAGTATTCTGCGCACATATCCATGTGAAGTAACTGTAAAGGCTGCTACACACTAGGCCAGTAATTTAGTTGAGTAACCAGTCATTTAGTAGTTCGATAAAACGAGAAAACGGCAAGTGGTCAAGTAGTTTTTCACACTTGGTTTAGTAGGTGTTCGAGTGTTGACTGCTAAAGATGATGCGGAGAGCGAAGCTGAATCGAGCAATAAATGTTACTGCAGGGCTTATCCTGAAAGAGATTATGAATGAAAAGAAGAGAAAATGGGCGTGAGAAAGGTTTATGAATGAAAATTCTGGTATTCCCATCTCTTTTTCTAATTCCTCGATTGCAACTGCTTTGGCGGCTTTGTTCTTATACCGGGGAGATTTACCATTCCACAAGTATTCTTGTTCCACATAAGCAGAAACGAATTTCCCAGTAGTACTCCAACGAAACATATTACGATAAAAATGTTATTTTAAGAGAATAAAAAACGTTAAATATTTAAACAGAATAGATTTATTGACTAAAGAAAAATAATGAATTTTAATGACAGCAATGAAAACGATACGCGAAACAGACAATCAACAAACTGTTGACAAAATTTGAAACTCATATATACTATGCATATTCTAACAAAAAACACACAAGAAAGAAACCTCTCGCAATGAAAGTGAATAACTAATGAACTCTACTAAACAGATGTGTTCACACTTGTCTAGTGGCACAATAGTGGCAAGTGGAGTAGGATGGGGGGCACTACTCGACCGCCTACTATCCATTTCGCTGGATCGAGTCCACTAAATCATTTTACTAAACCACTCAACTAAATAGTTTTGTCCCAACTCGTTTAGTTACTAAATCACTTGCTACTCAACTAAATTACTAGCCTAGTGTGTAGCAGCCTTAAGGGTCTAGTAGACCGAATTTTGGCTATCGACTTAAACGATTTTCTTCTTGTTTCGGCTAATTTGCAGCCTTTGTATCTAGAACTTGCTTCCTTGAACTTTGGTAAGCATCTTACACTCTCATTCTTGCTTGTTGATATGATATATTGGTCAATCCTGTGCGAGAAGTGCCAAATTTCAAGTTCCTTGTCTGCAACTGTCGATACATTCAGGCTTCAGAAAGTATAGTCCATCCTTCTTGAATGCTGAGTACATGAAAGTATTGTTTGTGTCAAATACATCAATTCTATCACCCTTGCCATTAAATTTGATTCCAGCCATGGCACTTGCTGATCGGGATATTAGGTTTCTTCTCAGAGTTGGAGAATATAGGACGTTACCGGTTCAAAGTGGGTGAAAGTGCAAAAGTGGCTTGTTGCTCCAGTGTCGAATACCCATGACAAATAATCAACGTTTTGTTTTGCATGGTTCAGATGAGCTTCTATGATATTGTTCTTGTGTTTGTTGTTGTCCGTTCTAGTACACTCGGAAATTAAATGTCCCATCCTTTTGCACCTGAAGCAAGGACCCTTTTTCTTTACACTGGTTTTCCATCTTTGAAAACTTTCGAGTCAGGAAACGTCTGCCTTCAGTGCTATGCTACTCGTAAATTCTATATCCCAACACGTTGTTTTATCCGGCTTTCCTCGAGAATCAGTTCTTTTAGTACTTGGTC
The DNA here is from genome assembly GCA_947359465.1 of Metellina segmentata. Taxonomy (NCBI): domain Eukaryota; kingdom Metazoa; phylum Arthropoda; class Arachnida; order Araneae; family Tetragnathidae; genus Metellina; species Metellina segmentata. The sequence goes on along the minus strand of OX375879.1, from coordinate 126,562,765 downwards.
AAATTGGAAGTCGGTATTTGGCCACCTGTAGATGGTCTGGACTATTCCTTGGTATTCAAATGGCAATTATTGGATCAGTTGAAAAACTTGATAGAGGTCTTCTAAAGGGTGTCCGGCATCCTATCCCCCCTCATTCGAGCGGCAAACAGTCCGATCTCTTCACCTTCGAACTTGCAGTTGAAGAATTCGTCCAGCAAAGACACTATTCTTGCACCAGAGCTCTTAACAGGTTTCAAGGTCTAAAAAGGTGACAAAAGTGACTAATTTAACCGAAAAGGTGACAAAAAAAGACCCTCCCCTATCCTTTCTTTGGAAAAATACTCTTATTTTCTTCATTTAAAAAGTACATTGTTTTAAAATATTAACATAAAAATAAAAAAATCCTAATGATGATTTTTTAATTCGTTCATTTTTGACACAGCTTGAAGAATTTCTTCCTTTTCTTTGAAAGATTATGTGACATTTTTGAAAGTCTGTTTTTGCTGACCAGCATCATCTGAGACTTTTGCTGCTCCTTCAATCATTGCCTGAACAAGTGCTGCTGCCTTAAAATCTTTATTTTTATCGCCTTCTTGAGCCTATCATTGGCTTCCTTTAATAATTTTGAAGCACTGTTCAATATCTCATTCTCTTCCTTACGCATAATTTTAAGTTTTCGTTTGTCTTCTTCTATCACCTTTCTTTTTTTTGCCAGCTGCTTTAAAATTTTTTTTCGCTGCTTAGTCTATCTTTTCTTTCCTTCTCTAATTTTTCTTGTGCTGTACGTTTTATATATTCTAAATTGACATTGTAGGCTTTATATGCAACCCTTCCCATATGCATTAGCTTTGATGTGATTGGCACCAAATAAGGTTGATTGTCAAAATTTGGCAAGCTACTTTTAACTGTCATCAATGCATTGAATGTGCATTCTGACATTGATGCTCTGTCTCCTGTAAAGCTCTTCCTGAGGCTGAAAAGCCACGTTTAATGTCAGCACTACAGTGAGAAAGTGACAGAGTAGCCTTCACTAGCTTTGACACAACTGGGTATTTAGGATCCACACCACTAATGTCTCGCAGTCTGAAGAACTGGTTCCAGTAAACACTGATAAGCTTCATTCTAGATCCTTCTTACTCAAATTCTTTTTGGAGTAATTTCCACTCATCCAGTAGTATGTCTGTCTGGACATCCCATGGAATTGTTCTTGCAACTTTTAGTACTTGTCGCACACTCTCGCCACTGAGTCTCTCAAGAGGATCAAGACAGGATAAACTTTTAATGAGAGATGAACTGAAGGAGGACTTCTTCAAAAGATATTTAACACTGGCAATGTAATGCTTCAGAGTAATACTTTTGCACTGCAATCCAATGTTCAAGCTATCTTTCAGCAGCTGGCTTTAGGCTTGGCCACCTGCTTGAACAATGCTTGATGAAATGGTGAGTGAGAAGTTTAAAGTCTTCTTGAATTTGTTTGCATGCTGACCAACGCTTTGGCCACTGATTAAAAATCTGTGAATAGTAAAAACTAGTTCAGACACATCTTCCCTGAACTCTTTTAGACCTTTAAGAAAAATATTATGTATTGTGTGAATATTACATGTCCCAATGTTAATTAGTTCTTTTTTCGGGTAGAAAGTAATGAGTCATTAATCTTTTTAAAAACTGACTTTCACTAAAAAAACTCAAGAAATTGTGATAATCAACTTCAATGATAACAGATTGTGATTTTCAATACATTCGCAACGCTCCTTCAATATTTAACCCTCTGGATACAGAGACGGCCGAAAATTTTGCATTCTCTGGTTACGGAGGGGGTTAAAATCTTTCAGATCTCATACTCCTGAAGATATGGCAGAAGTCCATTAAGATTTCCATCCCCTCATTTCTGTGCCACAAAGAGAGCAGCGCATGAATAGCCTCCGTTCCGTAGACAGGAATGTCGGGGTTCTGGATGGGGTGCTTCGAGCGCTTAGAATGTGTAAGAAGTTGATGATCTATCCCCTTAAAAACTTTGCCGAAGACACCTTCTAGTGTAAATAACATACATATTGAAGATTCCACCATGCTTTCAGAGTTGACCTGCAATGTATCTATACCTTCTAGACATAATCAGATCCACAATAGAAACTGCAACATGTGATGACAAAGGTAATGACTTATGACTTGTAAAGGGGTGACTCCGAAGAGTGCCAGCACTGCGACTAATAGTCTATTGTACTGAGTTTGATGTCAAAGGTACTAAACGCATTATCTCTCCTCCTGGGTTAATATCATCTTGATCCGTCCGGTCTCTTGACTTCTCCATTCTTGTCTTATTCCAGAATCCGAAAATAAAATGAGTCAGTTGAGACCTCCCTCAGATCTGTGCATGGAGGATGTTATCCCCCCCTCTTTTAAGTGACCACTGGCATCGATAACCATTTACGAGCTGTCAGCGTCTGACCTCCTATTGTTCGATCCTGTCGACCGGTGATATCTATCTTGTGCCAAATGATACGTCACACAATACTATGAAAGGAAAACATTAGTTGTAAATGCCACTCAAGTTAGGTAAGAAGGGCCTCGGACATGCAGATGGCCCTGCTTCCCTTAAACTTCGTTTTACTGATAGCCTTTTCCTGTGGGAAAATTTCCTGAACTTGCTGCTAATACACAGCGGGCAACGTGAAGTATCCTTTTATAATCTGAATCCATTCTTGCGGTGGAATGTAGAGCGCATTTCGAAATTAAATTCGTACAAACCCTGTTTAAAATTTTTTTTTTTTTAAACTGTGCACCAAATAAAATTTAACGATTTAAAACTCCTTGTTTAAGCATGCTCCCCCTCAGTACTGATGAATTCGCCGATAGATGGAGCTGGTCCTATTTTGTATATTCCGTTGCGGCCACGCTCGTGGCACGAGTTGTGTATTCTCAATGTGTGTGGAGAACAGTAAAGTTTCATACAGTCCACTTGCTTTTGTGTTGTGTTTCTGGGCTATGTGATGTGTGTATAACCATTTTTTGGTCCTCCGACCCGTGAGGAAATTCAGTGATCTGCAGAGCCGTATTTCTAAATAGGCTAAGTAGGCTGCAGCCTAGAGTGGCAAATTTTTCAGGGGCGGCAGTTTGGCAATTTATTGGAAAGTCAAAATTAAGCATTTCAGATGTTAATAATATTTCCGTACAAATTTAAGAATACATGTTACATAAAAATATGTTTTAGTCCTTCTACATAGCCTACTTTCTAAAACTATAACATAATACAAACTCACAGCATGTAATCTTGTATTATAACTTTCTTGTAGTGCAATTTAATTTGGTTTGACAACACTGGCACAAGCACAACGATTCGATCTGACAACACTGTAGCTGATCTGGCACACTGTAGCAGATCTGGCAACACTGTTGGTGGAAGGCCCAGTTGCTCCGCTGTCAGTAGTGTAGTGTCAGTCTAGTCTGTCATTCATGTCTATCGGTGTGCACAACGAGATCGTTGATGATTGTGTTGAGCGAGGCGTGTTTGTGTTGTTTGTTACAATTTTGCCTTATAGTTTAGAGTATTCCAATACATAACGTACAGTTTTTAACAAGTAGGCTACTCCCTACAAGCTACTATGAGTGACGGTAGGAAGAGACTCAGTGGCGCTGAATACAAAAAATGAACAAAACTGAAACTTCAAGAGCATGTTCTGATTTTGAAACAAACAAACAATCTAGATTTGTTTTTTAAAACTAATAGTCTGCAAGTGGAAGAAAAGAATGATAAAGAAGATAAAAGGGAACCTGAAAGTGCTCGTGCTGCTTGCGATGGTTCTGTTGGGAACGACAATGCTTTCGCTGGAACGAGTTGCTCCAAAACAGCCATGTTGTTATCAGAACCTACTGAAATATAAGTAATAAGTTCTCACAATGGAAAAAAGTAAAAAATAAGTTATCACAATGAGATTGTACCTGATAGATTTGATGTTAAAAGTCAATCTTTAACAGAAAATAAAGAGCCAACATTAGCAAACTCTTTAAATAAGGATCCAGCTTTGTGGATCTTAAATGATGCGACTAGAGATCTAATAGCAAAAAATGGCTTTGACCAAAACAAGAGATGACGCGTGCCAAAGTTTACGAGTGTCTTGGGAAGAAGTGTACATTGCTCTGACAAGACTTTCAAATGACACAACAGAAAAAGCAATGACTGGATGTGAATACCGAGGAATATTTCGAAGATTGAATGTTTTGAGACTGCGTTTATGGTGTGTTTCTGGAGCACCATACTTCACAGAATCCATCAAGTTAGCAAAGCCATGCAAAGTGGAACTGTGGATGTTTTGTTGATCACAGATTTGTATGGCTCTCTTGAAGAATATTTTACGGAACAGAGAAACAACTTCGATTACTCTGAGAAATTGGCCATGGATATAACCTAAACTACATCTTATGAAAAAGGCATCCAAAAAGAAAAGTTTGGACTGACGAAGACCGAAGTGGAGAAGTTAACTTTATTGGCAGGGATGACCTTAAAATAAACACGTTTTTACCAATTATAGACTCTTTTGTTTGTGGATTAGAGAAAAGAAAAATGGCCTATGACGAGTTTCAAGACCGATTCTACTTCTTAACTCAGTTGTGTGATAACAATACAGATATGGAAGAGGGACTGAGAAAAAAGGCTACCAACCTTTACCACGTCTACACGAATGATTTGGATTAGGATTTCACTGAAGAGTGCATCCACTTTAAAAATCACTGTGCTGTGGGTAATGATCACCCATCTGATAAATCGTTGGAAGGAATTTCGAAATTTCTGAGGTGTAATTCCTTACAAGATGTTTACTCCAATTTGAACATTGCTGTAAGGATAAGTTTGGGCATACCTGCTACAAATTGTGCGGGAGAATGCAGTTTTTCCTGCCTTAGAAGAGTTAAAATAGTATTTCTGAAATACGGTTAAACTCCTTTTCATTACTTTATATTGAGGCAAATACAACAAAAACACTTTCATATGAGGACATTATTAACGAGTTTGCCACTAAAAAATCTCGTAAGAAAGCTATGTACATTTTTAACATGAAGATTACGTGGGGCGAATTGTTTTAGATAAGTTTTATATTTTTCAACAAATAAACCAGTAACTAACTAAACTTTGTGTAATTTCATTTCTGTGTAGGACAACTTCATTCAAATTGAACACAGTTCTTCAATTACGCAAAAGATAGTCATTAGCATGAAAATATAAAAATAAGTTTAAAAAAGTGATCACTGATCTCCAAGAACAAATTAATTAAGTTCGAAACCCATTTCATTTTTTAACGAATCTTAAAAGAAGTAAGCAAAAAAAAGAACAAGTAGGTAACTAATTTGACTATATAATTTATTATGTAAACCATTAAAATTGTAGTTTTATCTAAACTAAATGAACTTTATGTTTAAAAAAGATGAAAACACCAATGAACTCTATCCTTTTGTTGAATAAAACAAATGTATTAAGCAAATATGAACTATCACCCACATATTGTGGATAAGCAAAGTGCCCAGTGATATGTGGAGTAAAAAAATAAATCATCAGATTTAAAGAGCTAAAAACATTTATTCATTAAAAACTGTAAAAACTATTTACAGAAAAAGAAACAAAGATTGGAAAACCAGAGATACCACTCTGTCCAATGTATGACAACAATTGAAAGCTGAAAGAAAGGAATTCTCACTTTTATACTTCTTGTATCTCTAGAAATTAGCATAAATATCTCAATGGAAAGATTGCCATAAACAAAATCATAATACTGCATTAAGTACATGATTGGCCATAATATTATGACCACACCCCTTTATAGGTGTGATTTCATACTGTGGCCAATCACAAAAGCATGACAACTCAACTTGTTTGTTTGTTGTTTGTTTACATTATCATAACCAAACAAGCAGGAGGTGCAAACATGTGAAGATGGATTCGAATAAGCAAGTTATCTTTAACAATGGCCCTCCTCTTCACATTTTTTGCACTTAAAAAAAAATATATGCAATAGAAACAAAAAAAATTGCAATACACAATTTTTTAGAATGCAATACATCATGAACATAAATGTGTGTATAGGCTTTTATACGTAGGAAATATCATTTCTTAAAAATATACACTAGCGGAACAAAAAGTTCATTTTCTGTTGTTGTTCATCATAGTCCATTTTTATATTTTAAATACACAATCTTTAAATTTTTGTAGTTCACTCTTACTCAGAGGTTTAGTAAATATATCAGCTAAATTACTTTTACTTTGAATATATTTGATATCAAATAATTCCTGGTATATTAAATCTTTTACAAAAAATAACTTAATATCGATGTGCTTGGTACGATAATTCTCTATAGGTGATTTTACAAAATCAATTGCTGCTTGATTGTCAACTAGTAATGTAGAAAAAGCATTTAACAATATTAATTTAAAATGTTTACATTCAGTTACTATACGTTGTAGCCATATTAATTCTTTCGCTGTTTCTGTTAATGATACAAATTCAGACTCCATTGAACTTAAACAAACTGATTTTTGCTTAAAGGAACGCCAGGTTATTGGAACCTGATCAACGAATACAATCTGTCCATTCATGGAAATCCTATTATCGCGGTTATTAGCAAAATCAGCATCAGAATATGCAGTTAAATTTAGATCTTGTATATTAGAAAGTTTAAGTTTTAAATCTTTTGTATAGCTAATATATCCTAGTAGCTTTAATAAACCATTCCAGTGTGCAATGCCAGGATTTTCTTGAAATTGTGAGAAAATGTTTTTTGCATAAGAAATATCTGGTCTAGTTCTTCCTGCTAAAAATGATAAGCTACCCACTAAACTTCTGTATCGAATATTAGACATATCTTGCAGTTTGCTATTATTTTGAGGACACTGAGATTTTGAAAAAATGACTCCCTTGGAAATGGGCAGTGATGAAATAGAGAAATTATAATTTTGATATGACTCACAAAGTTTAACTATATATTCCAATTGATGTATATACAGCCCTTCCTTTTCCTCTATAAATTCAACACCTAATAATTTTTTAGTTTTACCTAAAATTTTTTAAATCAAATTGTCGTTTTAAAAGATTAATGACTGTATCAATACAATTTTGATTTTTACCAAATAACACAATATATCATCGACATATATCAGAAGAACCATATTCTTATCAAAAACATAAACACAGTTACACCAGCTAAACTTTTTAAATCCAAGCTCCCCCAATATTCTATGAATCTCAAAGTACCATTCTCGACCACTTTGGTGGAGACCATACAAGGCTTTCTGTAAGCGACAAACCAAACTTGGGTTTTGCTCAAAACCAGGTGGTTGTTTCATAAATACAATTTCTTTAAGCGGGGCATATAAATAGGCGCATTTAACATCACACTGCAGGTTTAACCACTTGTTAAGACAAACTAGTACGGCAAAGAAAAATCTGATAATACCAAAGTTTACTACGGGACTATAAACCTCATCAAAAGTTTCACCCTTTGTTTGATTGAAACCCTGGGCAACGAGACGAGCTTTAAAACGTTCAATTGTGCCTTTCTCGTTTCGTTTTACTGTAAACACCCAGCGGCATCCTAAAATTTTAGAATTCTCAGGTTTTTCAATTAATACCCATACATTTCTGTCTTTCATAGTTTGTAATTCATCCTCCATGGCTTTTAACCATTCATCCTTTTGTAAGGATTTTATTGCTTGCTGATAACTTTTAGGAATAAAAATGTCCTCGTCTAGTCATCTTGACGTCCTACTAAAATTACTCTCTTGATTACCATTGACTATTCCAGATGATGTGTCAGCTGATTTGAAATTTAAAATATCTGGTTGAAATTTTAAGTTATTTTTAATACAGTAATTCTTAACTTCATTTAGTGATCTTAAGCGTTGAGTTTTTGCCTCTTCAAAGTGGTAAATATCTATTCTTTTCCCATCAGGCCTGGTAATGGGTTTTCTAATCCAGTTAACTATCCTTTCACCCAAGGACTCTGGTTCACTATCACTTTCGACAGGGAAAGTTTCTTCCTCGTCAGTAGTAGGTTCATTCATTAAAGGAATTTTACACAGTGTATAATCAGGGTCCAGGACTGCTTCCACTCGTTCAAACTTACAATGATCCGAGTCGGATTTTAAGGAAGGCGTTTCCTCAAAACGTACATTTATCGTCTCTACTATTTTTCGTTCATCAGGTAGCCATATTCGATATCCTTTAGTTTGTAGGGCATACCCAACTAAAATTCCTTGTTTTGATCTCATGTCCAATTTCCTTCTCAGTTGTTTAGTAACATTAACAAAAGCTTTTGATCCAAACGGTTTAAGATGTTTAATTGATGGTTGTTTTCCACCATATAACTCAAATGGCGTTTTTTCTTGATTAGAATGACATAATCTATTCCATGTATAAACAAAATGCAAAAGAGCTTCAGACCAAAAACTCTGATTGAGCTCACTATCCCGTAGCAAAACATTTATACCATCTACTGCTGTGTAATTAAATTTCTCACTTACTCCATTTTGTTGTGGAGTATAAGTGTTAGTTCTTTCGTGTTTTATACCCAATTCATCGCAAAAGGTTTAAATTGCTCATTTATAAATTCCAATCCGTTATCGGTGCGTATGCACTTAATTTTTCTGTCTAAAAATCTTTCTGCACGTTTTTGAAATTTGCAAAAAGTATCAAAAGTATCCGATTTAGCTTTTAAGGGGTAGGCACAAACCTTTCGACTATAGTCATCTATTATGGTTAGAAAATACCTCTGTCCATTTATTGAAGTTTTAGGAAATGGTCCACACAAATCCATGTGTATTAACTTCAGTGGTTCGTCAGAACGAATTTTCTTAATAGGTTTAAAACTAACGCTCTTCCCTTTAGCTTCTTTACAAGGTTTACAGGTATCGATATTCCCTTTTAGATTTGGTAATCCCCTCACACAATTATTTTTGATTGTAGATTTAATGTGTTCAGAGTTAATATGAGCTAGTTTTCTATGCCAAGTATTAATATTCTCAACAGCAAAAGAAATAGATTTTGTAATTTTTTCATTTTTAACAAAATTCTTAAGATTTACTAGAATATTGAGGGTAGACAAGGTATAAACCATTTAGTAATTTAGCTGTAAACAATATTTCACCATAACAATCAATGACTTCAATTTTTCCTTTACCCCCTTTAAAACTAGCTCCTTTTCTGTCAAAACATGCCCCAGATAACAGATTTCTTCTTAATTCAGGAGCATAAGCAACATTACAAAGTTTAATCTTTACCCTATTAAAATGAAGAAACACAGTACCTTTGCCTTGAATTGTAATAGAAGCATTTTCCACTGCTCCCACTAAAATCTGGTTATTAATTGGTTTGAACTCTGTTAACAGTTCTCTATCACGACAGAAATGTGTGGTGGCTGCTGAATCAAAGATCCATCCTCCGTCTTCCTTGGTGCTAGATAAGGCCTCTAGTAAAAAAACTTTTATATTTGTCTCGACTTGTATGACGATTTGGACCAGGACTCCTGAATGGCTTCCTCCTTTCTAGACATGATCGCTCATAATGTCCAACTTTTCCACATTTGAAACATTTCGGCTTCTTCTGATTCTGGAATTTTGAAGTACGAGAAGGACGACCTCTTTCCACATCCTGGTTGTAGTTAGTCATCATTGTGGTTGCCACTTGGTCAGCTGCCCTTTGTTGGAGTCTTGCTTCCTCAGCTAAGATTTCTTCCAGTACTTTAGGAAACTTGAATTCTTTATCCTCCCATCTGTAAATCGATTGAATAATATTTTCATATTCAGGTGGTAAGAATCAAAGTAGTTGAAAACACTGGTCTAGATCTTCAATTGGATGACCTGCTTCTACTAGTTGTTGAATGATTCTGGATAACTTGCTGGCATACAGTCCGATACTTTCTCCTGGTTCAATAGCACATGAAAAGAAATCGTGTTTTAGAACCATCACTCTAGCTCTGGAATCAGGACGAAAGTGCGTCTTGAGCTTATTCCATGCTTCTGCACCACTGGAAATTCCTTCAATTACTATTCGGTACCGAGGGCTCACATTTATGTAGATTGAAGTGTAGGCCTTGTTACACCGTCTGTTGAATTCTTTTATCTGTTTCCCATCGCCTTCTATGGATTTTGGAGGCAGTTCTTTTCCTGTGACGATGTCCCAGCAGTCTCTTTCAAGTAGTAAGACTCTCACATCCGAACACCATGAGGAATAGTTGGTTCCATCCAGCGGTTCGATTTTGAAGAAAGTTTCCTCCATCTCAAAAAAGAAATCCAGGCTAGTAAGGTAAAAATAGTTATACTGCAAACTGGCCTCCTACTTTTTACTTCTTAAAATAAAAATCTCCACTCTTGGGCTAAGGCAGTATGAAAAATAATAATACTGCAAACTGGCCCTCCTACTTAGAACAAAAATTTTCAGTTAAAAAAAAAATCTCCACCTGGGCTCGGGCCTATAACCATTATCACCCACATATTGTGGATAAGCAAAGTGCCCAGTGATATCTGGAGTAAAAAAAATAAATCATCAGATTTAAAGAGCTAAAAACATTTATTCATTAAAAACAGTAAAAACTATTTACAGAAAAAGAAATAAAGATTGGAAAACCAGAGATACCACTCTGTCCAATGTATGACAACAATTGAGAGCTGAAAGAAAGGAATTCTCACTTTTATACTTCTTGTATCTCTAGAAATTAGCATAAATATCTCAATGGAAAGATTGCCATAAACAAAATCATAATACTGCATTAAGTACATGATTGGCCATAATATTATCACCACACCCCTTTATAGGTGTGATGTCATACTGTGGCCAATCACAAAAGCATGACAACTCAACTTGTTTGTTTGTTGACATTATCATAACCAAACAAGGAGGTGCAAACATGTAAAGATGGATTCGAATAAGAGTTATCTTTAACATGAACTATAGAGGGGGCGGCAAAAGGACTTTAGCCTTTTGGCGGCATACTCTTAAATCCGGCCCTGGTGATCTGTGGATTGAGTATCTTCGATTCATAATTGTGTGATTCTACATAAATTGTGATGTGGAACATCGGATTTCGTTGCGTCCTCAGTGAATTGTGATACCTACAAATGCACGATCTGAAGTGATTTAGATACTCGGATATCGAACTTTGAGGTAAAAAAGTTGAATTGCTTTTGTGCTAGTTAGTGTAAAAATTGTGATTGCAGTTGGTTTTTCAAGTGTGGGTTCGTTTGAATTAGTTATATGGTAGTCTTGTTTCGTTTTGTACTTTTATTCGGTAGTATTTATTGAGTTTAAATTTAGAGGTGTATAGTCTTATTTTATGAATAGTTGTAGGAATTAATTTAAATAATGGCGGTCAAATTGAATTTAAAAAAGGATGAGCTAATTCTGGTTGTGGAAGAATTGGACTCAACGATACCGGACAATCCGAAAGTAGTACAGCATAAGAAGTCAATTGAATCTAGTGATGTGTACAAAATGTTAGTGAATTTCTGCGTTGTCTTATTGATAATATTTTAGAAGAAAGGAAAGTGTATTTGGAAAATGAAAGGGATAAATTAGATAGTGAAACAAAATTAGAATTGGAGAGATTAAAATTAGTCCAATTAGAAAAGGAGCTAGAAATTGCAAACGCGAAAAGAAATTCAGTTAACTCATCCCTAACTACAGAAGGCATTGAACCGACTCCTTCAACTGTTAATCTGGAACGATTAATCAGTAGTATTAAAACCTTGACCATTTCCAGTACCTGTTAAAGCAGAATCATTTAATCTGTTTTTCCATTCGTTGGAAAAGGCATTCCGAACCAAAACAGTTTCTAACGAATTGAAAGCAGATTCTTTTGAATATTTTGGGCGAAAAGATAAATAACTTGCTAGTGTATGTGAGTCAGGAGGAATTAGCTTGAACCGCTTGAGTAATAACTCCTTCACGTATCTATAGTCATCGGCATATTCCTCAGTTTCCCTAGCAATCATTTGAGTAATTTCATAAGGAAGAAAGCCTAACAGGCACGACATCCAATTGTCTTCCTCGTTTTGCTTGTCTTTCAAATAGAACTAAGTACAAGCTTATATCCCTTTCTTTAGGATCAAACTGCCTAATCATTTTTTCCAAGTCCCTCACTGACCCTTGATACCTATTTTCACTAGGTTCCGGACCAGTTCGAGACGCGGCTCCTACTTTGATTTTTTCAAGTTCGAATTCCCTAACAGTTCTATCCTTCCTATCGGCTATAATTATATATAAACGTTCTCGCAAAATTTTTTCCTCATAGCCCTGGCAATTAAGAATCGAATTTCTAATATCGATAATGGAATGCTCTGATAACACAGTAACTCCCAATTCTTCTGCTAAGAGGGTTAAATCATATTTCCCTCCTTTTGACAAAAATGCCATATTGATTTATATTATTCTCAACACTAAAAAAAAAAAAAAAAAAAAAAAATCAAAAATGATTATATACGTGCCTTAGGTTTTTAATTTACCCTAATCCGCTCACTGGAAAATTAAACAAAAATGATTTTTCACTCCTATTAACCTTAGTATAATTAATTCGACAGTATCCTCTCTCTCTTTACACAAATTGAAAAAAAGCTACTATTATCAATATATGAAAGCATGAAAAATAATATACAGTAGCAATATATTCGCGTACAGTACTTAACTATCATTTCATATTCATGCACAGTTTTCTTGTTTAAAACTTGTAATAAAATAATAGCAGGTCAAATTTACTGCACTCTTAAATACACCTTTAGAATGTCATAAACAATTAGCAATTAAATTTCATATTGTATAAGTATGAACACTTCAAATAATTGGAAAAGGAAACTTATCTGATCAGATTCATTACACTCTAAACATTTTCAAAATATACCTCTAATAATAATAGGTATCAATTCTTAATATTTCAATTTCATATAATGAAAAATACTCTTCGACAAAATATGACAACACTTCTAATTTGTATCAGAAAAACATTATCTTAAATTGCATTTTAACACTTTAAAATCAACTTTTAAAATATTATGAACCATCAGCATCAGCACTTAATTTCATTTCATAACATTCTACCATAAGAATGAATAATTTCTCATATATATACACAGTCTACTTGAAAACACGTCAGTAATGATCTAAGCCCTTGTATACCCTTTTCACCGAAATTTCCACAGTATTGACGTACGTGCAATTATTGCACTGGCGTGCTCTTCAACAATAACAACAAAAAAAATGCTATGATGAGCCTCTCAAATGTACTAGTGTACTTTGAAATATTGCACTGGTGTGCTATTCAATCAACAACAAAAAAAACCCTGCTCTGATGAGCTTCTTAAATGTACTGGTGTACTTTCAATTATTGCACTGGCGTGCTATTGAACAAAAAAAAATTGCTCTAATGAGCTACTCAAAAGTACCGCTGTACTTTTGATTTTGTAAATAACAGCACTGATGTGCTTTCAAGAATATTACCAGGGGAGTTGCAACTAACATAAAAAAAGAGCTCTCACCTTGTGCTGACGCTCTGCGCTAGGCCGGCTGCGCCAGTCAAATTCTCCCTTTCCTTATTGCTTCCTTCGAATGTGCTCGGATGAACACGCCGTGGCCATTTTGTAGAATGTTGAAGGAATTATTGAATATAAACAGGAACAGAGCAATTAAGTTACAATTAAAGTTTATTTACAAGTTAGTTATAAATGACAAGTTTCAAGATAATTGGATACATTTAACTTAAATTATTAGTTTACATAAGAGCTATTGTGTACGAGCAAAACGCCAACGCAATTCCTCCCCTATTCTCTCCACTCTCGTTTCCTTCTTCTAAAAACACCCCGTTTGGTTCTTTACGACACCCCTCCAAGGGGTTGTACACAAGTTGCTAATGTCTCAAGGGTGCTCGGGACCGAACTGTACAGACTTAAATAAAACATTGAAGCAATTTTGGGAAATCGAAAACGTTGATATGGAGCGGATAGGGAATACAGAGGCATCCTTGAGTGAGAATCACTTCGTCCGTACCCATAGAAGAGATGAGGTGGGTAGATATGTAGTAGGAATGCCCTTGAGTAAAGATCCTTCATGTTTAGGAAATTCTAAAGACATTGCTGTGGGGCGGCTTAGTTCGTTGCGGAAGTGCCTGTCTAGGGATTTCGAGTATTTGTCATTGTATACGGATTTTTTCAAACCGGAACTAAAACTCGACGGAGCGCGCACATTGTTTGGCTTGAAATTCATCATGCAATTTCTCATCAAATGTCCTGGAGCTCCACACTTGAAACAATTTTTATTCCGCTTTCTATTTTCTGATTGCTCTCTTCTTCCGGAACTTTCTGAAGCCAGCGCACTTTTAGAAGTTTCGTTTCGGAACATCGGCGTTTCGTTTCTACGTTGCAGTCTATCATACTCCGCAATTAACGCTTTTCTTCCATTTGCAGAAGCAAAGTCCTTATCTTCTAATTGATATAGGGATATGACTACATTATCGTAATGCGATGGAAGCTGGTACAACATTTGGTATGCGATTTCGTCATCAGGAACAACTTTTCCCGCTATTTCCAAATCCTTCGCAGCTCGTAACAGCCTTCCCATATACACGGACATCGGCTCGTTCGACTTCAATCTTATGCTCATGAATTCAGTCCTGAGAGATGCGATTCTCGCTCTGGTCGTCGGTTCGAAGTTGCCGCTAATTGTCTCCCATGCATTTTGAGCCGCCTCACAATCCAAAACAAGATTTTTCAAATCTTCTTCTATGGATAGACAAATAGTAGAAAGCGCCTTTTCATCTCTCCGTTTCCAATTCGTACTCGCCGGTGACTTCCGGTTTCTGTTCCGAGCCATCTACAAGTCCGAAAATGCCCTGATGCTTCAACAGCATTTTCACATTGAAGTTCCATTGTCGGTAATTTTCGCGGTTCAGTTTTTCAACTTTAAAAACGCTCGGATCCTTGAAGCTCATTTTGGAAAAAAAATAACCACGCTCTGCTACCACTTGTTAGGAGAATCCTTCAGGTCGAGTGGCATTTTCCACCAACTGCCGATTCTCCGCCGACGATCAAACGTATTTAGCGATCAACAAAATCAGATCATCATACAACGGAGTCACGAGACGAACTAATTTATTAAAACATAAAAGAAAAGACATTCAAGTTCAATTACATACAATATCAGCTTTCCGATTGGCTTAGAACAAGTGACATCACATAGCAGCTTTCCGATTGGCTAGAACAAGGGAAATCACACAGTGGCACCACAAAACAAATAGCTACGTGGGTGGATATATATGCATGAATCAGCTGAAAAGGATTGCATACATAATGGAAACCAAAACCAACAAACCCCCCTATTTTCAGCATATTCATTTCAAAGACTTTACAAAAATAACATGTTACAGTAATATTGCAATTTTTATAATGTTAAAGTCTTAGTAAGCATATCTGCTACATTTTCTTTTCCTGAAACAAACTTTAAAATAAAACTTCCTTTGTTAACATAGTCTTTGACAAAGAATAATCTTGTATCTATGTGTTTAGTTCTTTTGTTTTCGACAGAATTCCTTGAAAAATAGATGGAGCTTTGACTATCAGTGTAAATGATAGTGTCGTGAACATTCGGTTTGAAAAAAGGTTGCCAAGTGGCAATTGGCGAGAAAAAGAGCATTTCGCCAGAGGCGAAAGGAGTGGGAGAGTCAATCGGGAAATTCGAGGAGGATTGGACGTATTTGTCCGGTGCTGTGGAAGATACAACTAATTGTTTGAACTTGTATGTTTTATGTATCAACTGTGATGTGTTCCTTAGAAGTAATAAATGATTGGGAACCAAGGCTGATCCTTCCTTTCATAGTTAACGACATTTGGATTCCTGCTACTTCACGCTATAACGCTGGCCACGACGATTTCCCGACAACTTGGTTTACAGCGGTGTCATGTTAAACTAGGAAAGGAACGGCGTGAACGTTCACCAGCGGATGTGGATGCGAGAAAGTGGCTGGATGAGTTCGGTTCCGTTGGGACTGACTGGTGGTCCGGTGCAAGCTGTTGCTACGGGTCTACTTCTTGTTTGGGATCTGTGCTCCAGGACCGGTGAGGTTGGACGGCGGTGTGCCAGAATTCAGGATTCCTGGATGGTGCTGGAGGTATTGCCGGATTTTTTCCCTAAGGACATAGGGATGATGACCCTGTAGGATGCTATTCGGTTTGGAGGACTGGACGTTCGAGGTTGGTGCGCAGGAAGGAGACTCAACTCAAGGATTATCCAAGTCTTCTGAAATCGGCGGTAAGTGCCATTATTTCTGGACTTCCAAATTTATTAAACGTTGGGACAGATTTTTCTTGTGGTGTATTTTGTTTCGTAACTACATGTGATTTGTGAAAGGTTTTGTAATATTGCGTTTAATCAGTGTCAAATTGCAA
The DNA here is from genome assembly GCA_947359465.1 of Metellina segmentata. Lineage (NCBI taxonomy): Eukaryota > Metazoa > Arthropoda > Arachnida > Araneae > Tetragnathidae > Metellina > Metellina segmentata. Next base: position 126,546,381 of record OX375879.1, on the reverse strand, counting down.
TATTGTACGTTTTTGAAATATTTTAAACTAGTGATATTTAATTATTGTTTGTTTAAAAGAAAAACGGTGATTGTGAAACAATATTAAAGCTTTTGTGACATCAGAGTTAAAAAAAATATATATGGAAATCGCCAAGTGTTTTTAACAGGAATGTGGTAAACCTAAAGGCTAGCGCCAGTGTGTCGCGTTTGTTTCACGTTCATCTTCTTTATTTTGAGTTTTGGGGATGTTTATAGTAACTGTTGTAAATAACAGAGTCCTAATCAGGCTGGATTTGTTTTGTTTATGTGTTCATTATATTGCAGTACTTGCTTTATTGCATTTGTTTAATGGATACGTTGTGGTTGAAATATTTTCATTGGAGTTTTGCATTACTTGTGTGCAGATTATATTGTATTTAGAATTATAGTTGTTTTATATTCTGTGTATATTTTTTATTTGGTAAGATGGCGTTTTTGCTACGAGCCAAAAAGGCTGACTTAGTTAGTCTGGCTCAAGAATTCGGGACTGATGTTAACTTAACTAAGTTAAAGCTTAAAGATTTAATTCTAGCAAATCATAAGTATGATGAGCAAACCGCTATGGACTTGCTTCAATCTATTGTGGCTGAAAGAATCGAAGATCAGGAATGCGCTGACAGGAAGGAAAGGTTAAAACTTCAGTCAGACAAAGAAAGTCCTGATAGGGAACTAGAAGAGCTTAAACTTAGGCTTGAATCGCAAAAACTTCAGTCAAAAAAGAAAGTCATGATAGGGAACTAGAAGAGCTTAAACTCAGGCTTGAGTCGCAAAAATTTCAGTCTGAGAGGGAAGAAAAGGAATTAGAGCTTAAATTAAAAATTGAGTCCGAGAAATTTCAGGTTGAAAAATTACGCTTAGAATTGGAGCTAGGTAGGAATATTCCAAATGGAAATTTAAATGTCAATCCTGGTGCGCGTGAAAGGTCGTTAGATGAAATAGTTAAAATGATCAGGATTTTAACGGTAAAACCTCCAGCCATATCAGAAGGTTGGGATTTTTATTTTTCTAGTTTGGAAAAGGCATTTGTGAATGAAAATATTTCGAACGCGATTAAACCTAGGGTTTTATTGTGTTTATTGGGGGATAAGATATCTAACTTACTATTGGATGTGATTGAGGGGGAATTTAGGAATTATGAATTCCTGAAGCAGTTAGTGTTAGATGAATTCGAACCATCTCCAAAATTATGTTTAGATAATTTTCGGAAAGCAAAATGAAATCAAGATGAAACTTTCGCTCAATTTGCGTCCAGGCTTTCGGCTATGTGGCGAAATTACTCTAAGATAAGAGGAGCAAAGGATTTTGAGTCACTTAATCAACTTATCGTAGCTGTGACAGAATGCTTGATACTCTTGATTGTGAAACTGCCACACATATTGTGGTTTTACAGGGGGAAGGGTGGTTTAAGCCTAAAGAGTTAGGTAAGCATTGTGATATTTTTTTTATACATCAAAGGGAAAGTCGTATAATGCTTCGGTAAAGGAGAAAACGAAAGATGGTGACGAGAGATTTTTGGCTGGTGCTGGGAGTAAATTTATCGACCGAAAGAAAGAAAATGGGAATTTTCATTTTCGGAGAAATGAGGATAAACAAAAAGAAAACAGGAAATTCGTCTGTTTTTCTTGTGGGTCAGATAAACATTTTAAAAGGGACTGTCCTTTTGGTAATTTATAAAGTAAAGTAAGAAAAATTTAAGTAAGTAAAATTTATTACAGGGGAATATATGTCAAAATAATCAATTCCTTCAGTCTGTCGGAAACCTTGGGCAACAAGACGCACTTTATACCTTTGTATTTCTCCTGAAAAGTCACGCTTAAGATCATACACCCATTTACATCCTAAAACCTTCTTATTTAGAGGTCTGGGAACTAAATCATATACTTCTCTGGATTGTAAATTGTCAATTTCTTCAGACATAGCTTTACACCATTTTTCCCTTTCTGGAGCTTTCTGAGACTCTGCAAATGAAAAAGGTATCTTTACCTCAGCACAATGAGCCTCTGCATCAGATTCTGAACCTGAATCTATGCTAACCCCCTCAGAAAAATTAAAATCACTCGGATTATATTTAATCCCCTTTTGGGTGCAGTACCTTTTGACATCATTTAAACTCCTAAGCCTCACTCCCTTTTCAGGATAATAATACACATCTCTTCGCCCAGCAGACTTCCCAGTATTTCTAGTCACTACTGTAGAGTTGCTTAGAGAGAGAGTTCAGTTTAAATGAATGCAACTAGAAGTTCCTGGGAAACTTTTCTTTATTGGTGTCCAGTTAAATAGGCAAAATCAGCTTTAGCTGGAGAACCGCTGGATCATGACAAGAGACTGAGACTTTCCGTCAGATGAAGAGGGAATGTATTCGCCGAGAACCTATGGACATCAGTCGTAAGAGCTGGGCATCACTGGTGTATAGCATCCAGAGATGTCGTTCGGGTCGCCCTTGCCTTTCAGGAACAGCTCAGTCCGGTCCGCTCCCCTTCGTCGTCTCCTCCTTCTTAGGCAAGCCAGAAAGGGGTCGAAGCACCCCCTTCTCGTTAGGAGAAGAGCTTCGTTTCACCTCGACTCTCGCCAATCCAGAGGGAATCCCCAAGTTCCGCACATACATAGGAGGAAGTGAGGGCCATCGGAAATCGTAACATAACATAAATATCCCCCTTCTACGAAGAAAAATTTCACAGAATTTTTTTTTTTACATGTAACACTACATTTGAATGATCTTAAAAGATGTCCAGCCTTAAATTTAAAAATTCTTTTGAAGTGTCTAAAGTGCCTACATTGGCAACTGTTGATTTTCGACAAATCACATTTTTCAAGCAACGAAAATGTCTTTGAAATTAATCTTTCCAAACGTCTATCGTACGTATATTACCATATTTGCATTCCACCGAAAAAAAAATACTATACAGTTGAAACACACAAGAAATGTGCCTATATACAAACATTAAACATTCTTGACTATATATCAAACAAATACACTCAATATAAAGAATTACGAGTTACATAAGAGCTCTCATTGCATAAGAGTTACATAGAGATAACGAAAATATCATAACTATGTATATTTTGGCTTAATCCCCGACCACAAACCCACGTCTCCTAGGACGGAGATTATATCGTTCGCTTCTTGCTTCCTGCTGGGCGGGCAGAGAATTTTGAGGACCTTCCAAAGCAGGAAACTGATTGTTATCAGTTAGAGCAGTGTTTCCCAACCTTTTTTGTGCCATGCCCCACCTAAGTCTTTCTAAAATTCTTATGCCCCCCCCCCTCCTATTTAACATATAGGGGAAGACGGGGTACAATGAAACAAAATTTACTAATTATTTTTTCCTATCCACAATTTTGCATGCACAAAAATATAATTAATGCATACTTTTAATCTTGTATTTTCCCCATTTAAATAAATTTTTATTAGGTTCTAAACAATATCTTTATGCTTGTAAAATAACAAAAAGTAAATGTCTCAAAGTGTTTCATTGTACCCCGTATGGCGGGGTACAATGAAACGCATACTGGGGAACAATGAAACACTCCAAATGATGCAAGCAATTTTCACCCTATATAGTTTATTTTAGTCACATTCAACTTCATTTAAATTTATGATTTCTCCAACAGAATATATTTCCTTGTTTCAGTTCACCCTCATTGATTAATACAATCATTTATACAGATACTGCTTGTGTCACACTGTTATGTGTGGATATCTCATTCTTAGTACTTCAGTGATCATCTGAAGCTGGAAAATAATCCGGATCATCGTCATCTTCAGAGTCTGTAGGAGGCAGAGTTTGTTTTGAAAACAATCCCTTCTTAGTTTTTTTTCCCCTTTTTACTTTCTAATTGCTTAACCAGAGCATTTTTTACTTGTGTGGTTAGAACTAAACTCTTTTTTTTTTCTGTTTCCTACTCTTACTTTTCTTGGACCAGCCTTGGGGTAAGGTTTTATCTCTTGAGGATAAATGTATTTCCTCACAGGTTTAGAGCTAGTGCATGGTGTATGAACATTTGCTGATCAACCTGCAGTCGGTGATTCTGATTTACTTATGGCAAGATCCACCACTTCTGATTCTTGGGTTTTGTCTGTCTGGTCTTCAGTTTCATTACTCAGCTCATCAGTTTCATTAATCTGACCATGGGAATAATTTTCAGTAGGACAAGGCCTATCTGACACATATGAACATAAATAATCTTCTTCACAAAACATTTCTCTATTGAAAGGCCATATTCCAGTTGCTGAAAAACCTTTTGTAATATTTTGTGGAGTGATAAGAAAATAAGCAGTGCCAAGCAAAGAAGATATGTCATAGACAGATATTGTACGACCTGGATTACACAGCATCCAATCATTTGCAGCTAGATTGAAGAAATTTTTAAGTGACGAACACAGTTTTGTCTAAAGGCGGCTGCAATTTGTTACTGGTATGGGGGTCAGGGTTACAACAACAATTCCGTTATCTTTAGTAAAATTTAGAATGGAAATTGTAATACGTGATTCATGATAGTCCATTTTTTGTAGAACTGGATTTTCTTTCGTTCAGTGTGTATGTGCCTGGAAATCTGTTAGAACATTAACAAAAATATCTCCATTCATCCAACCCAATTTTGTTGCATCACCCACAGTCCCACAAACAGCTCCATTCAACATGCAAAACTTGAAATTTACTCTAGGAATACTAAATAATGGGGTATAGAATTTCCAGAAGCATTAATAAATCCACACGTAGTAACAAGAACATCCCTTTCACCAGAAATTAATTGACCTATTTGTTTTTGGCCCCTTTGACCAAGAAATTTAGGAGGATTGTGAACTGTAGTAAGTGCAGTTTATGCCTATGAAATAAATAAACTATTCTTAAATGTTTTTGAATATGAAAAATCTAACTTACTATTGAAATCTGTACTTTTTTTAGAAGGAAAAAAAACAGTTTTTTTTGCATGCTTTCAAAATGATTACTGTTTTGATTTGGTGTTGCCTTCTCCTATTAATGTTAGGTGTTGCCATTTCCTTAGTAAAAGTGTTTTATTTAGATTAATGACAACCAGTAATATGTTATTTTATATCAGTGATATTATATTTACCATTGATATATTACTTCAAGTAAATGCATTCACCCGGGGCACAATGAAACATGTTTCATTGTACCCCATCTGCAAGTGTTTCATTGTACCCCGTACTGAGGTTACTAAATTAAAAAAAAATTTCAAGCTTCTAATATTTTTTTTTTTTAATTTGGTTTTGGAGGTATGAAGACAACAACACAAAGATAACAATGTATAGAAAAAATAATTATTGCATATAACAACGAGGAAAAAGAAACAAAATTACTTTTAGTAAAGAAACTTACTTTCAATGGTGAAAACCAATAATCTTCTATTGCTAATCTTGTAGAAGTGCGAATGTATCCAAATCACATCAGTAATTGGAACTTATTATTGTATAACATATATATAAATTGCAACTTTCTGTGACAAATTGTACTGATTTTAGAAGTAATGTTTCATTGTACCCCTTGTTTCATTGTACCCCGTCTTCCCCTACATAATTTTTAATATTAAAAAATTGAACTGTTCACTTAAGAAACTTAAATGATAGGTTTTAGGAAGAAATCACTAGGAAATTGTTAACGAAACACAGTAAAATTTTTTTTTAAACTTTTATGAAAAACTGAAGTTTAAATTCAAAATAATTTTAATAAAGATTTTTCTACAATAATTTAATATTTTAATTTAGTGAGATCCTTGCGCTTGATGCTGGCTGCACAGATATTTGATGTTAGGTTCCAATTTGGTTAGCTTCAGTCTCAAGTCTCCCGTTGTGTTCTATCCAGACGATTTCTTTTTTTACCTGTAAATCATTTACAGCACTAAATCCACATTCGGCTAAATATGAAGATGGAAACGGTAACAATAGTTTTCTTGCACATTTGGTTGAATTTGGGTATTTGATTTCTGTTTCCTCACAAGCCATGCCATCGCTCCTTTTATATTAAATAAAGTTTTAACTGACTCGTCATTTTGCATTTCTGCGAGTTTTTCTTGATACTGCATATTTGATATATCAGACAAATCCACTAACATTGGCTGCATCATCCATGTTGAAAAATCAATTTGTTTTAAATCAGAAAATCTTTCTTTTAAATCAGCCGATAGAATTTTCAGATGATCGACAATAACAAGTTAAGCATTTACTTCACATTTTTGGAGCCAATGAAACTGTTCAAAGTTTTTGTTGTTAATATATTTCTGACATAACTCAATAAGGGTAATGAAACCAAATATCTTCGGTTTTGCATCAACAAGAGTTTTATTTGTTCCTTGAAGTTGCTTATTTAATATATTTAGTTTTTCAAAGATATCGGCTAAATAACTCTACCATCGACTGTTAACAGATACTTCATTTCAGGTTTGTTGCTTAAAAAATCACTAAGAGTATCAAACAGTTCCATAAATCTTTTCAAGCAGTTCCCTTTAGAGAGCCATCTTACTTCAGTGTGAAGTAAAAGTCTCACATGGTCTGCATTTTGTTCTTCACAAACGTTTGGCATTAGCGTTTGCTCACGTGCTGGTTTTGACGCTCACGTTTGGCATTAGCTTTAATAGCATTGATACACTTTATTACTGAATGTAGTATTTCATTTAGAACAGGCGAGATGTTTTTAGCTACCACGTTTTCCCTATGAATAACACAATGTACAAGAATCATTTCTGGATTCTCATCTTTCATCAATTTTAAGCAGCCATTTGAAAGTAATTAAAATCTGAATTAATACGAGCACTATGTTTCGCCTTAAAATGCGTCTCAAGACGACCTCGTTTCATTGATTCGTTGGCCAAGCATTGTTGGCATAAAAGACAAAAAGGAAACCGCTCATCGTGGACAGCAGGTATGAACCCAAATATTAAATATTCCTCCGAATATTAACGACCTTTTTTGTTGCTTGCACCACTCATTTTACTATGGGCTGAAATAAATATATATAAGATCAATTAAATACTAAAACTAAAGTATGTGTTAAAATTAATTTTATGTGACATAGAGTATATATATAAGCATCTCTATATATAAAACACTAACGTACGTGGACCCGAAATCGACGTTATTTGTGTATCGTCGAATGGCAACAGTCAACGTATATAAGATAACCCAGATATTTTGAATTCGTGCTGTTTTCAAATAGCCGAGGTCAATTTCTATGCAAAATAAGGAATTAAATTGTAATATTTATGTTTGAACTTACTTTTTATTTCTTCCTTTGATGTAAAAGTAATTTAAACGTAATTTTACTACCCGGTATCTGGCCACGTCAGAATTAATGTTAACTTTTTAAATTTGATTTAGAATTCCGTGTTTGAGTATTTGAGTTGACTGCGAGATGTTGCGGACATATTTGAGGATTCCCAAGTATTATAAATATGTGTTATTTTTGTTAATAAATCATTATTGTCTTTGTCAATATCGTTGAAAGGTCTTTTGTCGCATTATTCTATTTCACAATATAATCATTAAGTCGAAATTCAACACGTTTCATAGATATGTACGTGTTTTTCTTTCAGAATTTTGCAATTTTTCAAGGATTGGAATTTTATTTTTGTTTGCATTATGTGTTCCGGTATATTACCTATTGCAGAAATATTATTTAGGAGTTAGATTTTAATGATATGTCTATTTCCTGCAAAATATCTCTAGACATGGGTAATTTTGTAGCAGTATTTGTATATTTCGACCAACTTTCCTTAAATATTTGATTGAATACGCAATGATTTAAAGAATTGTTTCTTAAAAATAAATAAAATATACAAATCAAAACATGTTTAATTACGGTGTGTAAAAAAGTTCAAAAAAGCACTATTACACACCGCCAAGCGCTAGCCGGCGCAGCCCGGCTAGTATACAAAAAATGGATATTTATTTAAATGTATATAACACATTTACGCCACCGCAAAATAACAAATTTTTCAGGAAAATAATGCTTCTAAAATTAAAATAAATAAAATAAAATATTTACCAGCAGGGAGGTTAATTTGATGACGCCAAAAACCCAGTTGATATTTTGGTCTCGTCAAACGAATTTATATGGCCGTAATTACTTAAGAATTTGCTTTTTTCTTTCAATTTTGGTACCGAAATCTAGCATTGCATTTAAATGACCCGGAGCAAAAGGGTTAAACTCGTGTCGAGTCCATTTTCGAATTGCCCACCCTTAACAATCAAATTGCCCCCCTGTGGGGCGTGGGCCCCACGTTGGGAAACATTGAGTTAGAGGGATCTCCTGGTCAGGAAGAAACCACCCCTTCACCCCTGCTCGTCCTTGGAAAGCTTCTTCCTCCAAAGGGAAGTTGTCTTGACCAACTAGCCCTTCAGTATCACCCCCTTCAGGTTTCAATGAGGGTGACAAACCGACTTCGTATTCGGGAAAACGTTTCCTTTCGACCATTTTCGACAGTCTATCAACATGAACAATCTGATTTTTTCCTGGTTGGTCAACCGGACATATTTGAAAATTTACGGGGGATACCTTCTTTAGGATCCTGTACGGACCTCTATTTGGTTTTGATAATTTTCTTGATAATCCTTGTTTTAGTGAAGGATCATAAAGAAAAACAAAATCCCCTACATTTATTTCCTTGCTTACCGCTACTTTTTCTCTATTCATCTCCTGACACTCAGCTGCAGCAAGTAACTTCTTTTGCACTTTAGAAAACACCGTATTCAGACGACTTAATAATGAAATTGAGTAATCTTCTGTTTCCAAATAGGATCGAGGAGGAGGATTTAACAGAAATTGATAGGGGAGCCTGAATTCATCCCTAAGTCAGAAACGCTGGAGTTTCCATAGTACTAGACTGGACAGTACTTCTGTAAGCCAAAAGTGCAAATTCCAGACATCTGTCCCAGTCATTGTGATTTTCATTAACAACATGAGAGAGTGCATTCGCCAATGTTGAATGCCAACGTTCTAAGACGCCATCGGACTATGGGTGAAAAGCTGTAGTCGTATGTTTTTGAATACCCAACATTTGATAAAATTTAATTATAGCCTCGCTAATAAAATTGGATCCTCTATCGGACACCAAATGTTCTGGGCAACCAAACCGGGCTACAAACTGCAATAATACCCTAGATACGTCCTCACTTCGGATAGATTTTACGGGATATGCTTTGCACCATCGTGTGAAGTAATCGGTCATAGTTACAATATATTTATTGCCATCCATTGAAACTGGAAAAGGTCCCAAAATATCTATTGCAACTCTCTGATAGGGGAATTCTGGAAGTGGCATTCTTTGAAGAGGAGCCAGCTTTTTTTGGCTTATGTGCTCGCTTCTGTAAACACTTTTTGCAAGATTGAATCCAATTCCGTACATCTGAGAATATCCCAGGCCAGTAATAATTTCTCCTGATTCGGATTAAGGTCTTTTGTAATCCCTGGTGACATGCCATTGGCAAATCATGCAATTGACGAAGTATTTCAGGCACCATAATAGCAGGAACTACCAATTTTGCAATATTTTCTCTATCCCAATCCCTTGCTATTTTATATTTGCACTTCAAAATTTCATCTTTTACAAAAAATCTTAGAAATTGAGGTTTAACTTCACTTTTATTACGTAATAAATTTCTAATGCTTTGACACTTTGAATCCCTTTCTTGATGTTGTACTATATCGTTCTGTAAGCGACTTAGCAAGGAAAATTCCGTAAGCTGTTTATTTACCCTTTCACCCATCAGCAACTGATGATCACGATCAATTTTTGCATTAACGGGTGGGTAGGCCACTCCTCTTGATAAAAAATCTGCCACCTTCTTGCATTTACCTGCTATAAATTTAATTTCAAAGTCAAAATGGGAAAGAGCCATGATCCATCTCGCTATGCGGTTCATTGGATCACACAGCTTCAGAACGTGAGGAGTCAAAGCGGCGTGATCAGAGAAAATTTGAAATTTTCTTCCAATTAAGTAATGTTTAAAGTAACCAGTTGCAAAAACTATGGCCAAAACTTCACGCTCGGTAGTTGAATACCTCGTTTCAGCGTCTTTAAGTTTCCTGCTGGCAAAAGCCACTGGTCTAGGAAAACTGTTTTCATCTAATTGGGTCAAAACACATCCCAGTGCTTCTTGTGAAGCATCTGTGTATAAATAAAAATCTTTACTCATATCTGGCAAAGAAAGACAAGGGAATTTTGTTAGGCTCGATTTTAAATCCTCAAACTCCCTTTGAGCCTCAATGTCCCAACCAAACTTTTCCTTTTCTTTTGTAAGCTTCGTCAAATTTAAAGAGCGTAGAGTAAAATCCGGAATGAATTTTCTGTAATAATTAATGCAGCCTAAAAAACTGCGCACGTCCTTCCTACTCTGAGGTATCCTAGCGTTTTCTAGGGCTTCAACATTTTCTGGGTCAGGCTTGACCTCTCCTTTTTCAATTAAAAACCCCAAGTACCTGATCGCTTGTTTCATCAACACACATTTTGAAGGTTTTAACTTTAAATTGAGTTTTCTTAAACGATCGAAAACTAACTCAAGTTTACTCCAGTGCGATTCAACATCCTTTGAGGATATTATGATATCATCAATATAGCAAGAAATATTTAACGGCTGTAAACCGGACAATACAATAGACATTAATCTTTGAAAAGAAGGAGCACTGATTGACAGACCAAAGGGTGTCCTAGTGAATTCGAAAAGGCCTCTGTGAGTGATGACCGCAGTTTTGTGAATGTCTTCAGGATGAATAGTTCGTTGAAAAAAACCGCTTGTTAAATCAAGATTTGAAAAATATTTAGCCCCAGCCAAAGAATCAATAGCTTCATTAATGTTGGGTATTGGATATGAATCGGGTATAATTTTAGCATTCAGAGCTCTGAAATCCATCACAAATCTAAATTCTCCAGATGCTTTCTTTACCAGAAGTACGGGAGCAGCAAAAGGGGAGGATGATTCCTGCAAAATCCCGGCTTCTAGTAGCACGTTTATTTGTCTATCCATTTCATCTCGCATATTGTATGGAACACGGTAGGCCTTCTTTTTTACCGGCACCTGGTCTGATAAATTGATCTTGTGTGGAAGGGCGCTACATCCTCCCAAATCCAATACCGATCTGGCAAAAACATCCCTATTGTTTCTCAAAAAACTAATTAATTTTTGCCTAATGCCGTCTTCAATGTGATCAAAATTAAAGTTTGCTTCTCACTCTAAATCAGCTTCATCACAAGCTCCCCAATTTATATTTTCCAAGTCCTCTTGAAAATAATTTACCTCTTCCAAGGGCGCTTTTTGTAGGGGCTCAAGGTGTACCAACTTTAATCCCTTATTTAAATTTTGGTTAGAAGAGTTTAAAACCATGATCGGGATATTGATTCTGCTGTTACTCCAATGAATAGAACGGCAAATCGCAATATTCTTAAGTTTTATCGATTCGGCCAAAAACATTTCAGACGCAATCTCTCCCCTTACATTAGCCTGCACAACTTTCTGACTGAAAGGAGGAATTGTTTCTTTCTTATTTAGGTACGCGAAAGGTTTGGAAGAAGAATTACAAATTATCATCTCGTCATTTTGTTCCGCGGATGTTACGCTATGGATCGAAGAGCCTTTATTTGCATCCCTCTGTTTAGTTTCATTATCCATACAGGGGTCAATCGACCATTTAATTACAAATTTATCACAGCTAACAGTTTTATCCTGAAAGTTTAGATTGCAATTTTGATTTACCAAGAAGGAATTTCCTAAAATTACCTGAAAATTCGGTGAAATATTCTCCTTGGTTATGAAAAATTCCTCTTTAAATTCGTGGCCTTCAATATCTACAGATAAATATGTTTTGTGCTTAATGCTCAAATCAGAGAATCCCTAATCGTTCGCAAGAAAACGTTACAATTTTTAATCCAACTTCATACCTTTCGATATAGCATTCTTGTGAAGTAGATTGAGCGATGCTCCCGAATCCAACAATGCTTTTACCACCATACCCCCTATAATGCATTTTATGATTGGCAAATCCGTTGCCCTTCCCTCCATCGCATAATTTCTTTCCACCTGCACCTTGGGTTCAATCTGATCAACTACAGGTGTGCTGATCGGACCCCCTTTTAGTTTAAAGACTCATTGTAATTTCTTGCGTGAAAGGAATTTCCTCCATTAGTTTCCCTCCTTGGTTGTCTCTGATTTGGTCGCGCATTATTATTGTTTTGTCTCCTAGGTCTCTCTCTGCAAAATCGTGCTATATGTCCCTTTTTTCCGCAATTAAAACATCCGACATCTGTTTGATTGTACCGTCCTCCCAATTGAAACCTATGAGGGACATTCTCAGTGCCAATGGATTCAACTCGTTCTGCCAACTTTTGAACTTGCTCTGCAAGTATTGAGCAGGTGTCTGCCATAGATTTGTTTGCAAGCCTCAACTCATTCAACTCCGCGTCCCGCCTTAACGCAGCAAACATTTGCTCTTGCTCCAACACATGATTATCCCCTTTACAATATCTCCAAGCCCGCTCCTCGGCTAACGCAAACTGCTTAATTTCCTCTATTGTACAAGGATTCCTTGCAACGACGCCCCTCCTAATTTGTGGATATAAGTTTGCCAATAGAACGGCTTTCGACATCTTATTCCTATAGGCCTCCTCCATCTCGTTTGAAAGCTCCCCAGAACAACAAGCTTTGAATGACAATGCAGAGGCTTTCGAGAAGAACTCGGCTATGGTCATATCCGAGGGTTGACGAAACTCCAACAATTCTCGAATGGATCTGGAGGTATCGGTTTTTATTTCGAATAGCTCCAGAAATGCATATTTTAACTCCTCAAACCCCTTGATACTGTGACGGATGTCCCTAAAATATGCCGCAGCTTCTCCCCCCAACTTACATTTACAGGCAAAGTACAATTCGTCCTGCGACCAATTCGCAAATTTAGCTACCTCCTCGATCCTTTCAAAAAATTCTCGCACATCATACGATCCACTTTGTCCCATGAACGTTGCTATCAACCCAAGACTCTTGGGGGAAAAACTGTTGGGGTAAAAAGTTCCCCTCGCGCCAACCTCCGAACGCAATTGAGGGGACCCCGCAGCGTCGGGGACAACTCCCTCAGTCACGCCATTTTCAGGACTCGTCATAACGAGTATAACTATTTAAAAAAGTCTTTGCTCCTTTTATACAAACAATTTACACCAGCCTAACAGCATACACTTGTGTACAATATAAACCTTCTATCACTATATACAAGAATACATTTCATCCACTTTATAATACCCATCAACAAGCATGCATATATAATGAAAACAATATAATGTAACTAGGGGGCCTGCCCCCTGCTCGCTAACCCTCAGCACAATGAGCCTCTGCATCAGATTCTGAACCTGAATCTATGCTAACCCCCTCAGAAAAATTAAAATCACTCGGATTATATTTAATCCCCTTTTGGGTGCAGTACCTTTTGACATCATTTAAACTCCTAAGCCTCACTCCCTTTTCAGGATAATAATACACATCTCTTCGCCCAGCAGACTTTCCAGTATTTCTAGTCACTACTGTAGAGTTGCTTTTCAGTTTAAATGAATGCAACTAGAAGTTCCTGGGAAACTTTTCTTTATTGGTGTCCAGTTAAATAGGCAAAATCAGCTTTAGCTGTAGAACCGCTGGATCATGACAAGAGACCGAGACTTTCCGTCAGATGAAGAGGGAATGTATTCGCCGAGAACCAATGGACATCAGTCGTAAGAGCTGGGCATCACTGGTGTATAGCATCCGGAGATGTCGTTCGGGTCGCCCTTGCCTTTCAGGAACAGCTCAGTCCGGTCCGCTCCCCTTCGTCGTCTCCTCCTTCTTAGGCAAGCCAGAAAGGGGTCGAAGCACCCCTTTCTCGTTAGGACAAGAGCTTCGTTTCACCTCGACTCTCGCCAATCCAGCGGGAATCCCCAAGTTCCGCACATACATAGGAGGAAGTGAGGGCCATCGGAAATCGTAACATAACACTACAATCTTTTCCCATCTATTTTGAATTTTCTCCTCATCTTGTTTAGATTCAGATATAGAATCATCACAAGGGTCACCAACTGAAATCGTTGTAGGTAAATCAAATGGGTCACTGTAGGGACTTGATGCAGAGACATCAAAAGAATCAGAATCAGAACAGTCTACAATAGAATCAACATCAGGGTCATCTGGTTGAGATTCCAGGCCAAAATTATTTTTAGAGACCATTTCACGCTCTATTTTGGACCTAATGCCAAACTTTAACTCATCGAATCTAACATGTTTTGTTTCAAACACCTGTTTAGTACCTGGTATCCAAATTCGGTATCCCCTAGTTTTAATTGCATACCCAACTAAAATTCCCTTATCAGCTTTCTTATCTAATTTATCCCTTCTTTGTTTTGGAATATGAGCAGATGCAATACTACCAATAGTTTTGAGATGTCTGACAGAAAATGTGCGATTTGACTAAACGTTTAAGGGTGTTTAAGGCCATTTAAACTCTTATGGGGGAAGCGATTCTTCAAATAATTTTGAGTATTTACTACCTCAGCCCATAGCATTTTATCCAGTTCCCCTTGTAATAACAAAGATCTAGCACCCTCGATAATTGTTTGGTTGAATCTCTCAGCAATTCCATTCATTTCTGGTGAGTAATAATTTGTCTTCTCAACCTTAATACCGAAACCTTTTAGGTGGTCCTCAAAATATTTAGCACAGAATTCCATACCATTATCTGTTCTGATCCTCTTAATTTTCTCACCTGTTTGTCGCTCCATTTCTACCTGATATTCCTTAAAGTAATCAATGGCCTCATTTTTATGTTAAGAAAATACACAGTTGAGTACCTTGAATAATCATCAATAATACTCAAGAAATATTTGGAGCCTTCCAATGACTCAACTGGAGCAGGACCCCATACATCTAAGTGTAATAGCTCCAAAACCTTCCGAGATGAAATTTTATTAATAGATTTAAATGACTCCCTATGCGATTTTGATAGGTTACAATTTCCAAAATTACCATTTAAATTTTCAAGACCATGAACATTTTCAGATGCAGCAAGCATTTTTAAATCTCTTACATTTTGGTGACCAAATTTAATGTGCCACAGCATAATATTATCCTTATTTGCTAAGTGAATTACATGATCAGAATTACCAATAACATCAGTATTCAAAGAATAAAATCTATCATTTAGAAAAGCTGTCAAAAATGTCACATCGTTAGGGTCTTTAATGGTAAGTTTACCATTTTTAATGGAGATGCCAAAACCAGCCTCATCAATTAAACGTCCGGAAATTAGGTTCCACGACATTTTCGGAGAGTACAGAACATTTTTAAGAAGTAGAAACTTCTTACCTCCATTCTGGTAAACATTAAGTTAAATGTTACCATACCCTTCAATAGGCGTCGATCCTTCCGCGATTTTGGCACTGTCCGCCCCATCAAGACTGTTATAGGTACTGAAAAAATGTCTATCATTGCAGAAATGTTCGGTCGCTGCAGTGTCTATTGTGAACTGAATAGTTCTTGTGTCCGTTACAAACGCTGCCGCGATGAACGTATTGGTCCTTTGTTCTTGAAACCCGGAGAACTCTGTAACGTCTTTTTCAAACCGGACCTAAAACTCGACGGAGCGTGCACATTTTCGGAGAGTACAGAACATTTTTAAGAAGTAGAAACTTCTTACCTCCATTCTGGTAAACATTAAGTTTAATGTTACCATACCCTTCAATAGGCGTCGATCCTTCCGCGATTTTGGCACTGTCCGCCCCATCAAGACTGTTATAGGTACTGAAAAAATGTCTATCATTGCAGAAATGTTCGGTCGCTGCAGTGTCTATTGTGAACTGAATAGTTCTTGTGTCCGTTACAAACGCTGCCGCGATGAACGTATTGGTCCTTTGTTCTTGAAACCCGGAGAACTCTGTAACGTCTTTTTCAAACCGGACCTAAAACTCGAGGGAGCGTGCACATTGTTCGGCTTGAAATTCATCATGCAATTTCTCATCAAATGTCCTGGAGCTCCACACTTGAAACAATTTTTATTCCGCTTTCTATTTTCTGATTGCTCTCTTCTTCCGGAACTTTCTGAAGCCAGCGCACTTTTAGAAGTTTCGTTTCGGAACATCGGCATTTCGCTTCTATGTTGCAGTCTATCAAACTCCGCAATTAACGCTTTTATTCCGTTTGCAGAAGTAAAGTCCTTATCTTCTAATTGATATAGGGATATGACTACATTATCGTAATGCGATGGAAGCTGGTACAACATTTGGTATGCGATTTCGTCATCAGGAACAACTTTTCCCGCTATTTCCAAATCCTTCGCAGCTCGTAACAGCCTTCCCATATACACGGACATCGGCTCGTTCGACTTCAATCTTATGCTCATGAATTCAGTCCTGAGAGATGCGATTCTCGCTCTGGTCGTCGGTTCGAAGTTGCCGCTAATTGTCTCCCATGCATTTTGAGCCATCTCACAATCCAAAACAAGATTTTTCAAATCTTCTTCTATGGATAGACAAATAGTAGAAAGTGCCTTTTCACCTATCCATTTCCAATTCATACTCGCCGTTGCATTCGTGACTTCCGGTTTCTGTTCCGAGCCATCGACAAGTCCGAAAATGCCCTGATGCTTCAACAGCATTTTCACATTGAAGTTCCATTGTCGGTAATTTTCGCAGTTCAGTTTTTCAACTTTAAAAACGCTCGGATCCTCGAAGCTCATTTTGGAAAAAAAATAATCACGCTCTGCTACCACTTGTTAGGAGAATCCTTCAGGTCGAGTGGCATTTGCTGCAAACTGCCGATTCTCCGCCGAAGATCAAATGTATTTAGCGATCAACAAAATCAGATCATCATACAACGGAGTCACGAGACGAACTAATTTATTAAAGCATAAAAGAAAAGACATTCAAGTTCAATTACATACAATATCAGCTTTCCGATTGGCTTAGAACAAGTGACATCACATAGCAGCTTTCCAAATGGCTAGAACAAGGGAGATCACACAGTGGCACCACAAAACAAATAGCTGCGTGGGTGGATACATATGCATGAATCAGCTGAAAAGGATTGCATCCATAATGAAAACCAAAACCAACAATATGGAGAAGGTTATTGAGTCAAGTCAACCACCCATATACTACTACATACCCCAACATGGCATTCTATGCACTGATAAACTGACAACTAAGCTGAGAGTTGTTATAGCAAGCGCGAATGAACCAGCGTAACTTAGTGTCTACCAAAAAGTACTTCATGGTAGAGTTGGGTTACACTGGTATTTATACTACCCCTTTGTAAGTTAAGTTTTGGAGTGGTAGCTAAGCTCGCTACAGTACTCCCCCTCCAGAATTTTAGCAGTCGCCGAAATTCGATAGTTGACGTCACTTGTAGAATGATTGCCATTTTTGCTTTTGACTGTAAGAGCTGTATTAAGATTACAGTTGCCGTGCTGCCTTTTACATGTTATTTTATCCATGCGGCAATTGCACGAATGGAGGATGTGATATAACATTAGCAGTTTATGCTATCACAGCGCCCCCTAGTGGTAGAAAGGTAATTAGTATCAACCATGGCGAATTCTACTGTACATTGTGTGCCATCCATCGAATTTTTTGTAAATTTTTAGGCATGTTTATATCACGAACGTTGGTCACCAATTTAGCAAGCGCGAATGAACCAGCGTAACTTAGTGTCTACCAAAAAGTACTTCATGGTAGAGTTGGGTTACACTGGTATTTATACTACCCCTTTGTAAGTTAAGTTTTGGAGAGGTAGCTAAGCTCGCTACAGTTGTCTTTAATGCCTCATCACCCACCAGAACAGGCATGAGTCTGAATGACGTTCTGATGAAGGTAGAATTCACTGAGGACGTCTTTGAAACAGTTATGTGGTTTCGGAGACACAAGTTTGCCTTCACTACCGACATTCAACAAATTTATAGGCAGATCCTCATCGATCCAGAACAACGAGATCTTCAGAGAATAGTGTGGAAGACTGGTGTCAACGAGGAGGTTTTAACTTACTGTTTAAAAACTGTCACTTATGGCACGTAAAATGCACCTTTCCTTGCCATAAAGACCCTGCAGCAGCTAGCCAAGGATGAGAAATTGAGATTTCCTCTGGTTTCTGAAGTTCTTCAGCACGACACCTACATGGACGACATCGTGATTGGGGCACCTGACCTGGAGACTGCCCGAGAACTACAATCACAGCTGCGAGATACCTTGCAGTCGAGTGGGATGACTCTTCACAAGTGGTCTTCCAATTCCCATGAATTGCTGAACAGCTTGTTGTCATCTGATGTTGAACATCCTTTCACTGTTGACACGGAGTTCTCTGTGAAGACGTTGGGCATCAGCGGGAAGCCGGTTCAAGATCAGTTCGTCTTCAGGTATCAATTTCTAGTCGACCGTCATACACCAAGCGTGAGGCGCTAAAGTGATCGCCAGGCTGTATGACCCCCTTGGTTTCTTAGGCCCAGTGATAACCAAAGCCAAGATTCTTCTGCAGTGGCTATGGCAGCAGAAGCTAGATTGGGATGATGTGCTTCACGATCCAATCGCCGAAGAGTGGAGCGAATTTGTGACAACCTTGAAGTGCATCGAGAAAGTTAAAATTCAGAGATACATCTTGACCAGGTGTTGCTTCGTCATCTGACCGTGGTTCAAAATTACGAGGTGTTGTCCTCGGATCTTTCCCTTAAGGGACTGATCCCGGACCGTCGTCAATAGCCCGTTGTGTTGCTCTAGTACGACGTTAACTAAAAATTTACCAATTACCTCTCTCTTATGTACATTTACTTTCATCCTTCATACGGCAGTTGGATATCGAGTCTTCATTGGTTGCGACAGATTCTATTCGTAAAGTTATTTAACAGGTTAAACTCGTAGTCGTGAAATATAAGTAGTCTGAGCATTGCTATTGAAAGCAGCTTCAAAAAGTGTGTCTGACATATCGACTATAAGTCCCGTGACTGTTATGAAAATTTGAATTGGTCGGCATTCATTTGGCATTTTTTCGCCTGAGGATGCGACATCTGATGACAGGGTGGATGCATGAACGCGCATTTTC
This sequence comes from Metellina segmentata, assembly GCA_947359465.1. Lineage (NCBI taxonomy): Eukaryota > Metazoa > Arthropoda > Arachnida > Araneae > Tetragnathidae > Metellina > Metellina segmentata. Next base: position 126,527,313 of record OX375879.1, on the reverse strand, counting down.
ACTAGAATGGTGAAAAAGTTTTGAAATCGGCACTCTACTATGTCACGCGGACCAATCAGATGAGGAATCAATTGATGGGAAGTCTTCTTCCATCCCGTGGACCAATCAGATGATGAAAGTTCGCTTCCTCCTGGGATTAAGAGTCACGTTAAAGGGTTACTAATGGTTTTGGACATGATCCTGGGCACCATTAAAAGGTTACTAATGGTTTTGGACATGATCCTGGGCACCATTAAAAGGTTACTAATGGTTTTGGACATGATCCTGGGCACCATTAAAAGGTTACCATTGCATATTCTACCTTTATATTTCCACTGTCGTTAAACATAAGCAACTTGCTTCCATAATTGTTTAATGTGTAGCCCGGATTCCGACCCTGAGTTTATCATTCGGTGCCAGAAGCTATAGCCATGATTACAAGGCCTAGGTGTAGGGGAACTTCTCCACGGCGATCACTTTACATATTTTCCTTTAAGCAGCCCTTGGACCTTACGAGCTTACTACCTATCTTAAAATGGTCTTCCTCCAGATCATATGCTTTGTCACTAGCGCCCCAGTATACCTTTCTAGAAATGATTCATTTGCATTCTCATCAGTCTCACTATACCAATCCTTAGAAAATTTGTAACATTTTCTTTTATGTTGCTTATTTTTTGGGGGTAGCAATCATATAAAATATTGGGAAAGGTCGGAGGTTGGGGCCTGAGGAGTTGGCGCGCCTGATGCTACATCTTTTAAGTACATACATATAATACTTATATTCATTAACTTGTCCATTTGAAGTCCATCAAATTCCACTGAAATGAAAATTGGCTACAAGAACAAAGAATAAAATGGCCGACCTCTTATGTCCACCTGCATAATTGTCTTACCACTGATGCTAAGTAGGGAAAATTATGGGAAGCGGTCAAATAAGACTCAAATCTCTTCATTTGTATGTATGTCTTTAAAATAATTAACTTTTTCCATAAATTTTATTATCAGTGTTTACTCTCTGGGACGCATCTCCTTTAGGAGAGTAGGGGCTTCACGAACCCTATGTACTCTAGTGATCTTTCCTTTCCAATGTGGGATTTACTGTCCAGTAAACACGGGGTTTCGCTTACGGTATACCCAAGCTATCTTTTTTTGCTTTCATCTCCACTAACCTATTCCCCGATCCCACTTTTTGTTTCCTTTCACATTTTTTGCTTGTCATTAGTCTGTCCAGCGTTTGGCGCAATTTGGCGACATGTGGCATTTGTGCCATAAAACCCGAAAACAACCAAACATTGCCGGTGTTTTGCCAATAGTTGTCAGGTTTTAAGGAAACTTTCAAAATTATGGGGTAGATGATGTTTGGGCCCCTAATAGTTTATATCCAGTACTTTGTGATATAGTGGCTGTGCTATCTAATAAGCCAAAGAGTGTTATCATGCAGTTTCGGCTATCTTCATTACCTGTGTTCTTGGACAGTTATCGCTCAAGATTTTGTGACCTGTAAGATTCGGGGCCCCTAGGAGTTGACGTCTGTTGTTGTTGTTGTTGCACATCCCCCTGGTGTAGGAAAGCCTACACCAGGCCTAGAAGGCCCCGTCGTGCCAGATCCCCATATACTCGCAAAAAGTCCTGATTAACCAACAGCTGCTTATACGAAGCGCCAAGACAAAGAAGGTAATCAGGACTGGCAGGTAGGGGACAGGAACAAGGAGGGAAAATTCTCTCCCCGTTCTGAAATTTGATACTTTTAAGATGGCCACTTCGAAATCTGGCCATGGTCGATTGAAAAGGCCGAGGGCCACAGCATGTGATTGATAGTCCAGGGTGATTGCCAGCATACCAATGGTGGGATGGCGTACGGTGCCGAAAGCAAACGCTGCTTTCCCAAGGAGTGGACCTAAGTGGGAGTGAGACGATTCAAACAGTCCATAGGGAGATCACAGTCATTCTTGGCGAGTACATCGGCTGTCTCGTTGCCATATACCCCGATATGCGATGGAATCCATTGGAGGCTTATTGGTGTTTTCAGGCCAATCTCGCAGAGAAGCTTCAGAATATTCTGGTCTGGGATGTCAAATATTTGTGGCCATTTTTTGAAATACTGTATAGCACTCCTACTATCAGTCAAAATCCAAATACAATTTTTATCAGTGGACTGTGCATAATTAAGGGCTGCACCAATTGCTATGATCTCCGATCTAAAGACTGAACAATGGTCAGGGTTTCGGATGCTGCATTTGACCTTGTCCTCAGCGCTGTTGATGAAAACACCACTCCCGGTTCTACCGTCTTCAAGTTTGCTACCGTCCGTATAGATGACCAATACATCAGAAGGGATGCTATTGACAACCTCCAGGGCCAACTGTTTCAAAAGGTCTAGGTGATCCGTCTGTTTATTGGCATGAGTCTTCAGTTCATCATTAAAACTGACATTCTCAAGGGACACCGTGGGAGGCAAGCAGTTAAAAGTGGTCGAAGGAATAACCTCAAAAGGCAGAGGGTGAGACCCCACCTAGGCTGGAAGTGAAAGTGAATCGAGAGACGAGTAAATCGAAATTGACGTCTTAGGGGTCCTATTACCACCCTCTTTCTTAGATGTCACGAATAAAAAAATATTGTTCACTCAATCTTATGAATTAAAAGCGAGAGTTCACTTACACTGTACTGACAAGTCACCAGACACCTGTTGTAGAAACAAAACAGGAGTTTTTTTGGGGTCTGACTATCAATTTAACTTTTCAATTTCAGAGTCCTCGTCAATATGGGTAACTTCAGAGCTAACTACTTGTGAGTATAGAATGAAATATAAGGAAGGAATGTCCTATAGAAGTGTTTTATTAGACTAAATATACAAGTCCTCGGGGACTGAACTGGGCTGACTACCCTTCACGAATTTATTGATTAGCTGATATGGTTTAATCCTATATAACTAGTGGTCGAGGTGGTACGTATTTAGCATTCTAAATGTATATATTTAGGGATATTAACGTGACTGCTGCTTCAGTGTTTAGATTTTGATCTACGTTATTTGCAGACCCATTTCTGTAGGACTTTCGTTCCTTAAATTGCTGTCTATACTCACTAGTAGTTTGCTATGTAGTTACCTATGTGGATGTGGAACTCTGAAATTGAAATTTTAAATTTACAGTCAGACCGCAAATAAATAGTTTTGCTTCTACTCCAAGTGTTCTGTGACTTTTGTCAGTAGTGTATAAAACGTTAGAAGCTTCTATTTCAGAAAGTAAAAACTTCGTTCTTTAGAATTTTCTAAAAACATCTGAGAGGGAACAATCGAGAACAAAAGTTTCTAAAAACGAAGGGTTTTAAAGAAAGTAAACTTTCTATTTAATTCGAATGAACTATTTAGTTAATCTTTTAACAACCTATTCGACGAAGAAACATTAGAAGTTCAATTTTTAATAAATAAGCCTCTAGAGTGATAAGACGATGAAGTGAATAAGATAATTGAACGCAGCTGGTATAAAACACCTGTCAAAGACGTCTTTAAATTTGATAAAATGATAATGAAAAGATTTTATATTTTGTTTTGTATTACGTCAAGTTACTTTGATTTAATTCATAATGGCATTGTTGTTTAGAAGTTTTGAAAACAACTTATTGTATTCTGCCGTTTTAAAAAATCTACTTTTAATAGTTTAAACAGAATTAGTTAAGTTTTAAGCTTCTTTTTTCGTCCTGTTATGTATTTTCTATTGTTCAAAGATGATTTTTCTCCCACTTTTTCATTTTTAAGTACCGTATAAAATGGATGTTTTTGTTTGAGAAATATTTTCTACTTGACACTACAACACACAGACACCTTTTAAATCACTACAGTCATCTCTTTGGTAGGTATTTCCCATCACTACAGTCGGTACATTTAAATCACACAACATGAAAATTGAAATAAATGTGTATTTTTTCTTAATCTCCTTCTTTTGTAAAACTTTATTTGGTATGTTTTATGTCACTCAACACACATGTAGTGCTGTTCTTTTTCTTAACATTACTTAATCTTACTGTTACTTAGTTAGTCTTAGTTAGTAAACATTGTGATAACTTACATATAAAGGTCTTTTTTTCTATATTTATTTAAAATATAGATAGAACAGAAAAACGAAATTTTTTTACTCATTGAAAAAGCTTTTGTAGTATAATATATTAGTATATATAAAGTATAGAAGTATAATATATTATAGTATTATATTTATCAGTGCACTATTTGAAGAGAAAGTTTCTGTAGTTATACACATATATTTTTGTGATATCAATTAAAAAAACACTGAGTATCAATGGTATTAACAAGACAAAAGAATTGTGAGTGACAAGTAAAATTCCAATGGGTTTTCGTTAATTTCGATTTTTGTACAGATCATTTCCAACATTATAACTTTCCTTGTACAGTACAAAGTTCCAAATCCGGATTCCTCCGGACCTCGGCCATTCCGGATTTCGAATTATTCGCATTTTTTTTTTCTAAAAAGAACTTAATCCAACCTCCCCTCGCGCGGATTTTGCGTTTACAACAGTAAAATAGCAGATATATAAATAGGAATAGTTTTTAAAAAAGGAAAAAAAAAACATTTTAATACAATGAAACAAATTTTTTACTTAAAATCTTCCAACTTTTCTGTGTGGTATTTACTCTGAACAGGTCCGTTTTTTTGTGTTGTTTGATCGATTAGTCCAGGTTTAAAGCCTTGTTCTTTAAAAATTGTCGGAAAGATATAAAAAAGTGAGAGTAACAAAAAAAAAAACGCTGGTTAGCAAAACGTCCAGATTTGGGACTTTGAGCTGTATGTCTATTGACATTGATTCTCTTGTGTGTGGCCGATTATGACTTTTGCGTCATCAACCCCAATCTAACTAACCAATCCTGAATATTTAGTTTCTGATATTATCTGAAGATTTGTAATATTCGTCGCTCGTGTTGGGGGGACCGAAACCATAAAAAATATTGTGGCTCAACAGAGGTTAGGGCCCTGGGAATGGCGCCCCTGAGGTTTATTTGGTTACCCATTTTTTTTTTTTGTTCGACGTCCGTTTGGGTGGAGGTGCTGTCCTCTCCATAAAATCATGGGGTGCATGGGGATTCGGGTCTATTGTCTTGCATGCTGGTGTATAAATTTTAATCCTTACCCTTGATTTTTTAAGTTATGAATGAACAAGTCTTGTAAAATTCATTTAGTTTGTATGTTAGCGCCATCTTGTGGGTAAGATTGGAAATTTATTCACAAACGCTGTAATGCCTCTAACGTAGATTTAAAATCAGGAACTTCTTTTCTTCTCAGCAAAGTGAGTATTATTGAGACTGAAACTTTCTTGAAGGTTGTGGGATTATATTCGATTCAAGGAATTGTGTGTAAAAATGAGGAGTTTATATATATATGACTAGTAGTGCCATCTATCCTAAGAATAAGAAACTGATCATATTTAAAACAGTTTGTATTACATCTATATTATACGCTTCGTCATTTCTATTCTTTTTACATAGATTTTACTCAAATAATCTAATTCTGTGAAAACATATGTGTACATAATTTTGAGAAATATATAAAAATATTGCTCTACCGAGAGTTAATTGAGATAGTAAAATTAGAATCGTTGGTTTTTATTCGATTATATCCATTCTATAATTAAGGTGATAAATATTAATGAACACGGTTCAGAAGAAAGTTCAAAACACTGAAATATCAGAGGAGCGTTAAAAATGTACTAAAATGGAAAACAAATGAAGAATTAAAAAGTATTTTCCATAGAAATTAAATTCCTAATGTCGATATTTTTTTTACAATAGGTGTTCTCTTTTCGTATTTTTATTTTACTTATTTGTATTTTATATACTTATAAGTGGTCTCTGAAAGCTTTTAACTCAACTATAGTACACGAATAATAGAAATTATCATCTTTCATATATATTTTGAAATATAGCTTCAAATCAACCGGAATTTTGAAACCGTGATCGAAGGTAGTTAAATTCCTTAATATTTCGGTATGGTAGACTGATGGGATAAAAAATATTATCATCCTCTCAGATTTTCAAAGTAAGTAGTTATTAAGGTTTGTTATGATTGCTCACAACTGTCAATTTTTGATAACTTAACCTTTGTAGTTAGACTGTAGGTAACGAGATTGTAGGAACTTTTTCTATCAACGTATATACTAAATCTTAAATCTTTCTTAGTAATACTTCCCATGAACAACCAATGCAACCTATCTCCGAGTTTTATATCAAGCAGACTTCTCTCAATTCTTAGTATTTTATTGTTTGCATTCTAAAATGAGTAATTTTAGAGAACCTCTACACCCCGAGAGCAGAAGGTGTAGAACAATATTTCCTTAATTTTATCAAAATTTTGTCCGATTCTTTTTTTTAATCATACGTTACGATGTTCTGCAGTGCAAAGCGCTCCTTGTCTTACCTTTATTTTATTTTCTAGCTACGGAACAACCTCCCTACACCCCCTAAGTTATCACAAACACTTTATAAATAAGACATCTATGTCAATGACAAAATATTTAACTTCAAAAGTTATCGACAGAATTGCAAATTCTCAAAGTATGCCTTGGTTTTAAATAAAGTAAGTTAATTAATTTGTGAAAGTGTGTGTGTTTTATTATAAATATGTAATACATATTTAGCCGATAATTGTGTTTTACGTCTTTTTATTTTTATTTTACTGCAGTTTTCAATATTTGGACAAAATGCCTGCAGAACAATTGCAATTGCTTGGAGTTGTGTTGCAGAACACTGAATATAATTCTGCACCTGGGTTCTACACATTAAAAATTAGTTTGAGACTTGATTTTTTGGCAGTTATTATACTAGCTCAAAAATTTAGCATTTTTATTTAAATGTCAGTTTTGGCTATTGCTTGACTGATCATATTTCCCTGAGACAAAAACAGGACATTGGGATGGCAGAAACGGGACCCGGGTTTTGTAATGCGTACTATTCTGTATTCCAGAAAAATTAAGACGATAAGTTATTTCTGGAGATGGTCAGTAAAACTATAGCTTCACCTCTTTGACTTTGCAGAGACTTCAAGCTTAAAAAATTAGACTTAGTACTTTAAAAATTTGCAATTTAAATCTTCGATATTGAGTGACAAGGCCACTGGTTATCAAACAAGCTAAACGAAAACTAGCACTACAGCAAAACAGACGTCGTTGCCTGTAAGGGACAAGAGTTGCTAACGTGTATTTTTTATTTTTTCTAACAAAATCACTGCAGGTATCGATGTATAGCACGGGTGTCCAGCTACACCACCTGTGGAAGTTACATTTCAGAAGGAATATTTGAAAGAGCCATTTATTTATCTTTGATAACAAAACAAACAATGAGAATGTGCGAACTGCCCTTACAAGCCATGAACCATATTTCGGCAGCTAACTGCTAAAATGGACAACATTCGTCGTAAAGCATCCACAAGCACATCTCATTTTTATAGATTTCCTTAACAAAATTGTTTGATAGAATCATAACAATATTTTATTTTTATGTTTTTCAATAACTTTGTAACAAGAAATGAAATAAAATAATTATTTGTAGACATTGATCAGTTTTAGTTAACCATATATTAGTTAACCATAACCATACATACATTTTATTGTATAAGAGCCGCACGCGGCTCGCGAGTTCCGTTATGGTCACCCCTGATGCTGTTTAGAATCGAATAATGTTAATCCGTGGTTATACAAATTACTCATATCCATGAGAGATATTGACGTATGATTATAGATTATTAATACGGATTTATAATTCATCAATATTAAAGTATATTTGTAGTTTTACATAAAACACAGGACACAGTTGAATTTTTTATCAAAAATCTGAAAAAATTGACATTTTTATCAAATATTTGACAAAAATGACATTTTTACTTAAACGACGAGACGGTCTGGAATTATGGGAAAAAAAGTACTGTTTCGTTCAAAACTGCACGTTTGATCAGTCTCTATCTATTTTTAGCCTTTTTCTTTTAGTGTATTTTGTTCTTTAGCATAAAATTTCACATAAATGTTCTTCATTCGAAAGTGTCGCCAATTTTCTGTAAAACTTGTACTTTTCACGAGAGTAAAATTTTTTTCCCAAGCTGCCGTCTTCAGTAAAGTTTCCGTTTCGAATTCATTAATTCTCAATTAAAATTTAAACATTCAGTTCATAGCCTAAGTGTAAATGCCGTTTCGAATTCATTAATTCTCAATTAAAATTTAAACATTCAGTTCATAGCCTAAGTGTAAATGCCGTTTCGAATTCATTAATTCTCAATTAAAATTTAAACATTCAGTTCATAGCCTAAGTGTAAATGCCGTTTCGAATTCATTAATTCTCAATTAAAATTTAAACATTCAGTTCATAGCCTAAGTGTACCAAAAAAAAGGCGATAAAAAACAAGATAGAGGTGCAAAATTCGAATTTTCGCTGCACAAAGATTAATAAATTCAAATCAACAGTTGATTACGCTATAAGTATTCATAAAAAAAGAAGTGAGGATATAGGATATAAGAACTAGTCACAGGGTTTCATAACTTTTCGAGCATTGTAAGCGACATTTAACAGAAAATTGAGCTGCTATAATTTGTTCTTTGTTTAGCTGTGTAATCATTATTGCAAACGAAGAACTCTTCACTATGCCCTTTACACAATGTACGAAAAAAAGAAAATAATAATGATAATGAAAAATAATTTGTAATGCACCTTTACTTTTATTATACAGCTGTTATACAAAGTTCACTACAAACTGTATTGATATAGGGTTAAATGTTTTCACATACCAAAAGTTTAACCATTATTTTTTGTTTATTATCGGTTGAAACCATATCACCTAAAAGACTTTGCAACTCATGTTACTCAGAGCCATGTGTGAACACCTGCCCGTAAATGCCGTTTCCTTTGAATGCTGGGTACTAGAACATCTTGCACTTACGTAAGTAGCCTTTTCCTTTATGTTATGTCTGCCCATCACGAAAAGTATAGGTACCAAAAATAAATATTCCTAGAGAGTTATTAACCTTATTTTACTTGGACTCTATATCAGTTGGATGCCTCTTTAAGTCGTCTTAAATCAAAGCTTCAAACAGATTGGAATTTTAAGTTCTTCCGATGATTCAAATGACTTGATGCCGAGGTCTGAGTTTAAACCAATTCTGTTCTACTGTGCTTTGTATTTTAGCATTTAATTTGTCAGTTTCGTTATTGTACAGTTGATTCCTTATGGGGATATACAACAAAATTTAAAAACATAAAAGTGTTGACTATATTTTAAACAAGCAGAAGGCTGATTCGGAAACTGTTTATGTCGTTGATTGAACTGTTTAAGTCGTTGAACTGTTTAAGTAACGAATAGTAAAAAAATGTATTTTTACCCAAAATTACCAACTTTAGGTCATAAATTTAAGAGAGATTTTGTCGCAACAAATATTTTGTGTATTTTTATCAGTGTATGAATAAATATTTAGTGATAGGAAAATTAAACCGAAAGATCATAAAAAAATTTCGTATTTTTCAAACTAATACATTTCTTCAAATCAGACCGACCAATCATTCTGGTAAAGGTAATGGTAATTTTAGTTAACGTCGTACTACAGCAACACAACGGGCTATTGACGACGGTCCGGAATCAGTCCCTTAAGGGAAAGATTCGAGGACAACACCTCGTAATTTTGAACCACGGTCAGATGACGAAGCAACACCTGAGCTGGCACCCCACTCTCCAAACTTCCACGCCAACCCAACTTGAGGACTTTCGGCCACGACATATTTAAGGTGCACCAGCCGCCTCTACACCATACGTTTACAAACATCCATGCCCGCACCCGGATTCGAACCAGGAACCTTCCGATCTAGAGGCTAACACCTTAACCACTATACCGGTTGGTCGGCCCAATCATTCTGGTGGTTAAGATGTAAGCATCTAGATCTGAAAGTTCCTGGTTCAAAACAGGGTCAGTCCATGGATATTTGTAAGCGTATGGTGTAGAAGCGGCTGGTGCACCTTAAATCTGTCGTGGCCGAAAGCCCTCACGTTGGGTTGGTGTGGAAGTGTGTAGAGTGGGGTGGGGGCTCAGGTTTTCCCTCGTCTTCTAGCTGACCGTGGTTCAAAATTACGTGGTGTTGTCCTCGAATCTTTCTCTTAACAGATTGATCCCGGACCGTCGTCAATAGCCCGTGGTGTTGCTCAAATACGACGTTAATCAAAAATTACAAAATTACCAATAACCATTTTTATTAAAAATTACCAAATTATCAATTACCATTATTAATTCAAAATTTCCATTATTAATTACAAAATTACAAAAATTACAATTATTAATTACAAAATTACAAAAATTACCATTATTAATTTAAAATTACCAAATTATTATCTTCAAATCAGATTTATAACATAAATTGTTAGATTAGTTCGATATTTGTGATTGGAATCATTATCTTCGACTAGCTTTTCCAGGACAATCAGCCGACCAACCGGTACAGTGGTTAAAGTCTGTACCACGATCTAGATCAGAAGCCTCTAGATCAGAAGCTTCCTGGTTCGAATCCGGGTCCGGGCATGGATGTTTGTAAGCGTATGGTGTAGAGGCGGCTGGTGCGCCTTAAATCTGTCGTGGCCGAAAGACCTCACGTTGGGTTGGTGTGGAAGTTTGGAGAGTTGGGTGCCAGCTCAGGTGTTGCTTCTACATCTGATCGTGGTTCAAAGTTACGTGGTGTTGTCCTCGGATCTTTCCCTTCGTGTTTGATCTCGGACCGTCGCCCATAGCCCGTTGTGTTGCTCCAGTGCGACGTTAGTTCAAATACCTACATCGCGTCGCTTTTAAAATTAAATGGTAATGGTAATTAATGTCGTACTAGAGCAACACAACGGGCTATTGACGACGGTCCGAGGTCAATCCCCTAAAGGGAGAGATCTGAGGACACCACACGTCATTTTGAACCACGGTCAGTTAACAAGGAGACACGTGTGCTGGCACCCCACCTCTGAGCTGGCCGGAAGGTCCCTAGTTCGAATCCGGTCCGGGCATAGATGTTTGTAAGGGTATGGTGTAGAGTCGGCTGGAGCACCTTAAATCTGTCGTGGCCGAAAGTCCTCACGTTGAGTTGGTGTGGAAGTTTGGAGAGTGGGGTTCCAGCTCAGGAGTTGCCTCATCATCTGACCGTGGTTCAAAATTACGTAGTGTTGTCCTCGGATATTTCCCTTTAGGGATTGATCCCGGACCGTCGTCAATAGCCCGTTGTGTTGCTCTAGTACGACGTTAACTAAAATTACCATTACCATTACCTAAACTGTCACCCCTCTCTCCAAACCTCCACACCAACCCAATGTGAGAACTTTCGGCCTCAACAGATTTAAGGTGCACCAATCTCCTCTATTCCATACGCATACAAACATCCATGCCCGGATTTGAACCATGAACCTTCCGATTTTAAACTTAAAATGAAAGTTAAAATTGTAATTGGTAATTTACGTCACAATAGAGCAACACAACGGGCTATTGACCACGGTGCGGGATAAATCCCTTAAGGTGTATGTATACACTAGAAATAGCGAAAATCGACCAGAATATCGATTTTTTTATTAATATTTCAAAATATTCTCCAACTTCTAAGCTTTCAAACGATACCAAGATCTTGTACGTATTCTGAATATTTTTCTAGTTACAGGGTTTTTTGTTAGGTACTGTCACCGAAAATTCTAGTTTCGATTTCTAAACCTTAAGTAAACAATGACTATTATCAAGAATTTTGTTTTAAATTTTATGTTTGGTAAAATAATTATTGATTTTTAATATTTTATTATTTAATTTATATCGTTTGGCAACAATATTTAACAGTAACTGTATATTTTAAGCCTGTTTATTTAGTTTATTTCTACTCTTGCCTGCTGCTGTTTACTAGATTCTTTCGCGCCATATTTGAATTAAAATGGGATCCAAAACACGAAAAAGTCATTCAAAGAACAGAAGGTTTTTCACAAACCAACATTCCAAAGAAACATCTGCCGAAAAAACCCAGAAATTGATCAAGATGATCACCCTCTACACACTAAGTGCCCAAAGGGTATTGACAGTTGGTACTCCAACCAGCGTGCTGCAGCTATGGGTAAAGAAAAGGAATACAAACACAAAGGAGGATTGCCGCTCAACTTGCTTAAACATGTTAAGCCTATCTACTCACGACTTACAAGTCCTGAAATGCTGGAAAAGTGTCTTCAGGGGCAAACACAAAACAACAATGAATGTTTACATTCACTAATCTGGAAGCGGTCACCAAAAACAAAATTTGCAGGTGTCGATTCAGTACAACTTTCAGTTTTTGATGCCGTTATGAATTTTAATTGCGGATTTAAGCCCTAATTAGAAGTTATGAGGCGGATGGGCATCCGTCCTGGACATTTCATGGTTAATGGCATACAAAAAAAGGATAAATTAAGAATTAGTGAAAGTATACGACAGTCTACACCATTGCAGAAACAGCGAAGGAAGTATTTGCGAGGGGCCAAAAAAAGAAGAGGACAAAAAAATTGAAAAAGAAGGACCAACTTACATTTCTGGAGGGTTTTAGCTATAGATAGGCAATATTTTTTATCAATTTTATTACAATATCATTTTGAAAACATGTTTCCAAAACTTTAAACTCAATTTCTGAAGAACTGTGTTTTTGCAATCGGACGCTTGGTTCCTTACGTGATAACTTCACAATGAAATCACCTTTTATAATTATTTTTGTATCACTATGATCTATATAATACAGTGGATGTTTTGAGCCTCAATCAGAGTATTTAGTCAAGAAATAAATTTTTAATTGATTTTTAAATATTAAAATTTCTGAAAAAATGTGATTTTTTCACATTTTTTTGGTTAAAAAATTCTATAAAAAAAACTATTTTTTCTAGCAACTTGATGGAGGCTCAAAACATTAAGAATAGTGTTACGAACAATTTCCAACAGGAATCGTCTTTCTGAACAAATTACAATTTGAGATATCACGTAACAAAAAACATGCTAATTAGTTATTATATCTTAATTAGACAATTAATTATTGGCACAATCTGATTTTTTTTACAGAAATGATTTTAAGAATACACTAATCACCTGTGGTAAAAAAACTGGATTTTTTAAGTCAATATTAAAAAAAAAATCTTCTAGTGTATACGTACGCGTTAAGGGACAACACCTCGTAATTTTGAACCACGGTCAGATGACGAAGATCAGAGGGCGAAGATAGATTTAAGGTACAACAGCCGCCTCTACACCATACGCACGCAAACATCCATGCCCGAACCCAGATTCAAACCATGGACCTTCTGATCCAGAGACTTACACCTTAAACACTCTACCGGAAAATGAAAGGCTTATGTGATATTACTCATCTGGAAACGCAATATGTGACCATTGTACTTTCCCATTCTGTTTACCTATATAATAAAAATACCTGCATACCAACTCAATAACCAATTACCTTCTGCACTTCAGCAGAGACCATTCTCGTCACAAGTACGACGTTAACTAAAAATTACATTACCTTACCTTACTATGGGTCACTCTGAGATGTGAAGTTTCTATACCATATAACCGATGTCGTCAATAGCCCGTTGTGTTGCTCTAGTGCGACGTTAACTAAAAATTACCAATTACCAATTTACCATATAACCGATAGGTTAATGGTAATTTTAATTAACATCGTACTGTAGCAACAAAATGGGTTATTGAAGACAGTCCGTGATCAATCCCCTAAAGGAAAGATCCGAGAACAAGTCGTAATTTTGAGCTACTGTAAGATGACATGGCAACACCTCAGCCGGTACCCCACTTCCCAAACTTTCACACTAACCCAACGTGAGGACTTTCGGCCACGACAGATTTAAGGTGCACAAGCCGCCTCTACACCATACGCTTGCAAATATCCATGCACTGCCCCGGATTCGAACCGAACCTTCCGATCTAGAGGCTAACGCCTTAACCCTCAGACCGGTTGGTCGGTAACCACATTACAGTAGTTACCTCCCTATGCTGGGGACCCTAGTAGTTAGGAAGAAACGCAGTTAGGAAAGACACGCCCATGGGGTTGTCGTCGTCTGATCTAATCACTCAAATCGCTTTCACTTTTTGATCCTCATCTTTTCCTATTTGATTTAGTCGTCATCCGACCGTGGTTCAAAATTACGTGATGTTTTCCTCGGATCTTTCCCTTGAGGGACTGATCCCGGACCGTCGTCAATAACCCGTTGTGTTGCTCTAGAACGACGTTAATTATTAATTACCAAATTATTTTTAACTATTTGATTTAAAAAATTTCTCTCACTTATTAAAACTTATACAAAACTAATGAACTATGTGAAGTGCTAATTTAATCGAAGTTAACACATTCGCTAATTTTTTCATCTGACCGTGGTTCAAAATTACGTAGCGTTGTTCTCGGTTCTTCCTCTTTGGGGATTGATCTCGGTAAGTCGTCAATAGCCAGTCGTGTTGCTCTAGCACGACGTTGGTTAAAAACATAACCAATTATTACCCTTAGGGGATTGATCCCAGACCGTCGTCAATAGCCCGTTGTGTTGTTCTAGTGCGACGTTAATTAAAATTACCTTACCTTACCAATTCGCGGCAATCAACCGGTATAGTGGTTTAGGTATTAGCCTCTAGATCGGAAGGTTCCTGGTTCGAATCCGGGTCTGGGCATGGATGTTTGTAAGCGTATGGTGTAGAGGCGGCTAGTGCACCTTAAATCTGTGAAATTGGTGTGGAAGTTTGGAAAGTGGGGTGCCAGCTCAGGTGTTGCTTCGTCATCTGACCGTGGTTCAAAATTACGAGGTGTTGTCCTAGGATCTTTCCCTTAAGGGACTGATCCCGGACCGTCGTCAATAGCCCGTTGTGATGCTCTAGTACGACGTTAACTAAAAAATTACCACGACCCTTACCTTATCAATTCGCTAATTTTTTTGGCTTCACACTAGAGCAACACAACGGGCAATTGGTGATGGTTCGGGTAAAAGGTAATTTTTAATTAACGTCATACTAGAGAAACAGAATAGGCTATTGACGACGGTCCGGGATCAATCCCCTAAGGGAAAGATTCGAGGACAACACCCCATCATTTTGAACCACCTCCACACCAACCCAACGTGAGGACTTTCGGCCTTGACATATTTAAGGTGCACCAGCCGCCTCTACACCATACGCTTACAAACATCAAAGCCCTGACCCGGATTCGAATCAGGAACCTTCCAATGTGATAATATTTGTGGCCATGGAAGATTTAACGCGCGCCAGCCCCCACGTACGCCACGATCTTTGATTGGATCGAGAACTGAACTCCGATTCTATTAACTGAGCTAGCATTGTCCCCGGCCATTCTACAGCCAACTACAGTTTATAAATAAAGGCGTTGCTGGAAAAATACGAATCAAAGTGTTCCACTTCACAAGTTTCAATCCTCCAAGTGGTTTGGGTGATATATCTCGTTCACCAAGATCTGACCAATTTTGCCAATGACGAAATATCTCATCATTGTGAAATTTTTTATGACGAGATCAAGATCTGGTCAGGTTTCCTCCAATGACGAGATATCTCGTCCATAACGATCTGGCCTTCTGCTAATGACGAGACACCTCATCGAAACAACCACCAGGAGAGGTTAAAGGATAGAAAACTTTAACCTTTACACAAGTGCCGGTCAATAATAAAAAAATGCATTTATTTTTACAAAATGCTTAGTATTTTACTCCAACCAACCGGTATAGTGGTTAAGGTGTTAGCCTCTAGATCGGAAGGTTCCTGGTTCGAATCCGGGCCAGGGCATGGATGTTTGTAGGCGTATGGTTATAGATGCGGCTGGTGCACCTTAAATCTGTCATGACCGAAAGTCCTCACGTTGGGTTGGTGTGGAAGTTTGTAGAGTGGGGTGCCAGCTCAGGTGTTGCTTCGTCATCTTACCGTGGTCCAAAATTACGAGGTGTTGTCCTCGAATCTTTCCCTTAAGGGTCTGATCCCGGACCGTCGTCAATAGCCCGTTGTGATGCTCTAGTTAGACGTTAACTAAAATTACCATTTACTTTACTCAGTATTTTACTTAATATCTTAGAGATTAGGCAGCAGGCGAAATCGTAAGCCTTTATATTAGAATGGTATGTCTCAAAGACATACCACTGAGTAAAAGAAAATATAATTTGAGAAAAAGTAAGACATGAGTCGAAGTCTTCGGGTAATTGGTAATTTTTAGTTAACGTCGCACTAGAGCAACACAACGGGTTATTGGCGACGGTCCGGGATCAGTCCCTTAATGGAAAGATCGAGGACAACACCTCGTTATTTTGAACCACGGTCAGATGACGAAGCAACACCTGAGCTGGCACCCCACTCTCCAAACTTCCACGCCAACCCAACGTGAGGACTTTCGGCCACGACAGATTTAAGGTGCACCAACTGCCTCTACACCATACGTTTACAAACATCCATGCCCGAACCTGGATTCGAACCAGGAACCTTTCGATCTAGACGAAGTTGTCGGGATTCACAGCATAGGAACGAAAATACTAACAGAGTAGAAGCTATCATTATTCATCGTTGAAAGCAATCATTATTCATCGATGAAAGCAGACTACTTTCGAGTTTTACCCACGTATCCACAGTGGGAAAACCTAACTGTATTAGGATTCGCTCAAATGCGCATTTCAGAAACCAATGAAACTAGTAAGCTTACGCGATCTTACCTTGATCTATTTTTGTTTTCTGATCTAAATCTGTATACTTCTTTCATTCTCGTTTTTAGTTTTTTTTTTTCAGAAATACAGGCAATATGAAGAAGCCCAAAATAAATCTTGATCTGAAACATTTAAATTTCAGATAGGGGTGATGAGATAATTATGCTTGTTTGTGCTATCGATCTGTCTTTCTGTCCGGCGTTATTGCATGCTATTTTTCATTCTGATATGACGCGAGGAAATGAAGCTTCCTTCATTCTTGACTCTAAGACATTCATTACTTTGATTTCACCACCTTCCGCTTCTCACATCGAAACATCTACTAAGATTTAACAGATGCCTGCACGAAAAAATAATATTCTCTATTGCAAACTAAAAATTTCAAAAGTACGATAGTTACATTCCAAAGCGTCTTTATGAAATATTTTTTTTTGTTGTACAGCTAATTAGCAGTTTAGTTTTAGTATTACATTAAGCTCAGACAAACTGTAAAATATAGTGATTCTCATCTTTTTGCATGGAAACTAGCGCCGCAGTTCATTGGTATTGAAAAGTATTTAATACTTCTGAGAGTTTGATTTTAAACGATTTTATGACTAGAAAGTACACATCCCAAAAGTAGCTATAAAACATTTTAAATGCTTTTTCATAGGGACTCTTTTCAAAGGAAAACGTTTCTTTTTGCCAATTTTCGGGGACGATTCTGTAATTTTACGTAGCTTTACGAAGAGTTGTTAAATTTTATCCACACTCATTCCAATTGTATATAACTGAAACTTAACTGTCGGTGAGCTCAGTCAGTAGAGCGTCGGGCTCGCATCGGAAGGGTTGTGGGTTATGTCCTCAGCGGAGCCTGCAATTCTGATGGTTGCGAGATCGGCGCTTGGACCTGGCGAAAGACCGTCGTGTTCACTAATGGTGGCTGGGGCACGTTAAAAAGGTCGTGGTCACTAAGTCCCCCATGTTCCCATACCAAATCAATACCTCTGGGGGTACCTGATCAGGGGGTTATCGGCCTCTGATTGGGATCTAAATTACGATATGTGTGAGGGAATGGATGTGTGAAAGGGACCTTCCTGTAAAACGGATGTGGTATGCATGAAGAAGTCCAACCCTCCGGGGCAATGGCACCCCTAATTGGGCCATATATGGCCCGCACGACAACAACTGTAGGTTCGATACCTCCTAAGGTGTATTTCTCTCTTCCGTGTCAGTAAACACTTTCCTGGCGTGCATATGTCCATTAACTTTACGTTGTTTGGCAATGCTTGGCCAGATATGGCTTCTGTCAGGTGCTTTTCCTCCCTGGGTGTATTTCTCCCTTCTGTGTCATTAACTTTCATTGTGTGTATGTCTATTACTTTATACTGTATGTATTGCGCAGCATGGCCAAATATAGCCCTTGCGCCTTAAAAATTTAATCAACCAACTAAATATGTTGTTTGCACCATAAAACCCAACCAACTAACACTAGTGTCTTGAAAATTGGTGAGCGAAATGAGTTTCTTCTCGGCCTTCTGTCTGACTGACAACTAAATATGTTGCTTGCACCATAAAGCCCAACCAACTAACACTAGTGTCTTGAAAATTGGTGAGCGCAATGAGTTTGTTCTCGGCCTTCTATCTGACTGACATTGAACAGGATAATCCTTATCTGAAACCAATTTTTGTGTAAGGTTTATATCAAATGGATACTCAAAATAAGTGCTGTCCGTATTTTGAAATATAGTATCGCGGTAGATTAAATTTTCCAACTTTATTTATTTTCTCCCCTCTTAGCACCACATTCTTAAAATAAAGATTTCCGAGACAGTGTGCAATAGATATTTATTACTCGGCCATGTCTGCTTATTTTTCGGTCTCTCATTTTTATTTACGGTATATTACAAAATATTAACTGCGTAGATTAACGTCTAATCTGGCGTTTTAATTTCAGGAATTTTTTTTCACTCCTTCATATGCTAAGAAATTCGTATTTGGAAACAAGGGTTTAATTAGATATAACACTTGGATATGCAAGTGATGGGAGAGGCGTTTGCTTTGGATGAGAAATACTTAAAATTTTTTTATTACAACGCAATCTCGCTCGATGGGTGAGTGGATGTTTTCCCCCGTTGATGTGACGTCTTTCCTGTTTATGTGAGTAGTATATACATGTTGACTACTACGGCAAAACCAGTAAGTGGCTGTGTTTGATAGCCAGTATCTGGTCATAGGGCAAAACCAGTAAGTGGCTGTGTTTGATAGCCAGTATCTGGTCATAGGGCAAAACCAGTAAGTGGCTGTGTTTGATAGCCACTAACCGGCTGTGAAGCACAGCCGCTAAGCGGTTGTGTTTACAAGTGGCGGATTGATAGCTGTATAGCAGAGCGAGCTGATTGTGTGGTGTACATACTCTCACAAGACATGTGATCTGAAAGAGAATGAGATATGGCGAAAGTATATGAAAATGTTGTACATGTGTTTAACCCCCTCCCCTTGCACGCGATTTGGGAATGCACGACTCAAAAGAGCGCAGACCATCTCCTAGGGCCAAGCCGGCGCGAATGAATTCACTCCTCCTCTTTTCGAAGAAAGTTAATACCAGGCAAACAAGTTTTTTTCAAGAGGAGAAAAAACGTCTTTCCACCTTGAAGCGGTTAAAACACAATAAGCCGCCGCCTTATCCGTTTGCCTGCCCAGACGCTCAAAGTCGCATCGAGCACGAAAAACGAATTTTGATGTCATGAAGAGAAATTATTTCTGGTGTTATTGCGATTAGGCGTTTCGTCTCATATACGAAGATAAAATTTTAATATGCGATCCGAAGTCCGCTTGCGAATACATTGGGGCAGTTGTTTGATTGTAAGAGGGTTTGGGGTATATATATATATATAGAGAGAGAGAGAGCTTGAGACCTCTCCAGAATTCGATATGGATTACAACAGAGTGTTCATGCTGTTGTTAGGAATCGTATTAATCGGAGTGGTAATATTTACACTAAGCCTGGGAGAGGACAGTAACGTGGTGGACATTTCGAATTCAACGTGTTATTATTCTAAACAGCTAGGTGATAGAAAAAATTTGTTTTTTCACATTTGTTGGAAAGGAGATTCACGGGTGTATGATATACGCTATTTTTTTAAAGACGAATCTTTTGGTTTAAAAGCAAACGTCGTAGGAGTACAACTAATAGAATCCGAGTTTTATCAGTTATGTCAAGTATGTTGAAATTGAGACATCCTTCGACTTGCATGGTGACGGGGCCATCGCAAAGCGGTAAAACACAGCTCGTGCGAAAAATGATTGCTGAACAAGCTTATGAATGCAATATGAACAAAATTTTGTGGTGTTACTCAACATGGCAACCTTGGTTTGCCGAAGAGAAAAACATAACGTTTGTTTGCGGTTTACCATCGAAGGAAAAGACATACAATTTGATCGTAATCGATGACATGATGAATGATCTAACAAATGCTATTTCGTCTATGTTTACAGTTGGTTCACACCATGGGGGTTATAGCGTGATTTTAATCACACAAAATCTATTTCCTCGTGTGAGAGTTATGCGTGATATCAGCTTAAATACACACTATTTGATTATGTTTCGCAATAGCCGAGATTTATCTCAAGCTGCTTGTTTCTCTAGACAAGCATTTCCTGGGAAAGGGAACTATTTCATGGATGCCTATAAAAAAGCAACCACAGAACCTTTCAGCTATTTGCTTGTTGATGTTCACCCGAGAAGTCCAGAGGAGCAACGCCTCCGACAATCTATATTTCCAGATCGTGGGCTTATTAATTGGGTCTTTTTACCATTGAAAAATGAATAGAGTGAGACGCCATGTGCATTTACTACACTTACTCTCCAATGCGAGTCCCCAACAGCGAAAGGCCATTTTAAGAACAGCGTCAAATGAACAAATTCAATCATTGTGTGAAATTTGTCAGAATTTGTTATCGGGAAATATACCCAATGCTAAAGTGAAAAAACTTGGCTATTACAAGAGAGTGATTCGCCAGATGGCAGATAGAAAAATACCAATTACAAGAAAACGCAAATTGTTCACGAAACAAACAGGTGGATTTTTGCCTCTGATTTTACCTGCTGTGTTGAGTCTGTTGGGAGGAATTGCGGGTAAAGCTATTGGCAAACGCATTTGAAAATGTCAAAGAAAATGGCATTAGTACCACCAGAACTGGTATCTGAATATTATCAGCTAAATAAACCCGAAATTCGAATGGAAGACAATATTCTTAGTTTGTTACAACAGAATGAAATGCCCGACGATATGAGAGCTAAGCTTCTCTCTCAGTTAATACCCAAATACCAGAGAGCGATGCAACCTCCAGCGCCTCAGAAACCGTTTGAAATTCCTCCTGAATTGTTGGAGAGTATACAATTATCCGAAACAAAACCCTCTGAAGATGTTTCTATTCCTACTATGCTGGTTAAATATCTAGGATATGCCGTTCCGAAATCGCTAAAGAAATATGTATCACCAATCTTGGAAAAATTGAAGAGTTCAAACTATACATTTAATGAAAACAACGAATTGGAAGTGAATGGGAAGCCAGAATATCGAAGCAATGCAATAGATCTTTTTAATTATCTGATGAGAGACACTCAGAAAATCGAACCTCCTCCGAGAGGTTTTGATAAATTTTTTAAAGGCATTTACGAAACTAACATCCCACATCAATGGATTGGCAATAAAAGACTTCGAGAGCAGTTAACTGTTTCAGAGATGAATCCATTGATGAAGAGAACAGGTTCACTCTCTTCTGTCGAGACTAAACACCCGAAATGGGAGACATGGAACGAATGAGAAGACTTTACTTTAATCCCAAAGAACCTGGCTCGTTTGGAGGAGTCAATCGGTTGTCAAGGGCAAGTGGTATTAATAGGCATGACGTTCGGAAATGGCTCTCACAACAAGACGTCTATACTTTACACAAACCAGTGCGTTACAAATTTCAAAGGCGGAAAACAATATCCTATGGCGTGAATGAGTTATGGCAAAGCGACTTGATAGATGTGCAGAAACTATCCCGATATAATAAAGGATATCGATATATTCTTACCATTATCGATGTGATGTCGCGATTCTTTAGGGCCATTCCTATTAAAAATAAGAAAGCAAGTACAATGGTAAAGGCGTTTCGAAATGTCTTCCAAAAAATGAAACCTTCGAATTTACAAACCGACAAAGGAAGCGAGTTCTATAATAAAAAGGTTCAAGATCTGTTCAAGAAATATGGTATTCATCATTATTCCACTAAAAGTGAGACCAAATGTGCTATTTTAGAACGCATGCATCGAACGCTACGTGCACGCATGTATCGAGTTTTCACTCATCGTAACTCCTATAGGTATTATGATATTTTACAATCGCTAGTATATTCATATAATCATTCCGTGCACAGCAGCCATGGTTTCAAGCCGGCTGAAGTAACCACTAATGATGAACCGATCATATATAAACGATTGTACGAGTTCAGTTCTTTAACAAAATTTCGTTATGCAGTGGGCGATGTGGTGAGAATATCAAAAGCTCTCAGAACGTTTAGAAAGGGATATATACCAGGATGGAGCGAAGAAAGTTTTAAAATCTATAAAAGATATCCCACAAGTCCACATACTTATGTTCTACAGGATTTGAATGGAAAAGAGATTGATGGTCGTTTTTATGCTGAGGAGTTACAAAAGATAGAAAAAACTCCGGATGGTTATTGGGCAATTGAAAAAATTATTCGTACTAAAGGTAAAGGACCATCTCGTCAACTTTTGGTTAAGTGGCTAGGATTCAACGATTCCTTCAACTCGTGGATTAAAGCAGAATGGATCAGAACATAGATGATTTCCATGTCATTTTACCTTCAAATGCTAGCATGAACTATTTTCCGAACAACACGCCAGATCGTTATCGGACTAAATTAGCTTATCCGATTACTCTAAATGGCTCATGGGAATGTTGTTTAGCAGAAGCAACCATACCGGGTAGATTCTTTACCATTCACCCTGGTTATAATGATGAATATTCTATAGAGAAAATGGTGGAAGTAAAAGGTGTAACAACTTTGCCTAAATATGACATAGCACTTTATAGTGAAGATCATGCAGACTTTGTGGAAGGAGTCAATGCAAATCTTAAAAAGACATTTGCAAATCCGCCTCTTATTCTTTTACTGAATGCGCCAAGATCACGACTTCGTATAACATTAAAAACAGGATGGGATATGTACATTACTTCACAACATGCTGAACATTTCTTGCAGCTTTTAAAATTGAACCCAAAAATTGATGATATAACACGTAGTAGAACTATAGACTATGTTTACAATGGGGACTATCACAAACCGAATTTAGAGAATTTTCGAAACCAGTTTATAACACTTGTTGCCAATAAACCAATACCAAAACTCACTTATGATATATTACTAGATAAAATGAATGGTAATGTATTTGAACAAATCAATAGAAAGATCGTTGCTACAACAGCGAGTAGTCTAGCACAGTTCTTACGACGCGAAAATAGTATAGTTGTAAAATTAAAAGAACATATAGATATACTTCTTGAACGTGACTCCTGCCCCAATTTAATGAAGTCTCTAGGCATCGAAGAATCTTCTTACATTATTAGTGGTGATAAAAAAGAAATCACATTAAACTATTCTAATCCATTAAACGGAGTTGAGGGTGAAAAGTTTAAGATTATTGTCAATGAAGAATTTCCAGCTCTTCATTATGAACAAAGAACATATAATTTTAAAATACCTAGTGGCATGTATCGACAGGCCAAATACTTTTTTAACGAATTCAAATTCGTTCAATTCAAGATACTACCTGATTCTAAAGTCAGGTTGGTTGTACCGCAAGGCATCAAAGTAGTGTTTGGAGATAAACTCTCGGATTTATTAGGATTTACGCTAAATACATTCGCAGAAGGAGCATACATTTCCGATTATAGCCTAGAATTAACAGCAGGTATAACAGAGATATATGTATATAGTGATATAGTATCTCCCTCGCTTGTTGGTGATTCGCTGGCTCCGATTTTAAAAATCATACCGATTGCGAATGAAGAACAAGATCAAATAGTGAAAACTTTCCCCGTACCGCTTTATTTTCGCGTTAAAAAGCAACATTTTGACTCCATTGAGATTGAACTGCGAACAAGCAGGGGCACACCCATACAATTTATATCTGGAAAAACGAGCCTGGTGCTATCCTTCCGAAAAAAATTGTTATAAAGCAGTGTACAAACACCCCCTCTCTTCATATTAGTCTTTAATCATGCATAAACACGGTCGAATGTTGAACCCTCAAGATTGTATTGATTACTATTGTAATCAACAATCAGGGAGGGGGGGCTATTTTTCATCAGATTTTCCCATACAGAGAGGTTATGGAATGTTCACTAATTTGCGTCGATTCGCTCAACCTCTTATGATCAAAGTGGGAAAATATTTAGGCAGACATCTGCTAACCGCCGGAGAGAATGTAATACGAGACATTTCACAGGGTAAATCCTTCAGAGAGGCCAGTCGTAATAGGATAGGAGAATCCGGCAGAGAGATCAAACACGATCTGCTTCGCAAATTGAGAGGTGGTGCTAGCGGTATTAAAAGAAAGAAACAAACGAAGAAAAATCAGATGAAACGTCGAAAGAGGTGCTCGAAAGACGTGTTTTCTAGACTCTAAAAAAATGGAAAACTGTTATTGCACAAAGAGTGAGCTAGATTTGTTCGAAACATCGCGAATTCAGTTAGCAATCGATCGCTCAAGCTTTATAGAAATTCACCCTGTAGCGTCCATTTCGGACAGCAGCACAATTGAATTTGCCATATCTGGATTGGGTGAATCATATTTCGATCTTTCCCATGTTTTCCTCTATGTTCAGGCGAAGATTGTAAAAACAGATGGCAGCGCATTCGTTGCTGCCGATCAATGCGGCCCTATCAATTATCTCTTAAATACCATGTTCTCCGAATGTCATGTCTCACTCAATGACAGACAAATTTCTTCGGAAAACAATTATGCTTACAAGGCTTATATTCAAAGCATGTTGTTTCATCCTGAATCCTCTCAAAAGAATCTGCTAAGTGCGGCAATGTTTCATAAAGATACTGCTGAAAAGTATGATGATTTGGATATTGCTGGAGGTGGGAACAAGGGCTTGAAGCAGAGGTGGAATCGCACTAAGAACGGTGTCCTTTTTGATATGTGTGGTCCTCTTCATTTGGATTTAGGCAATCAATCGAAATTGTTAATAAACGGCGTGGGAGTACGCTTCAAACTAGAAAAAGCAAAACATGCGTTTACCTTGTTAGCAAATACGGATGGCTACTGTCTTAATATCGAAAATATCAGCCTCTTTGTGAGACGATGTGAAGTATCGAGCTCGATATTGATCGGACATGAGAAAGCGCTGGAACATTCTCTCATTCAAATGCCGTTTACAAGAATTGAAATGAAAACATTCACTCTAGGCACAGCGCTAAAAAGTGTTACGATACCGAATGCCGTCAATGGGGCGCTTCCCAATAGAATCATTTTGACTATGATATCCAACTCAGCGTTTAATGGAGATTTTAAAAAGAATCCTTTTAATTTTAAAAATTATGATCTGAGCCATGTTTTTCTAACAGAAAACGGTGTGCAGATCCCAGCCACCGCTTATGCCCCGAGTTATGCGAAAAATCTTTATGCTCGAAATTATTTGAGCTTGTTTACAGATCTTGGCAAACATGATACGAGCATAACTTTTAACGAGTATAAACATAACCTATGTTTTTACGTGTTTGATCTCACTCAAGACTATTCAGCTAGCGACCCATATGCGAACATAACTCGAAGTGGTGATATATCGATTCATTTAAAGTTCGATGCAGATCTCAGCGAAACGGTTACGCTGATAGTATATATGGAAATGCAAGCTCTCATAGAAATTGATAAAAGCAGAAACATCTTTATCGACTATTAAAATTATGGATGGTGTGATGTTGAGCAGACTTGCACGGGCTGATCATAAGATCCGATCCACCTTTGGGGGCGTATTCGCAAGTGATATGCTTCCTTTAAAAAGAAAGCACTATCGTTCCTTCATTGTAAACACCGATCCTGCACATTGCGAGGGGCAACATTGGCAAGCCATGTATTTTGATGAAAAAGGATATTGTACGTTTTTTTGTTCTTATGGCACACCCCCTCTTCACAATATTAAATCCTTCTTAAGCAAAAATTCAAACCAATATGAGTGGAATCACCACACATTACAACATTATAAAACCATGTCATGCGGTCTATTTTGTCTCTATTTCTTGTGGCATATCACAAGAGGATTAACCATCAACAGATTGCGAGCATCGGATGTCTGCGAAAATGAGCGAATTGTTCAAAGTTTTGCCCATCAACACCTCAAAATCGGTGCTACACCAGAGCTGGGTTATAATCAATATTGCCGCCCGCTTCGTAAAACCCGATAAGAGAAAATGAGATTTTTATGAAACGTTTAGCGAACAGAAAACTAAATTTAAACAACATCTCTCGCCAGAGGTCGGGAATCGAATTGTTCTCATGTTGATAAATACAGGAGAACATTCTCTCTCTCTCTATTCGCATTTAATCTAGAGAAAGAACTCTAACTATACAATCATCATGGAGCGCTATGGTTATTTGATCACAGGGTCAAACATTGCGAACATCCAACATCATAATGTTTTGTATAGTGACATTATAGAATGTCTGAAAAACGGCATTGAGGAAACAGCCGAGAGCGAAAGCAAACCCATGTACTTTAAAATATTAAATAACTCAGATATTGTTAAGTATTTACATTGCGGAAAGAAAGATCAAATCTATTCCTATACCTATCTACATCAAACATCTTCTTTAGAACCCTATTACATATGCTGTGGGGCTAGCAAACTCTATACGGACTTGCTTCAATGTATTATTGATGGTAAAAATATGGATGTGAGCGTTCCAGACATTCCAGGCTATAAGCTAAAAGTAGGATATCTGAAAATACTTGAAGATGATGAAGTGTTAAAAGATATACACGCCCCCAGCTAAATTCATGTCTGAGCCTGTTTGCTGATTATGTATTACAGCAGCCTCTATGTGGACACTTGTTAATGATGAAGTGATGTATTACTGTAACCTCTATGTGCTTTGTTGCTGATGAAATGTTAAAAGATATGCATATCTCTCAGCTAGATTCATGTCCAGACTTGTTTGCTGATTATGTATTACTGTAACCTCCATATCCTACAATAAAATTCTTTCATTTTTCAAACATGTCTATGTCTGCTTTCTTTCTATCGATTGCTATAAAAGAATTATTACCTAGCGAAAAAACTCATTTACTCTCAGGAGTGTTTTCTGTTCTGTGGGGGGTTTTGTTTGTTCTCCAAAAGGAATAGCAAGAAAAATGCCTGTGGAAAGCTCAGAAGTTAATTGGAAATCCTTTTCGAGAGATAATTCACTCACAGAGGATGTTATGAGAAGTTTGCATCACAAAATTGATTGGTCTTTAATATCTCAATATCAAAAGCTTTCAGAGAATTTTATTATTGAGTTTCAATCGTCTGTTGATTGGACCGCAATCTGTCAATATCAAAAGCTATCAGAGGAATTTTTAGACACCAATCGAAAATATGTCGATTGGAGTATTATTTCGCGATACCAAACTTTGTCTCCTCGTTTTATGATCAAATTTGCTGATAAACTTGATTGGAAAAACATTTCTACCTATCAAATTTTGGATAGTAATTTTATTTTTAACAACAGATCATTGCTAGATATGCATCTAGTTTCAATACATCAAAAGCTATCAGAGCACACAATTGAGCTGCTCCCCGATATGGTCGATTGGAATGAAATTTTCAAACACCAAGATCTTTCTTCAAAATTTATTAGAGATAATATAGATAAAGTATCAGATTGCGGTGTTCTCCAAGACAAATATCTATCAGAACGGGTTGTACAAGCTATTTTTAAACGACAGGTGCTCATGTATCTAGCTAAAATTTGTTCGAATCTAAAGTAAATTCTAAAAACGTTTCATAGGTGGTATCTCCATCGTATCTTTCTATCTAGAAGTTTTCGCCATTACATAGCACGCCATGGAACGATACGGTTATCTTATTTTAGACTCTGCAAGCACGTATAGTTATATACATTATAAACTAAACTCCAACATTTCGGGATGTGTGCGCGATGTGCTTTCAGTGCTTTGTCTAAATCAGATGGACAAGAAAAAGCTGTGCTACATCAAAATTTTGAACAATCAAGAAATCGTTGAATTGATTCATGAAGATGCGCAACAGCCTAGATTTGGAATGTGTTGGTTACATCGAACAACCCTCCACAAGGCATTTTCTATTTGTGGCAGCGGGTGGCTGCTATATTCAAACATCTTAGACTGTCTTGAATCTTCAAATGATTGTATCCGACAAACAGAGATGAACTATTCAAGCCCTGGTTTCTTCAAACATAGTTTTTTTCAAATTTTAGACGATGAAGATATTGTAAACCTGTTAAAACCATAGAAATAAAGAACCATCTGTAATATTTAAAACTGAAATAAATATATTTGATCCGATTTATTGTGATGGCTCATTTTTTCAGGTTTTATCTTATACCGCCATGTTCTTTCGCCTCTAGGCATCGGAATAGTCACGTTTCCGAAACAGATGGTCACGCCTCCGTCGCTCTCATGCAAATTACCTTTAGTAATAACATCCTTATTCGGATCTAAGAGCTAGGAGAGGGTTTATTTTTGAAAGTTAATTGCGAATTAACAACAAAAGCAAAATCCCATCTATCTTCCAGGATGTTCGTAGGTGTTTGAACAGGATAGGGCGGTGCAATTCATGGTTCAAGGTGATTTTCCTCCCTGCGTGGGATCTATACACCTCGAGTGTTTTTTTATTATTTAATCAAACTATAAAATCCTTTGCGCTCCTAGCAACAGTCTTATAATTTTCTCTTGTGTGTGTGTGTGTGTGAGGGCCCACGTCTTCCGCTCTGTCTCTTTGCTGGCTCCGTGCATCGCTTGCCATTTTGCCGCTATCGTCTTGCTAGCGCTTGTCTGTGTGTACCTCATTGAGATCGCATCTCTTCTCCTCCAAACCAGATGAGCTCTTCCAAGATGGGTAAGTTATTATTTCGTTTTGATCAAACCCCCTCCCCTCCAAAAACCTCTAACTTTAATTTTTGTTAAATATGGGTTTTACTTCTCTCTCCCCCAGACAGTAAAAAACGATATTTTTGCATAAGCGATGACGAAGAACAAGAAGAAGCTATCCAAAAGCTCCATATCCTTCCGCCTGTGAGTAAAAAAATAAAGAAGACCACCTCTGTCTCGGGTGGTAGTGGAAAACAAGATCTCCGTTTTGATCTGGACTTGTCATCGGATTTTGATACCCCGAAATCTGTGGCACCCTATTGTATTAACCTCGGGAAGGGCATCGCAGTGGAGCTTAAAGAGTTCAGAAAAGTTAATTATATTGGTTTCTTCAAAACCAATGAGGGAGGAGATGTCAAAAATAGATTTAATCTGCCCTTGTCTTTGCTAGAAAATTTAACGAAGGCATGCGATGCGATGGCCTCCTATGTTAAGTCGATAGAGCCGTGAGGCTTGAGGAGGGATGCCATCGGTTTTAGAGGTATCTTTTTGCTTTTCAGCTTTAGAGCCAGCAATGTAGGGAAGGTTTTTGCTTTTGTTATGTGTTGTTTAATGTGTCAAACCCCGCTTTTTGTTTCTCTTTTTATGTGTATACAATGTTAGAATTTAGAACTTTTAAATCATCTTTTCAAAACTATGTTAGAAGTTTAAGAGCTATAGTTAATTCCACAGATCCTGATGTGTTGTATAGCGAGGCACGAGATGTGATTCGAAATATTTTAAACAGCGGGCATGTTTTAAGGCTCAGGCTAATAATTTGTCTGAGTATTGTTTTTTCAAAATTAAACGATCAAAATGAAGAAATTTTGAACACTTTTTATTTTTGCAGTGATGCCCAACGAATTCTTTCACATCTCGAAATATATTCTGCGATTGATAGAGCATTTAAAATTTTTTTTAATTCAATTGATGCATTCACCAGGAACGGTAGTGGTTGGATTCTAAAAAATATTCAACACATAGACATCCATCTCGGCAACTATCGCGAACTCCGAGGAGGATGCGCAGAGGCGAGCTTACCTTTAAAGTTAAGAAATAAAAAAGCGCTTATTTCTATTAAGTGTACAAACAAATGTTTTTTGTATTCGATTCTCGCTAAACTCTATCCTGCTAGTTTTCATATCAACTCACCTCGTAAATATTTTAAACATCTAAAATATTTAAAAATTAAGAACATGAAATTTCCGATGGCTATTTCTAAAATAGGCATTTTTGAAAAAATGAATAATCTAAGCATAAATGTATATGGTTGGGAAGAAAATGATGTTTTTCCCATTCGCGTGTCTAATCAGCCCAAAGCATGCACGAGCATAGATTTGCTATATTTCGAAAAACATTATTTTCTCATTAAACATTTTAACAGGCTAATGAATAGAAAACACGGCATACATCATTACTGTCGTAAATGTTTATGTGGCTTCGCGCGCCGCTCTACGTTAAACAGTCATGACATTTTATGTCAACAAATCGCTCCCCAAAAAGTGAGCATGCCAAGAGATTTGACTCTGAAATTTACTAATCTCGCGAAAATGCTATATCATCCGTTTTGTGTGTTTGCAGATTTCGAGGCATTAACAAAAAAAGTACAGACCGTTTCGCCTTCTTCTTCCGCTAGTTACACTAACATTATCGAGCGACATGAGGCCATTAGTTATGCCGTTGTTGTAACTGACATAGAAGACAATCTCATTTTTCACAAATTTTATGTAGGAGAAAATGTGATCGAGCATTTTTTGAAAACGTTAAAATATATCGCAGAAAAAATTTTGAAAAAAATGCATGGGACAATACCTATGATTGATAATCCCAGTCCTACTTTCGATTCTAAAACATGTCACATTTGTAGAATGCCTTTTAAAACAAACGAAATGAGAGTGCGTGATCACTGTCATTGGGGTAATGGACAAATCAGAGGTCTTGCACACCAATCATGCAATTTAAATTACAGAGCAACATACTTTGTCCCTGTTGTCATACATAATTCGCGAAACTATGACACGCATCTTATTCTAAAAAATTTGCCTTCTAATTTTGCGAAAGTAATAAACATCATACCCATAAATATGGAGAGATTTACATCGTTTTCTCTCGATGCGCTTAAATTTATTGACTCTTTTCAATTTTTAGATTCTTCTCTAGATGTATTAGTTAACAATTTAAAAAGCAGTAACCACGCTTTTAAAATTTTTGATGCTTTTTACAAACATGAAAAAAACCGCTTTTTATTAAAACAAAAAGGCATATTTCCATATTCATATCTGGATTCCATCGAAAAATTAAAAGAACGCCAATTGCCTCCTAGAAAGGCTTTTTACAATGTTTTAACCGATTGCGCTGTTAGCGAAACTGATTACAAACATGCTCAGCTGGTTTATCATACTTTTAACTGTAAAACTTTCACGGACTATCTAGAGCTGTATCAAAATGTTGATACTCTAATGCTAGCCGAGGTGTTTACTTCTTTTAGAAGAACTGCGATGAATTATTATAAATTAGATCCCGTGCATTTTATTACGAGTGCTGAATTAACATGGAACGCCGGGTTAAAATTTACCAAGGTTGAGTTACAACTTTTAAACAACGTCAACGATTACATCTGGTTTGAATCCCAAATGAGAGGAGGCATTTGCTATTTAGGTAGGCGCTATGCTAAGGCAAATAATAAGTTTGTTCCTGATATGTATGACTCTAGCAAACAATCCGAATTCATTTTAGCTCTTGATGCTAATAATTTATATGGATTCGTGATGAGTCGACCTCTTATTGTGGGGAATTTTTCTTGGTTAAGCTCAGAGGAAATTAACGATTTTAATGTTTTTAATTATGGTGCTTTCTCTGATGTAGGATTCATACTCGAAGTCGATCTGTTCTATCCGGAGAGTCTACATCTTGAAACAAACGATTTACCTCTTGCCCCAGAACATTTAAATATTACATATGACATGCTTTCTCCTTATTCTAAAAGATTGTGCGATAAATTTCAGCTTAAGAACACTCTCCCATGTAAAAAACTAACGCCCAACTTTTATTCTAAAAGTAATTACATAACACATTATTTAAATCTACAATTCTACTTTAAAAAAGGCATGATCGTGAAAAAAATTCATAAAATATTGGCTTTTAAACAAGAGCCATGGCTAAAAAAATATGTTGATTTTAACAACGAGAAACGAAAAGCAGCCACCAACGAATTCGAAAAAACATTTTGTAAAAAAATGAATAATGCATTTTTCGGACGACTTATGCTTAACCAGCGGAAAAAAGTTTCGGTAAAAGCAGCCACAGTGAAAGAAGATTGTAAAAAATATCTTTCTAGCCCGCTTTTAGAATATTTTGAAGCAATAAATGAAAATTTAACTCTGTTTAAAATGAAAAAAGTTAATCTTATATTGGACAAACCTGTTTATGCGGGTTTTTGCATTTTGGAGCTATCAAAGCTCCACATGTATAAGCTTTACTACAATCATTTTAAAAAGTTTTATAACAAAAACTGTGAATTGTTATACATGGACACTGATTCGTTATACATTTCTTTACAAACCGAAAATGCATACATAGACATGCAAACAAAATTTCGCTCTATTTTAGATTTAAGCAATTACCCTGAAAACCACTTCTTGCATGATCTAACGAATAAGGGTGAACTTGGATTTTTAAAAGCCGAAACTGTTGAGCCTATTAGAGAGTTTGTTGGCCTGAAAGCAAAAATGTATGCCTTTTCTTATGGCTCCGAGTGTAAAAAAACAGCTAAAGGCGTTAAAAAATCTACACTACGCGAGTATACTCTTGAGCGTTATAAATTAATTTTACAAAATGAATCTCAAATGAGAGGAAAACAATGCTCTATTGTTTCCAAAAAGCATGAGCTTTATACGGTTGCACAAAATAAAATTGGACTTTCTGCTTACTATGATAAAAAATATGTAATGTGCGATGGTGTTCAAACCCTGGCATATGGGCATTTTTTAATTGATAAGACATAAAACAACACTCTGTATTTTAGATCTTTTGTTTTCTATGTGCTTTAGACAATGGCTAAACATAGACCAACAACATGGTGTGTTTATATTTAGCCACTGTCCAGCTTTATACTCGTCCATGTTTATGCTATGATTATGCTTAATTAGTATATAGTAATGAATTTATAACGTGTGCACACACAACTTTGTGTTTTTGTATTATAAATTCTTTTGTATTTTGCTTGTGCTTTTTCGAGAAAACGAGGGCTTCCTCGAAGAGGAGCTCAGTGGTAATTTGTACACATGTGTCTGCACATTTGCATATCATAACTTCTTTTGTAATTGCTTTTTCATGTTTTGTATGCTTTTTCATGCTTTGTGCTTTTTCAATAAAACAGGACCTCCTCGAAGAGGAGCCTGGAGGCCTGGCTATAGTAAATAATTGTGAATATAATTCAATTATTTCTATAGCGGGTTCCTCAGGCCAGCAGATTTTCAAAAACTGTTCCTAAATCGAGAACAAATGCTCGATCTGGTTTCAGTAAACATTTTTTCGATCGGGGATAGAAAAACCCCTCGAAGTCATGCTTGGTAAAACTGTTTCCCGAACTCGAGAACAAATGCTCGAGTGGGTTTCGGGAACATTTCCTTTTTTCGATTGCGGACAGAAAAGTCCCGAAGTCGATTGATAAAACTGTTTCCGAACTCGAGAACAAATGCTCGAGTGGGTTTTGGAAACATTTCCTTTTTTCGATCGCGGACAGAAAAGTCCCAAAGTCGATTGATAAAACTGTTTCCGAACTCGAGAACAAATGCTCGAGTGGGTTTCGGGAACATTTCCTTTTTTCGATCGCGGAGAGAAAAGTCCCAAAGTCGATTGGTAAAACTGTTTCCGAACTCGAGAACAAATGCTCGAGTGGGTTTCGGGAACATTTCACTATATCATATGGTAAAACTGTTCTGAACTCGGGAACAAATGCCCGTTTCAAAAATAACATTTCATTTGTCCTACTCCTATGTGGTAGTGGACAACAGGTCCAACGTCGAGGAGGCCTGTAGGATATCCGAGATGTGAGTGTGTGCATTTCTATGCTCACATTTTGGATGTCTTACAAGCTGTTACTTAGCCGTGCAGTGCTTGGTAAGTTCGTTATTTTTTCCTATTTTACATTAGCTGGCTGCAATTAAGTATAACAACACAACCTCTTCATCCGATGGCAAGTCCTCATTTTGAATACTTATT